>JAGXCT010037246.1:470845-490926 GCA_022495035.1 Philopotamus ludificatus | reverse complement strand
AGCAAATATAGGAAATTAGATTTAATAAAGAAATAAAATTCTGCTTTATAAAACCGTAATAAGAGACCTGCGCGACCCTGAGGAAACTTCAGGTGATACAGAATATTGTTTCGCGGAGAGCCACGGGCGCCATGGTTCGTCCGAAATATAATTCTTTACCATGACACCAGTATTCCGTTGCTTTCGACGCATTTTAATGTAATAATAAAGTATAAATTTTAATTTACTTTTACAATTTTACTTAATAAACATAAATTTAGCAATGATCACAGCTCAGTTGGCACGGATAGTTGGTGTTATAGCCAGTTCGTGGTTAATCGTTGACAGCTGTCAGATTTTCTCAAAATGTTGCCAGAAAAAAAATATTTGATAGCCTAATATATAAAATCGTTATTTATGACATCTCATAAAAATGTTTTATAATAGCGCTTTTAATTATTACTATAATCTATATACACTTAACTTTTTTTACACTATTTTGAAATAACACAGTCCGAAAAAATAACGAATACAATAACGATTTACTCTAAATTTACATGAATTATTTGTTCTAAATCGATTGCCAGCAACAATTTCGCGTGTTTGCATAAACAGCATTCCATTGCGTATAAAAAGTATTGGGTGGACATATCTATCTATGTCTATATATATTTAATATATTTTCGTTTAAATATTTTAAATATATCTTTGTTTTCTAGTTTTGAAAAACAAATGAAAACAATTTTTATTTTTATTCGATTTTTATCAGTGTCACGTGTACTCTGGCGCCTAGTTTGTTTCATAAATTGGCAACTAAGCCACATATTTGTGAAATGACGGAGTATTTGGAGATTTACGAAATCATAGATTTCAAAGATCGTAAATATTTTTGTAATTTATCTTATACAATTTATATAAATTTCAGAAAAATATTTTTAGCACTCTATATGGAATGTAAATACTTATATTCAGGATATGATTAAGCATTGAATTTTATCGCATATATTTTTTCATCACCATGCCCAATGGTGTGCGAGTGTATTAGCCGACTTTGATTTCGATTTCAATCAATATTAATAAATTATTCATATTTATTTAAATTGTGATTTTTCGTCGGCATAATGCTAAGTCACTCACTTGTAACTCATTAGTGAGTTGCCAATACTAAATTTATTTATATTAATTTACTCATCATTAATTTTAAATATTATATTTAGTATTATTATTCTTCGTCTGAAACGATAATAACGAGCATCTCGTACATAGTCCATACATTGGCCTCAATTATAGATTAATAAAATATTACAATTCAGTGTTGCCGCATGTAAAAACATAAGTGTGGCAATCATCGCCGATGCCAATATAATTCAAATAAAAATATTAATTGGCGTCCATGGGTGTGTAATTGTAAAGTATAATTCGTTGAATGACTTTAAAAAATGGGAGAAATTATACATGTGGATGAAACCGTTGTTTTCATCGATAATGATAAAAGTGACAGCGGGTGTTTGAATGTGGCGCGCATGCGCGGCCCCCTCCCCAGCGCCCACGTAGCCTTGGCGACTGGCCTAGCAACGGGACAACAACCGCGCCGCAGCAGCAGGTACCGCCGCCCCGCGCCTCCCGCCCCCGCCCGCGGTCCGCGCCCCGCCAGGCCCGGCGCACGTGACAATCAATTGCAATTTATCGAGTAAATAGTTTATCTATTTGACTATTATGTTGCTATGATTAATAGATATGATTGAATATTGTGATTTATATCCAGGTTTAAGGGTCGTATTGTTCTTAATATCGCAATGCAAGACTGGACCACGAGTATAATATCATAAATCTATTCTAATATGTAGTGTCAATCGAGTATGACAAATGCATACTATAAAACATATCGAACACACAAGTTTTTAAGCTATATATATGTATGTTCGTAGAAATATTTCTTGAATAATATTTGTACAATCTATTTGTAATATAATAACGTAAACTGCATATTAAAATTTGATAATTTATGTATATGCCCTCATTTAAAAAAAAAATAACCCGAGTAAACAGTAAAATAAATCTTTAATTTGATTAGTATTGTTATGTGTGTTGACAGTTGACACTCGAATTTTTAGTAGTTATATTATAAATATTTTTCATGTTTTATATATGGCTATATAATACGAAGATGCAATTTAATACTCCTTATGCAGAGTATTGGGTTTTAGTACATATCCACGCCAAAAGCAAAAAATATATTTAACATATAAAAAGCAAATAATATTTGTAATTACGAATAATTGTGTTATTTTGCACTCTTTTTAATGACAAACTTCTGTTCTGCATTCTGTATATTATTTACAATAAATACATATTTAAAATTAGGTAAAGGGGAATATTCAATAATGAAACGTCTAGCATTACATTTATTTTTTACAACAGTATACATATATTAAATAATAAAATCATATTATCATCATCACCGGCGTCTAATCATCGATCTCAATCAATTACTCTTTAATTTTTTGTATTAATATATTTATAATAATTTACATTTTCGAAATAAAGACTCATAATATTTTATCTCTATCCAATTTACCTAATCGTGGTGAAACGTCATTATTCGTAAAAAAAAATATGCAACGTTTCATCTCAATCTCTACAACAAAATATGAATCGTTGATTCAGTTCGGTATTTGCTATTAAATATTTTATTTCTAAGTAATTTAATAACAAGAATATGATAAACATGTCTGATTTCAAGTAGATTTTTATTCACTACTCGCTATCGAAACTATAAATTTACTCTTCCGTTGCCATTTTTCAACAAACAAATTGATTATATTAGGATTATCTTATGATAAAATAATAATAAATGATGGACTGTCTCGGAAAACTCAATAATTTGTTATAAATCTATTGAGAAATTCATACCTACCTTTATCAGCTCAATCCCTGTAACGCCATAAGTGCGATGGACCTAATTATATTCTGGTCTATCACGAATGATGGCCGAAATATAATATATTATGAAAATTTAGGAGACAATGTAGAATATATTGTGTTAAACCTTAAAAGACTTCAATTATTTGGTTAGTAATGATGTTCAGAAATTTTTAATTAAATTGAAATAACTATTATTTAAATTATTATGTGATATACCTCTAACATTTGATTGAGAGTAGGATCCGAACTTTGACGATGAAGCTTTAACTCGTAAGAGCAATATCCTTTGCTGTTGTAAAAGTTCTAGTATCTGCCGTTGGATAGATCAGTGTTTTACCCTTGTGAAAGATGTTTGTTTTTATTTTATTTGGGGTGTTTTTCGGCGGTACCACTCGGTGTCAAGGCATTTTTTTATGTTCGCTCTGAGCTCAGAGGGTAGGACATGGATGAATCATCATACACCATTCAAACATGTAAATTCGAGCAGACATCCCAATATTATTTTTAAATATTTAATTTTCATTTAGTAATCATGTTTTTTTAAATGATGCTTCACATACCTTTCACATACCCACATAAGATATATCGCCGCAGACTGAACTCTCGCAGCACGTGTCACTTGTACGTTTCATTCACACTTGGCACATTGTACCGGATGCAAGCGAGAAAAAACATTGCACGCTTTGTTTTTATTTCGCAATGAAGGACAATGTCTATTATTAATGTATTTATTCTTAAATTTTTTTAAAGAATTTTAAAAGTCTGCGGCATATCGGATTTATATTACACACTCGGTTTTTTTTCAAGAATTTTTATCATCTATTTGTAATTTTAAAACACCATTTTTGTTCTTTTTTGATTATTTATTATAGAACTGGTTAAAATTAAATTTGAAAATTATCAAAACTGTTGTTAAAAATCAACGTTTTTTAATATTAATGCTGAGAATGTTTTTCTAATATGTATTTTGCTGATGATCCACAATTTTGTGATAGCCTTTGAAGGAAAAAAAAACATATATACATTTGAAATGTATCATTACATGTAATGTATCATTAATTACATGAAAAAATAGTACAATATTTTATATTTTTTTTCGATCCCTATCCGTGTACTTGGGACACAAGTAACATCGTGTAAATCAGTAGAATGTGTGAACGCATTCCAAGTTTTTTTATATGAAAATATCATAGTGAAGCGAGGGCGTACATAACGCTAAGTGACCGCACTCACTGGTGAGTGCGCGGATCTAACGCCAAAGAAGATTTGCGCTCACCAGTGAGCGCACGAGTGTGAAGTGGTTAAAAGAGTTATTAGTGTTAATAGGAGTTAATAAGAGTTATAAGAGTTACCCTCATCGGCATGGTTAGGTTAATTTTATTTTAAAAATATATGTGTATGCAATTAATGAGCATTTATCTTGCAGAATTGATCATTATCATTACAGGGAAATGTTTTAAATATTCGTCATTTGCAAAACTCTCATTAGGAGCAGCTGACGCGTTTATGAGTCATTCTATATACAGAAAGATATAGATATTTTTCCGTTATTATTCCGTTAACGCCATATTCATTGACAAATGACATCGAAATGACAAATGTTTATATTTTTTTCATTTGCTATTTTACGAATTCTAAAGTGTAATGCTTGTAAAGTGTTAATTTAATTTTTGTCTAATAATTAATGTACGCGAATAAATTTGCTAATGAATTGACTATTTAAAATTTGAACTTACTAACGAAATTTATGTGTTCTAAATATTCTTATAAATCGAATGAACACATTGCTATCCAAATAACTTTTACTCATGTCGCTAGTGTTAATGGTGAGTTTCGTGAAGCATTTATCACACCGAAGTGACAATAGCAGTTAAAGGGTTGAATAGAATCTCTTGTACTCATCAGGCGCTCATCACTTTATTTTTGATTTTGGTTTATTTAAAAGTATTATTTAAAAAGTTTATTTAAAAGTATTTGGTTTATTTAAAAATATCGTATTTGCGATAATTCATACATTTCTTTGGTTTAAAATTTTATCACGTTATTTTAATATTTAACGTCGACTGTTTATTTTTCATTTTTGTATTAAAAAAAAATGTATCGCTTGGGTGTACACTCATAATGCAACCTGCATGTGATCTCATGCGTTACAATTTTAAGGGCTAGATCTAACAAAAGGTGGGCACCAGGTGCACGTGTGTGGTACCTGTACAGTGTAACCCTAACTTATGTAGATTAAACTTCCACCCCCATTTTATACTATTGAATGGGGGGAGTATTTATTAATGTTTTATAATAAATAGACAAATTTATATTTTTTATTAAAAAAATATTATAGTAAATTAATCATTTATAAATACGATTTAAAAAAAACTTTATTTTTTTTATTTTTACTTTTATGTTTTTGTATATTGTTTTTTTTTTTTTTGTTAATTTTGTTGTATTATACAACTATTAAAAATCATTAAAATTATGACTTTTTTCAATTTTTAATATAAGGGTTTTTGTTTTATTTTTCTATATCGTTAATATTGAACTGCCTCCACCCCTGTACAGGTGCGCAATAATACTGATACTCTTTCATTGGAACATGATTGTGTTCCCCCCGATAGTGTCAGTTGCGAATGCTCTTGCAGCGTTGAAATTAATATAGTACTAATCGGGAAGATTATTTGATCAATAAAGTGCTGTAGCTTTTCTACCTGTGTTGTCAATGAGATAAGGGGGAATATCAGTTAGTTGCGTTGATTGCATTTAGCTTATTGGTGCTCTGACTCGGAAAATAATGGGGCTCGAAAATATATTTTATCTAGAAAGTGAGTTATTTATCGTACAATTTGTGTTTTTGTTATTAAAAATGTGCCTTATTTATTTATGAAGTATTTCTAGTAAAATAAATAAATTGATTACGGCATTATTGTTCGAATAAGAGTATCAAAAAATTCATTTTGTAACTTGTGTTGAAAATATATTACGTGAAATCGATGATATTTGTCTCTTAATCTGATGATTTTAATTTATTGAACTATTTTTGTGTGAAATATTGAAGATTATATATGTATATTTATTTATTTTATAGATTTCGATTGTCCGACAGATGAAATAATTGTTGGAAAACCGGCGTATATACTAAAAAGGACCTCGAATGAGGTGAAAAAAGAGGTGGAAGGAGCGGAATTGCCTCTATTTCCAATCACTATAAATAGTGCTATGTCAACGCGTTTGGCTGCTCAGGCATATAACAGTCCGCGACAACTCGAAGATATAGCCGATCCGCTAGCCATTTCGACAGACGAAGGCGATGACGACAATAGAAACACAATCGAGAGTACCAACTTGAAAACAGAGCATGTTTCCGCCCGAGATGTGATAGTTATACCCGCGAACGCCGACTCCGTCGAATTACAACGCGCTATTCAACAGGTATATTTCGATATTCGTTTTTATAAATAATTGAATTTGCAATCGTAACGCATTCGTTTAATATAACAGGTGTCCGCGAATGGGGTGACCGTGTTGGACGTCCGCAGTTTGAGCGGCGACTCCGCCCGCAGCAGCCCCGGTGGCGAGCAACAAGTCGTGGTGCAGGGTGCCGAAGGGCAACATTTTATTGCCGTCACGGGTACCGTATATATATTTATTCTCCCGAATCATAGTGCCATGTACAACGTCATACTGCGGCAGTGTGAATATCATATAGTAGTTTACGGTGATATTTGTTTATTTAAAGGTTGTTTCATTTTTGGTTAGTGAATTTATCGTTCATTATTACGTTTATGATTAGTTGATATTGAATCTTATATATATGCTTTTCACGCTGCTAAGGGACTGTAGCACGATCATACACGTCTCTTACAACTGTTAATCCAGTAGGTAAGAAATCACAATTATGCATGCAGTATACTATATGCTAAAAATTTCTTACGAGTCGTATGTACATGTTTGTGTAATGTATCATGTGAATTTGATATTATAATTTTTTGAACCTGATATTTACAAAGTGGGCTATGCTGCCTCGACGATGGGGATGAAGGAATCGTAGAGGGGAATAGTTGTCCTCGAGAAAAAGGGAGCACGACGAAGCAAAAGTAGACTATAGTATTTTTTTTTTTAATTAGGCTCACATATTTTGGTAGAATTTGATAAAATTATAGACATAGCTATGCTTAAGAGGGTAAAAAATATTGAACGGAGGCCTTTTATTTTAAAATATATCAATAATAATTTATCAAATTTTGCAAACACTTGAAAAATGAATTGTATGAGAATGAATACCCCGGGACACGATAATCGATATAATTCATTAAAATATTACACAATTATTATAATATATTATTTAAAAATTTAGTTTGGGAACAATTAGTTCTAACTTGCACACCAACTTTCACAGTATATACCCACTATGGGGAAGAATTGTCCGTCGAAAAATATATCAATTGGTATTGTGTATGTTATATGAATGTTTTATTAACCTAACTAAATGAACACATTTAATCTTTGACTTTGTGCCATCAATTTATTAAATCATAAATTCCCTTCTTTTTATAAAATTACTGTGGTTTTGGATCAAAATACCTAGAAATGGCTGATTCTATCTAGTTCGCCGTTTTAAATTACACCCATCCCTCGCTTACACGATACTCGCTTAACACGGTTTCAGTTTTGTTGAAAAAAAAAATTTTTTCGATTAAATATTGTTTTGTAGACATGCGCACAGCTGCGGGAATTTCCAAGAATAACGGTTAGGGTATATCTGGACGACAACTGTCCATTTTAAATGTAAAAAACAATGGTACACCTGAAATAAATATCCTTTTTCCATGTTCATAATGTTTCAATAAATTTTCAGTTCTATCTACCTATTTCTTTAATATTTTTCTCTCTTTTTCATACATTTGTTAGTCTCGCTTAACATGGTTTCGTTTAACACGGTGATCTAGCAGAACCTGTCTTCCATGTTAAGCGAGGGATGGGTGTATTGTCTTTCAAAATGTTCCATCGGCCGAATCAGATGGTAATCGAAGTTGATTTTGCTTCGATTTCAATTTTCAAAACTTCTTCATCGACTACATCGAGATTCATTTTCCAAATCGATGTTTCTGGAATTAAATGTTTAAACCAACGTTGGCATTTCCTGATCCAATATGTCACCATATATAGGATTAATATATGGAAAGGGGATATTTTTATCTCAAAACAATATTTTAATAATATACTGTTATAAAGAATATTATTCCAGGATAACGAACCAAAGATGACTGTTTTTGAAATCGAGTTTCAAAAATATGGCATAATTTCTGGGTCTAAAATATAATTTATAAGATAAATGTTATACAATTCATTTTGGTATTTTTACACCAGTGTTCAAGTGATTAATCAGAATATTTAGGATTGGATTAAAGTTCTCGTTATTTTAAAGCGTCAGGGTTTCCTATATTTACTCTTCATCTGAATTATGCGAATTTGTGGCCTTCATTATTCTCAAATCTTCGCGAGCTCGAACAATTCTGGATTTTCCAAAGCCTGCAAGACATAGGGTCTGCAAAAGGAGATACTTCGGGGAAAGGATACAACGTATCTTGAAATGTTATACCAGTTGTATGTGTATTTGTGTTTGTTCTTACAACAATTTAGAGCCATTATTAATTAATGTGATTTTATTATTGACTCAAATTTTTTTTTCGGAATCAACTCTCATATAATGTTATTCTTTTATTTATTTTCTTAAACAATTCAGATTATATTATTCTTATTATAAATAATTAATCCGTGAGATATTCTTAATTGATCATTTATTTTTGCAATCATATTCGTGAAATTATAATTTAAATATTGATCTATCAGTTTTACTTTCCGAATCTAATAAAATATAGCTTTATGATAAAATCAGATATCGGGCAGAAGACACGTGCCATATTCAATTTCACATGATTGGGGTACAAATGTACCTGAAATTTGAACCCTCCCCTCCATTAAGGTGATGATACGTGTGCAGATCCCTTCTACTCTTTGATGCACCTGTAGTAAATAGATCTGACAGGTTTAATTTATATAATATAATCGGTCAAATATGTACTATATATTTTTTTTATCATTGATATATGTATTTATTTTATTCCGATACGTTTGATCAAAATATCGGAAGTGTATTCTGTCGTATTTCATTAATAAGAGATTTTTTTCACCTGAGTTGTTTATTAGGGGGTTGATATTTGATGATACCCCATCGCCAAACTATCTTTAGAGAGGGAGCATTTGTTGTTAAGGCTTATCTGTATTATTCCTCAAAGTAACAATGCAATTTTGTGTACAGCAACCCTACCTCAATTTTATCCTGTGCTTTAATCTCCTACCCAAAATTCTTTTGATCTCGCACAATGGACGTAGACATCAAATGTAAAAAAAATATTTTATATATTGAATTTGAAATGTATTATATTTATGATTTACGAGGAAGTAAGAGTTCATTGATTCGAAGAATTATTTATCTGCATATTATATCTAGATCGAATTTGAGCACTGTTATTATCGTAGAAAATGTGTATTAATCATAATATCTGATTTTTATTTAAAAACAATTTAATTTTTATATCGGCGAGCGATATTAAAATATTTCAATCCAAGTGCTGACTGTACCTTATGTTGCTTAACATCCTGCTGGTCCTGCTGACGTGATATGACATTACATGTATTAATCTAATGTAGCATAAAAACATCCATGCCTTGTCTTGTCACAAAAAATTATGTCCACCATTGACCATATGGTATAATCCCATATTTATATTTATTTTTATAACGTATCCCATTTTGTATTGATTTAATTATGAATATTAAACATATTAAATTAAAAATGGGATTTTTTTTATTGTATAACAGTATTGAGTTGTTTTTATTTTAATTAATATTTAAGAATATATTTATTCCATGCTTTAAAAAAACGATTGTGAAATTAGATTTTTTGCAAAAAGTGCGGACGGTGGATAAATCAATTTGTTTTTACCTGTATAATTGAGGGTGAGATCGTGGGGGGGTGGTGCTTGCGGAGGGTGTGAGTGCGGGTGGAGCGTTGCTGGGATTCTGGAATCTTGTTGCTAGCCAGTCAGATCGAGCTAGTCGCCCGGGAAACACTCTCGCTCTCGGCGAGCGACGCTTCCGCTTGCGGCTTCCCTTTCCTAATCGCTTAGACAAGTCTTTTCATCCGCATAGTTGGAGAGGGTGTATCCATGGAAATGGCACGCTACAGACCTCATTACTCTACAAGTGTGTAATGATTTATTGTATTACGGCGCTACGTTACGAGTGTGCGGCCCACCATTAGATGGGTTGACGTTGATCGCGAATATATATTTAATCTCTTTGTTCTCGAATATCCCTTTCAATTGATATTTTAATAATGATTTGGTTTTTTAAATGAATATATTATTTATGGATTATATTTTGTTAAAAAAAATATTTAAATAATGTCGCGGTAATAATTTATTAATGAATTGTTTAAATGTTGGTATTGTTCAGGTGATGGCGGTGGAGTCGGATATCATGTTCAATATGTTGAACCGCAGGAGCTCTACACTCAAGCGCAGCAAGGACAAGCACAGATGTGAGCATTCATTTGAATATACGATTTTTTTAATCGATTATATTATTGTTTTTATTTATTGTTGTATATTTTAGGGCTACTTATCCCGTATATGCCGTCGGCGAGGGCGGCTCCGTTTATTCCGGCGGCGGAGGTGATACAACAGTGACTGCTAATTCCGGAGGAGCGAATGCATCGGCTCAGTGGGGCGGTGGTTATACGCCGAATCCTCATTCCAACTCTCATCATTATCTCATGTCAACCAATGTCGTGGAGGAATCGGCCGGTGTTTCGGTTACGCAAATACACAGGACCACTCCCCAAACTCTGGATGCGGTATGTTACGTTATATTTTTCTTTATTATTTAAGAATACTTTTCGTGACAATATATTTTAGAATGTTTAGGCGATTGCAATCATGCAAACGAATTTGTGATTTAGTAATTTTACATTTGATGTAGCTCCTTTCGTGCTTATGCATAACATATAAAATTTAATAAGCTAAAGATTATAACATAATGATATTTTTTGGGATAATTACATGTGTATTGAAATTTATGCAAAATTTATTACGATCTTACTAACCTAACAATGATATTTTTCGTCGTATTTAAAGAAAACGTATCTAAGTGAGAATATAAATCTTGTTATTTTCAATACCTCGCATGGGAAATAGGAAATTAATTCTTAATTTAAATTAGATCTAGATATAAAACCCAAATCTATTTATTCTTATGTTTTTTTTTTTATAAATCTAATATAAAATAATGCTTATTTAATTATATAGCATGAAATATTGCACGTTAGATTTTCACAATTGTAAATATAATATAAAATTTCTCAATATTTCCATAAAACACAATTCCGATTACGTAATCTTCGTTCAGTTATTGAAATAATACTATATTTATTTATTTAGGGTGTTACGAGAATTAATAATATTTTTATATACATTTTTTTTGCCTATTTTAAATTTATTTTTACATGCTCATCGTATTTAACCAGTTTATTGAGTTCATTTTATTATTCTTTAGTGTTTTAATTGCATTATTTTTCTCGCTAACTGGTTAATTACTCGAGTGAATTATAGTCGGTTTGATAATTTTCTCCTATTACATTTATCGCTGGATCCATTGTGGTGCTGTATTCATGGAAAAATCGTATAGGAAGTATCGTACTTGTCGTCGGCAACAGATGATCAAACAACTGGGGATCAATCGTCGGCTTTAGTTACCCGGAATGCACCAGCAACTGTAAGTCAGTTCACAGTAAGTCTGAGCTGCCGTCGGGCCCAAGGAAACTATGGATCGCAGGGCCGACGGCTTCATATATTATCCATCATTCTGTGTGTTGTGTCTCACGAAAGGCAGCTGGTGCAAATCTCACCATCTTGTTGACGTTAAAATGTCATGTAATATGCACGTAGTGAATGTTTCATTGTCGAATGTTATGTTTGTTTCGTTTACACTTTTAACACTATATATAATTCAATGGTATTTTGCACAATCACCGTAATTTTGTCGGAAAAAAAATCCATATCAGAATTTGATCGAGTTGAAATTAACAGATAATCCTTGTTACACGTAATTCGCTTACATTGACTGGGTGTTTGCCTCTTTCGTTTAAATTTCATCGAAGAATTTAGGCGTCACATTGAAGTCTCTTTGATATTGGTTGTCTATGTCGTAATTTATTATATTTTATGATTTTTTTAATCATATTCCTGTCAGTGCATGTTGTCATATTTAATTTTATCGTCCTTATTTATATATTCCCAAAATCATTCCTATCATTTGTTGGTTAAGAATGTTCTAAAATGTTTAGGTAAGATGATTGTTAATTATTATTTTTATAATTGTGAATCTAGTGTTTACAAAAAAAAGCTTAATGATTTGAAATTCTGAAAAATATTTTTTTTTTATATTTAGAAGAAGTTTCCATATTTATTTTATTAATAAATAATTATTCTAGTATTTATATTCAATTATATTACTATGTAGGCTCTACTGTAGTATTTTCTTTATTATAACTAGGTCTTTTTGCTGAAATTTATAAAAGATTTATCAATTCTTTGCACTTAAGAACATATTTTCATAAATTTATTAATAAACTTAAATAAATCATTATATTGATGGTTTAAGATTTTAAAAATAAATAAAAGTATTAAACCTCCGTCGTTAGAGTGCAAAGTGTTATGATTGCTTGCATTTTTTCTCATCGTACTTATTTTTTTGTTTTACGATTGCCTTATCATTTATTGAAAATTTCATTCATTCTTCAAAAAGCAACATTATAAATTTTATTAAAACTATCTATGCATGTTCTAAAGTTAATCATACGTATATGTCGATATTATTAAAATTTGCTTTAGTATAATATTTATAGAAATTAATATCAGTCAACGGACAGGATGCATTGTTCTTTTCAGTTTGTACCATTTATTTGGTGTTTTTCTGCTGATTAATAGTCTTTATGTAACTAGTCTAATAGTATCTATAAAAATAATTGAATATTTTTATCTCGGCATCTTTTGATCTCCTAAGAAAACGATCTCAGATACTCTTGAAGTTTTTTTATTAAAAAAAATAATTATCAGATTTAACCCGTTAACAGCTATGGTCGCACCGGTGTGACAAATGCAAAGCGCACACATATTTCACACAGCCGTGAATCAAGTAAAATTTGAATTTTACCTACAGTAACGGTCATTGAAATCCATCAGGTGAATTTTTCAAGTTAATATTTAAAATAACTCAAAGTCTGTGCAGCTGTGTCAGTTTTGGGATATTTTTTCTAATAATATTAGTTATTCTGCATTTGTAAACAAAAAATAGATTTATTTTGTATGATAGATACTTAAGTACAATTGGATGTCATAATTTTATTAATATTTCCAGAAAATTAACACGATTTAAGGATTAAAATTAAATTAATTCACAACACTTATGTACACTTGGTTTTTTAGAATATTTAAAGTTAATATTAAAATTTAAGTTAAATTTGCTTACATCCCAGAAGATAATTTTCCTTTAGTCCTCTTTAGTCCAGGTCCGGTAAATTTTTCCCTTGGAGTCTTTTGGAGTGCTTTTGTTTCAGGAGAAGTGCTTTTTCACCAATTTTTCACCTGTGATCTTGCCATAAAACCATCTTCTCTGAGCCTTATCCGTACAATTTCGACTCCGTACTGTCTTCGGTTCCTCCACCTCCAATGAGCAGTTTTATATCAGTTCGTTGGTTGAGCAGAAACTTTTTAAAAGACGATCTTCCGGAGCAGTTGTCTTCCCCTTTCGTCCTGTTCCCTTTTTGCACTCTACATACCTAGTTTTTTATTTTTTTTTATAAATTGAGTCACTGTTCTCTTTTATTTTGAACTATTTCCAACACTATATCACAATATACAATAACAACTTCTGGTAAAGTGAATTAAAATCGTACTTTATATAAAAAAAACACGCCCTCCCTGATCACGAACTTTACCTGAAAAGTAAAAAATTAATATTTTTTGCGTGAGTGGATTTCAATGATCGTTACTGTATATTATATTTGTAAATTTATTCGCATACATAATTATGTACATTTCTCTAGCCGTTAAAGGGTTAATAATGGTTCTATTTTTAGTCATAGCTTTTATTTTAAACTATATTGCAATTTAAAAAAAATAATAGCAACGAAATATGCAATGAATATTGGAAAGCCTGTACATATTTTGAAATTCACCAAACACTTATTTGTAAATTGCAATAAATTATTTTGACTTATTTTAAAAAAAAAACATATTTTAAGATCCTACTTATTTTCTTTAGGTAAAATGGCTTACCGATAATTACGAAAATGCAGAGGGCGTCAGTTTGCCTCGTTCGACACTTTACAGCTATTACCTAGGCCATTGTGCTCAGCGCGAGTTGGAACCAGTCAATGCTGCATCGTTTGGTAAATTGATACGATCGGTATTTATGGGACTGCGAACAAGGCGATTGGGAACAAGGTATATTCTAAAATATACGTCTATTTCATTTAAATGACGAATTTTGTGTAATATATTATAATAATTATTTTAGGGGTAATTCCAAATATCATTATTATGGAATTCGTGTAAAACCCGGATCGCCATTGAGCAATTCGGCGGCGCACTGTGATTCTGGTGGCGAAACGAGCGGAGGAAATACTCCCGGAAATAAAGCAGGCGGAGGAAGGCTGAACAATCGGGCCGGCACATCGGGTTCCCAAAATCGTACGGATTCAGTTCAATCTCCCAACACTCACATGCAACACTATTATCAGGTAGATTTTATTTTTTCAATTACCACTGAAATATTTCTTTCGCTGTTATTAATATGGATTTTGTAGTATCTCGGTGATGGAAACGGTGCAATCCCGAATTTGCCAGATGTTCAATTATCCGAACCACTGCCCGGTGACTGCATTTTGGAAGACGTCGACACCTTGCGGTAAATAAAATTAACTTTTTCATTACGATTCATCAATTAATTAATTAATATATGTACTAATATATGAATTCTTCAGTTCTATATATCGTGAACACTGCGAAGCCTTCTTGGATGCTGTATTATCGTTGGAATTATCGACCGTGGAAACACTTTGGAGAGAGTTTTGGCGACAGAATAATAATAACGATTCAGATGAATGCGAAGAAGAGAAATATCTTTCGAAGTATGCGTTGGTTCATTACATTTATCTTATGTTAAGTATGTTTAATTGAATATAACTCTAATTATTTCCGCAGGACGAAATTGTATCAGTTGTGCAATATGCGAGAAGTTCAGGAATGGGTGCGTGCCGTAGACGTTGCTTTTTATCAAAAGCTCGTTCATGTTTTATTACCAGATGTGCTTCGTCCCATACCATCGCCGCTCACACAATCCATAAGAAATTTTGCAAAGGGTAATTTTCAATTTTTTTTTAAAGCTTTTATTATATTCTAAAATCATTGAGAGTTATAATAATATGATTTACGATTTCAGGTTTGGAATCGTGGCTAGTAGGTGCCATGATTGGTTGTCCTCCAGGAATGGTCCGGGCTAAAACGGCACCCGCCGCCGCCATGGCGCAGTCTCTGCGTCGGTACACTTCTTTGAATCATCTCGCCCAAGCTGCACGAGCTGTCTTGCATAACTCTCAACAGATTCATCAAATGCTTGCCGATCTTAATAGAGTCGATTTTCATAACGTTCAGGTTAGAAAATTGCAGTACTGAGGGTCCAAAAGGACCAACATAAATACGCTCCGATTTTCCGGATTACCTAATAAGTTATCTTTTTTTTCTTTTTATTAATATTTCTTCAATGCAGGAACAAGCTTCGTGGGTTTGCCAATGTCCCGTTTCTATGGTGACTGCTTTGGAAGCGGATTTCAAACGCACTCTTCAACGCCAAACATCATTGGAACAATGGGCCGTATGGTTGGAGGCTGCTGTTCGACGTGCTTTACGTCCGCATGAACAATCTGCGAATTTTGCTCACCACGCTCGCCAATTTTTGCTCAAATGGAGCTTTTACAGGTATACTATTAAAATAATTATTATTCTTATTATGGCGATGACGAAGATTACGTATGGCTATTACTTTGCGATTCTTCGCATGCTCGTTGTTGTAGAAGTTGCCTCCGTCCTTTCAGAGCACACCAAGAACAGCATTAGTTGAATATGTAATCCCGGTGCAGGTTGCCCAATCCACTAGCCTAGCCTTACGGAGGGGCTGGCCTCTCTGGACGCCAGACCAACATCGCACACCTTAACGATAATCTATAACAGCCGCTGGTGTGTTTTCGGCGATTTAAACAATTTTCCTCGTTATCACTACGACCTAATTTGTATGGGAAACGCCTCAAGGATACTATCCCGGCTTTGAATGACTAGGAAGCTGGGGAAGCGTTTTTTTTTTAACAGGTTTTAAAGGACCGGAGCGGTGAGCGTGTTGACTCTCGGTAATTCAGGAGATTACCCTTTTGTAGCCATGGTGTGGCAAACATTTGTCTTCTGTCCCGTTCAGATATCGATGTCGAGTTTCTCCAGCCATGCTTCAGCCTGTTCATCAGCTTTATTTAGGGCAAAGATGCCTCTGTTAAGCCTTCTCAGTGGGCAGTTATGTTTGTTTGCCAGTCCCCAATGGTGCAACATGATGGTGCATCAGCTCTGCCCGGTGTGGATGCGGTTAAGTCGGGGGCCGGTCTCTTCTTTCCATCTTTCCGCCATATTGTTATCGGGTTCTGGGCTAGTATGAACTGAGTGGGTGACAGACATGGGGGTTTTCTTGATTGCAACCTAGCTTTGAGAAGGTGTTGGAGATCTTTGATTATTATGTACCTCTTCTTATCGCTTCCTTGGTGTCTCCCCCATGGTTTTCTAGAGGCAGCTTTATGCTGCAGGTCTGCCGGTACAATGTTACAGAGGGTAGGTAACCCCAAGCAAGGAAGGTTGATCTTACATAACTCGAGATGATCCTCATCACCTTATGTTGTTCTACATCTATTCTTAACGTATGGTGGCTGTTTTACCATACAGGCGCACAAAGTCTTTACGATGTGGTTCTTGAAGCTAAGACTTTTATCAAAGGTGACCCCGAGGTATTTAGGTCAAGAGTTGTTTGTAATTAAGTTGTTATTAAAATGTCATATTTAGAGGGCGGCGTGCCTGAGCGTTGTTGATCAGGTGGAAGGGGGCTACCTCTAACATTGGCTTCAGCTGTAGAATTGGCATGCTATTACCGTGTCGTCCGCATATTAGAACATAAACTTATGTCATTATTTGTTTTAGTTCAATGGTTATACGTGATCTTACGCTACGATCGGCTGCATCATTCGGATCGTTTCATCTGATTAGATTGTTGTACGACGAATATATGTTTTATCTTATTGAACACCGTGTCGCTGAAAATCAAGGAAGCGCTCCGATACAAGTTATGGCCGAGGTATTTATTGTTAACGGTCTTTCAATCAATTTAGTTTGGAATCCCCTTAATTTTTTTAATTATTTTTCCAGAAAGATTTGTCTAATGACTTAGGCGAGGACGACGATGTCACCGGAATCGATTATAAAGAGTACATGAACGTTCCGATGAAAAGTGAATCTCCATCCCCACCAAAGAAACTGAAAACAAGCTAGTGGTCTGATGATATTTGACAATATTACACATCACGTTCACACATTGCAATTGAAATAGTTTTTGTTTTATCATTACGAACTGAAAAATAATTCTAGTCCGAGAATATTGTTAAGTCTGTGGTTTGATTTTGTTGTGTTATTTGTTAATAATTTTATAAATATTTTTTTATCTCATTGATAGTCAGTCATTCCGACCATTGAATGCGGGAGAATGCACGCATTATCCCGAAGTTAATATTTATAATGTTGAATTATTTAGAATGTATTACGTAATCAATTCCTTTTTGTGACGTAAGTAACGTTACATTTTTTTTATTTCGTCTATTTTATTTATAGAGTAGATAGAACAATTTTTTTCGTTCACAGCCGGGTTGTCTTAATAAAATATCATATATAATCAGAGTATTCGAAATGTCCATGATATTTATAAAGGATGAAATTCCACTTTTTATGTTAAAACAGTGGTGAAATAAAATATAATATATTTTGCTTATTTAATGTGTAAAAAAGTATATATATAAAAAATATTTCAATGTATGTGAAGTATATGGAGTTCTAGTACGTATGTATGTTTAACTATAAATCAGATGGGCGTAGCCGTGGGGTTCGCCGAGTAAAATATTCGAGTTTTCATGTATATATACTCGACGGAGGATTTTTACTCGTCGTGCTACGCCCCCGAGTATTTTTTCGTATTGAACGACAACAAAAAATACAAGAATAATAGATTTCGTGTTCCACATTAAAGTTATCATTGTCATTTTCCACTCAGAGGCCTTTTGTATTAAATGAAAATATATTCCTACTATATATTTATTATTCATCTTGATTAATTATTAGTTATATATAGACGAGGGGCACCAGGGTACAAATTTTAAACCATGCCAGTCTTTGATTATTATTAGCAGAGTACTTTAAATGATATTGTCGTTAATTTGTATTATCAAGTTTGCATTCTGTCGGCCTAACGATGTACACGTATACGTTCACATTAACGCAGAATATCGTATTGATTTTACCCTTGTTATCCCCCTCCCCGACGTAACGAACGAAATATTGCACCTGTATATTATATCGATTAAAAAAATCAACGTATCTATCAAAACAATCAAGGTCCGTCTATTAATACTTTACTATAGATGTCTTAGTACAGCGAAATTGATTTGTATATTAGAGCTTATATTGTTAGAAATTTTTAAGAATACGACTGTGCTAACTGTACAAAAAAAACACAAATGTGCGAGAATAGGATATATCGTTCCATTATTTATTAATTATTTTAATGCCGTTCGAATTAACTGTGTATACATTAGCGAACTGCGCTCGTATATGCACTGAATTTTTTTAAATTTGTTTGACGATTGTGCATGCATATCTCAGCCAGGTCCAGTCCGAATGTGTTTTTACGTATGATTGCCTCATGTAGTTAATAATACTAGCGTAAACTGTTGTGTTATCGATTGTTCATCATTTTATGTGTAAGGAAAATATAACATTATCGGTGTATAATGCGTATGCCGAATGAAATGTTTTGGTGTACGTTGAGCCGTCTTATTAATGTTGTGAGTTTGTAATGTTATAAGATAAAGTATTTTTATATCAATAGTTTTTCTAATTTGTTCCGTTCGTTCGCTACTTTAATTAATAATATACGGTGTCGATTGATTGCAGAAGTTTATAAATGTATCCTGTTTTTCTTTAATTCAATATGTATGTATAGAGAGTACCCGAAGAAAATGTCGTATTTTTAAATAAAATATCGTCATCATCATTTGCCAGCCACGAGACACTCACTTCCTGAGCGTAACCAGAATCTCGAATGGTATTTAAGGCCATAGGAACCTGAGTCTCACGAGTGAGAGTGCTCTCCTTTTGTGTCCATACCGCAGGGACCCAAGCCGCCTTGATATGCGATTTTTTGTAGAGTTTCCCTCTCTTGCCCATTGCTGGCATTGAATGTGTATCTTTTACTATTGTTCCTCCCTCCTACTACCCTGTGTCCAGACACGTAGGAGGGAGTTCCCTCGGTGTTCGTTTTCTTCTTAGGCTTATCTGCTTATAATAATCTGAATAAATTATAATATCTGCGCAATAGCAATCCTTTCATCATGGAAAGGATCTCCTCAATGAGGGGCCCCTGGAAAATATCGAGACTAGACCATTTATTGGACAACCGGTTAGGGTTTTCCTTCCCAGGGCATACTGTTTCTAAGGTGAGAAATCCGTTAGAAACCAGATATAGAGTTCACTTCTCTGTATATATCGTCATCATCATCATTTGCCAGCCACAAAACTCTCACTCGCTGAGGGCATGGGCCCTACCAAACTCTCCAATGGCAGTCGAGGCCAAATCAACCCGAGTCTCACACGTGACGTGAGGGCTTCCCTTTCGTGTCCATACCGCAGGGACCCAAGGCGTCTTGGTGTGCGGTTTTTTGTAAAGAGTTTCTCTCTCTTGGCCATTGCTGGCATTGGACGTAC
>JAGXCT010037246.1:400892-469810 GCA_022495035.1 Philopotamus ludificatus | reverse complement strand
TGGTGCATTGTCCAGTATCAATAATATTTTAAAATCAAGATTATTTTTCCTCATATAAGTTTCTGCATCAGGTATAAACCATTTGCAAAACCAATCCTTAAATAATACTTGTGGTCCGAGCCTTTTAATTGGCTCTCCAATAAACATGTATATTCATTTTGTCACAACATTTCAGTGCTCGGGGTCTTAAAGACGGATTAATAAACAATGGCTTCGTTATGAATTTTTCAGAAGAATTAGAACATAAGAGTAAAGATATTCTTTCTTTCGCCACCTTAAATCCCTTCGCACGTTTTCCGCTTTTCGATATGTAGGTTCGATGAGGCATCCTTTTCCAGTACAATCCCGTTTCTGACACTCACTGCTAAATAGTCAATATGTAACCGATTATTGAAAAGGACTATGTCCAAAAACGACATTTTCTTTGGGTACCCCTTATATGTATAACAACATTGATACTTCTAAATGTCTTAAATATTTCGTCGCATTATGAAAAAATCAAATCAGTTGAAGAATGCTGGTGCGTATTTGCAATTGATCAGCACTAACTATACTACTGATTCATTTATAAGTCAGGTTATCGTATCAAATCCATAATTAAGTTTTTTTTTTGTAATGGTTTACTTTGAGTATAATTAGGACTCAATTACGAGCATAACCTTAATTTTTATTAATTTATTTATGCGCCGTTTATGTCGGCTAACTTACCAAAAAGTTTCTGTTATTATTATTTAAGTTGTATTAATTTGTTGATTAATCGATGATGCTGTGTATTGATTTATTAGCTCATTATTAAAGTGTCTCTTTGTTACTGGCGTGTAATCTCTGGTCGCATTGTCTTTCAATGTCGACAATCTACTTGGGTAGTTTTATGTGTTTATTGAGGATTGAATAAACGAAATTTCATATTTAATGTATTGCACACATGATACGGAAACAAATCTTATTTAGTTTGCAGCTAGACTATTTAAAATATGTATATGGCTCAGATTAATCCATCCATTTACACTAATTTGTAAATACATATAAATGTTTTAAAAAATATTTTATGGATATTAAAAAAATAAATTTTATATAAAATAATAATTGTATAGAATTTAATCTTGATTTTTTATTTCGTCGTCTCGTCATTGAATAATCCTAACTAGAATATAATAAAATCTCAGTTAGATAAATAATTCAAATGATAAATGTTACTATTTAGTCATTTTACTAACTAAATGCATAAAAGGTAGGTTTCCAGAACATTAAAAAACATGAAACCTAGAACCTCTGAGAGTCGAAGAGTACAGCTTCGAAGCCGACCAGGAATTCACATATCTCAGCTCGGCAAGCCGATGTTACTTTGAACCTCAAAAGCATCTACGTTTGATATTAGTCACAAAAACGACTAAATTCAAGCTCTACATGACCCTCATCAGGCCCCTTCTAACATATGGACTTTGACAAAACAAGTAGAGCGACAACTGGATATCCTGGAGAGGAGAATTCTGAGACGAATATTTGAAGACGGGGAATGACATATCCGAAGCAACGAGGAGCTGTACGGACTATATAAGGATATACTGGTTACGGTTGTCATCAGAGTGGCCAGACTGCTGTGGGCCGGTCACATGTCAGGGATATGGAATAGTCAGCCGCCAGAAAGGCTTATTATTGACAAGCCTTCCTGTTTCTGGAGGAAAGGAAGATCAAGGCTGAGGTGGTTACAGACCGGATAAAATGGAGAAGGGTGTTGGTGAAACCAGGGCTCTACAATAAGGTTGTTGCACTTATGATGATTATTTTAACTAACATAATTTATTATAAATAAATTTCTCTAATCAGCTGGCATAGAAAATTTTAATAAAAACAAAAGAATTACAAACAATTGTAATTAAATAATATCGGTTTAACTATTTTTTTTTTAAATATAATTACTGGTGAATTAATAGAATATTAAATTATTAAGACTTGGTCTTATATAAACATTTTAGGCATATTGAATGATTTAGGGCAGTGCTTCCCAATTACTTTCATGTCACGGCCCCCTAAATCTGAAAGAAATTAATTCCAAAAATAATAGAAAATATTTTATAGTTTTATTAAGATTATTTGCCAATAATATTATTACAATTATAATACACCTATCCCTCATTTACATTAGGCCAGGTTCCTGAGAAAACGTGTAAATCGAAATTGTATATTTTCAATGTAAAACCATTGTAAAAATCGAAAAGTACACAAAAAAAAACATATAATTTTATTGTTTTTTTTGATTAATAAATAACTACAAAATTTTTACTTTAAAAAAATAAAATTATTTCTTTTGATAATTAAACCTTTTCCAAAAATAACCTACTCAATAAGCATTGAAAACCTGATTAGGAGTATATGAATTGATGGCAAAATTTTGTAAAATTTTTGTTGGATATTCTTCAATGCATCTATATAAGCCAGATGTAGTTCACTATGTAGAGGTATGTGATTTGAATCTTTCCGAACCAAGCATGTGACTTTGCTGTGAAAATACATGCTTTTCAGATAAGAAAGGGATGGTAACTTCTCTTTAATTTTTTGTGAAATCCTGTGCTTTATTTGTAATAGCGTTGGTATCAATTGGCATTCGTTTTGTGTTGGTCCTCTATCCAAATCATTAAGGCCTTCCATGTTTCCATTGCAATATCTCTGATATATGAAGTTGTGCTTTCGTATTGAAAGGTGTTAGCTGCTACACTCTTTCTAATTGAGTTTTTATTTTTTTTAATGGTTCTTATTGTGCTTCATTTATGCTATATAATCTAGCAACATCTATTACTCTTTCTCCATTTTCAAATCAAGGATGAACGCCGAATGACCAATCCATCCTGCAAAACATCCAATTTGATTTGTAAAACGTCCAATTTGAAGTGTAAAACCTGTAAGGAGGGACTGACAGCATATCAGGGAGCGTTATAGAAAGGTTTATTGTATACGAGAAGAAAACAAAATTTTATTTACTGAGCCATTTATTAATATTTTATTTTAAAACATACAAAAAAATATATGCATTATTTTTACATAGTTCAAAAGGAATCTAGAACATGATCAGTTACCATTGATTAAACAGATAATAAGTGATTTCACCGGTAATTTAATTTAGTAAATAAATACATAAAATGTAAGAGAAGGCCACTTCATTATAATATAATATTACGATAGTTTCGCATTTAATCTATATCAACAAATAGTGTGCAACATACAATTGATCATACAAGAAAAAATAATTAAAAGGAAACGAAAGAGAAATTTAACCGTAAACCCATCACCGAACCCAATATTTTTCAATTAAAAATTGAACAGCTATACAATCGACAATTCGCGACTATTCAATCAAATTTGATGTAATATTGCACAGCCATTTCAAAAACAATATATATAAAATAATACATTTAAAACATTAAAGCAATGGTAACAATTGTCATGAGCAACACTTATAAAACTATACAATATTTTACATAACACATCTATTCAACATAAAACTCATAGTGTAACAAAATAATATTAAGTGGTTCTCGATCCGGAGCAACAGATAGCTGCACAAGTCCAAAATATATGTTCGTATCGCAGAATTTTGTGGTCCACCAACGAAAACAATTTCATTTACGAATAATAGTAATAATAATAGTTATACAACGCACAACCATCTCGACGACACAATGCATGCATATAAAATAAAAGATTATATTTTCCAATGTTAGTAAGACGACTTTGGCTAGAATATATTTAATGTTACGTTATTCCCCGCTCACTCTGATCGGTCGATTATACGACAATCATCGACGCGTTAAAATATTAACTAAGGTCCCAAAGAATTGGCAACGATGATTAATTGAATCGTTATATACAAAAATAAATTATATATATAAGGAATAAATATGTCTCGCACATATTATAACTAATATAATAAAATAAGCAGATCGTTTGCCACATATGACGTCAAATATGATTAGGGAAATTAACTATTATAAATTAATTGAAATTATTTTTTAAATAAATATACAAATTAAAGTTAAAATGGGTCAATAACTATGAAACGATGACGGCAGATCGTTTGTCTCTGTTTTTACCGCGCGTGATTGTCCTCGCCTTGAACGCGGCTGCGTTTTGTAAATGCTGTCGAAAAATAATTCATAACTAATTAAAATACATCCGATGCGTTATTTATATTGATATGTCGGTTGATATTTACCCGCATCAGTTTATTTGAATTGCGTGGTCCGGCGATTCTGGCATCCACCGGTAGCGGAGGAGGCGGGAGAGCAAGCGCAGCTCGCAGAGCATTCGACGATGCCAAATGTGCATGTAATCCTGCGCCCAATGACGCTGCGAGAGCCGTATATCTTCTCCGCGCACACCATCCTTCGATATTCACTTGTTCGCCGGGTAATTTCAATGTGATCTCGTCAATCTCATCCTCCTGTAATTAAAAATCATACATTTTATTATTCTATATACCAAAATTTCGTATATTAGCGGTACATGTTAACATTTTTTTAAGATAAAAATATCCCTTTTTCCAAGAGTAGCGATAATGGAAGAAGTGAGAACATTTGCAGAGTTGCATGCTGATGCAGTTTCACATGAAAAATGCCAGTGAAGCCAGGAGAAATATTTGTGCTATTTATGGTGATATATTGGATGACAAGAAATACCTGTTGTTTGAAAACAATAATTCAGAAAACATAGATTTGGAAAAAGAACCTGGAAGAGGTAATCAAACGCAATGTAATTAGTGGGAAAACGTGAATTCGGGGTTAGATTCGGGGAACTAAATACTTTGGAACCTGTTTTTTACGATTTTGAAGGAACTAAAAAAACGTAATTAGCGGGAAAACTTAAATTCAGGGTACTACATATATACAGTGGAACCCGTTTTTTTACATTTTTGAAAGATTTGAAAAAAAAAACGTAATTAGTGGGAAAACGTATTTAATTGTTAAATTTAATTTGTAAAAAGTTGTATTTGATCTGTAAAAAGTTGAATTTGATTTGCAAAAGGATGCATTTGATTTGAAAATGGGTGTATTTGACGTGAAAAAACTGTATTGCGCCTTCAGATTATCATATTTTTAATTCTTGTAATTTTTAATAAAATTTGTACTTCAGTAGAAATAAAAAAAACACTTTTATTAATTTTTAGACAAAAAATCTCGACAATTTTACAAGAGGAATAAAAAAAATTAGCTGAACTGTGGATTAAGATTATAGAGAACAATGGAAATTATCTCACATAGTAATATTTGCATAGTGCTTCTTAAAATATTTTTTTCGCATTAAAAAAACGTCAAAATAATTTATAATTAATAATAATAAATACCTCTAAATAATGTAATATATCTCTAAACGTGGCTCTTTGCGTTTTTCTATCCTTTTTCGCTCTATAAATGAAAAAAATCACGTTAAAATCGCATTTACAATATATATAATACTTATAATTAAATATCAATACCTATATTTGTGTGAATCTGTGGCTAATTGTCTCATATCTTCTAAAAGCGTTTCGAGTATACTCTCACCGAAATCGTCTGAATGTTCACGTCCGAGCTCGAACGCCAAAGCTAAGCTTTCGCCGGCGCTCAGTCTGATCTCCAAACCCGGCGAGGCCAACATGCCCGCTAATTGTCTAAGCGACCTGTAAAAAATTGCATAACAACGATTAATTCATTTCATTTATTAATTTACGCCGACACGGCGATAAACGAGTCTGAATCTAATCTAAATTAACTTAGTCACACTGATTATAAAGGTCAAAATGTTAGATATGACATATTTTAGGATATACACGTATTGCATAATCATTTGATAAAATACTTATATATTATATATTAAGATCGTTACTCACGGAACAAATGTGCCCGTGGATCCTCCCAACATCATGTAAATATCGCCGGGAGAGCAGAGCGTCAATAATAACGCCCAAGACGACAACGCGGCATTGTGTAGCAGCTCCTGATCCGGTGTCACGTTACTTTTAATCGAACCGTCTCCCTAAAAAAAACACATTGAATATTTTTGTTGCATCAATTGATTAATAAATCAGTTTTTAATGAAAAACTGCATACTTTAAGATAACTGCCGCTGAATATCGTTTCGAAACTGCGCATTAATTCATAAATATTACCGATGTCCTCTTCTGCGAAGAATTCTATCAATCCCAAAGCTGTACAACACTGCAATATATATTAAAGCAAAAATTAGATTGATCGGACGTACGACGATTTAATTATTGCAATTAGTTACGTTACCTTGGCACGAACGTTTGCGTTTGCGGATTTATCCAAAGCAACGACTTGCAAAATCGGCTTCAAATCTTTGGATAATTCTTCACAAAAATCGGAAGCTCCAAACTGTTTATACGAAAAATACAATTAAATATCTAGTTTTTAATTATTCAATATAATATGTTATGATAATTACTTGGATGGCTAATACTGAGGCGAGTTCGGCTGCCGCTATTTGTTCTTCGGCTTTTGTGCGCTTGAGCGCCTTTTCCAAGTGATCGGTTAGAGTGAGGCGATAGTTTGCCGTTACGATCGGAGCCGGACGAGCTTTCAATGCGCTTGTTATGCTATTCCAACATTTAACACGTCCCGCCACCGATTTTTGACTCAAGCCTTCCATGGCGATGGATAGTGTTTCATCCAATTGGTCTATAGTTTTAATTACTTCCTCCACTGCTTCATCTGAAATCGCAAATATATAAACATTGCGCATGATTCATCGATCACAAATAAATATTTCACAATCGATAGAAACGACTTTTATAGTAATCGTGAAATAATTTTGACATTTTGTTGCACGATTGTTTACCTGTGGTTTCTTGATTACTCTTATCCGACTGTGCGGACCATTCAGAGTTATTATCGTTTATCGACTCATCGTCGGATGTTGAATTATTAGCTTCTCCTCTTCTGCCTTCTATACAAATAAAAAAATATATTAATCAACATGATCAAATTAAAATGCGATCATTTAATTTCAGGAAATAGAATGTGTAATTCCATAACAAGTACGTAGAGAATAAGCCGTAAAGGAAGCAAAACATCAAGGTAAACAAGATTAGATTATTCTTATTCAACACCTGAACATACATTTTCTTCTGCAATATAAATAATCTGCAATTTCATGCCAACGTCTGACTTTTTGCTGAACAATTAATTTATAATATTTTCAAGGGCTAAATTAAAAATAGAACAATGATGGTATTTTCTAGAATGTATTACAAAATCATGTGAAATTTATTCGAATATAAAAAATTGTCATTAGATAAAAAGAATAGATATGTTTTGGCATATAACCGAGGAAATATTGTTTCAGGGTTATTTGGCAATATGTCAAATTGCGCGAGTTCCGATCAATCGACATGGTCACACGGCAGAGTATAGTATTAAAAAGTTGTGTATAAAAGTGAACGTTATGAAAGGTTTCCAGAATAGCTCGGTTACAAGGATGACAATGTAGGTTGAGGTCAGGGCTGGCTAACCTTGGCGCTTCCTGCGAGCACGCGGCATGGCTGCTGGGGGAGGCGGGTCAAGAGTTGCGGGTGCTCTGGGCCGCTGTTGGCGCGGAACTGATCGCCGGACCTCGTGTGCGTGGACTCCAGCTGCCGCCTATCTCCATGCTGTGTCGAGCGAACACTGGCAACACTGCGCCACGGCTACCAATCTCATCGAAGCATGGAGTTGCTAATTATTTTTTTGCATTTTTACTATTACATATGTATATTAAATAATCTAATGAACGCATCTAAATCATAAATAATTGTATGTATATAATATTTTTCGACTCACTTCTACTAAGAAATCAGTTTGTAGCCGTGCTCATGACATTTGTATTTAAAAAAAAAGATATTTTGTTGGCCTTAACTATAAAATATATGTCTATGAATTATATGTATATGAAATAATTACAAATATACAATTATACACTTTTATTGAACAATTCGATATTAAAGATGTATTAATTTGTATATATACATAGCACAAATGAGGAACTCATTCCATAACCAAATTCTGTACATAATAAAATGTGACATTGACATGTACTGTGAGTAAGCATTTGTTACGCCAGCGTTGCCCTAGTGATTAAATATTATTTATTAATATGAATAATGTGTCATTTTCCATTTTATTCAATATTAAATTAAATATTAAAAAACTATCATAGTTAAATCTATAAATGTATCGAGATAAGTATTTGATTTTTTATTATACAATTTTATGTTTAAGATGTTCCAGCAGGGCTTATCCTGGGCCTTGCAATATTAACTTACTTGGGAATTCAAAATGTTAGACAAATATTTAAGGAAAGGCAAAGCCAAAAGATATTTAAAATGAACCATAAGACGAGTAGAAAAAAAATCTATTGTACTACTTATACTTTTCACCACTAGATTGTTTATAGGGCCTCTAAAATATAACATTCTCCATATAATATAGTATTCCAGTATATGTAACAGCATATCATTTTTTTTATCAACGGCTCGTTACAATTTCATAACATTTTGAATCATGACGCAATTATTTCAAAACAATGGGAATACTGCTATACGTGCTTGTGTCTGTGATGTTTACAGTTTATTGATTACATACGAGATAATTACGTCATGATCTAGTACAAAAAATATTGCACCACATTTATGAACCTTATGTCATATTTAAAATTATTATTTTCAAATGATAAATAATAAATTTATCGGCGATAATAATAACGCGTCATTATATTATTCATTTTAATTTAAATAATATATTTAAAATACTATTGCCTAAAAATAATATAATTGTTTTAAATTGTATCGACAGATGTCCTTAGTTAATAATTTATTATGATTAACAGAAATTAAATGGTTTATTCATTGTGTGTTTTAAGCACATGTAATTATATAAACTCTGTGGTGTACAATCCTACTACTCTATAATTATATTTTCGTTTCAATCTCGCATTGATGAAACAAAATGTTGGATACGATTTTCGCATTTTCTCAAAGTAACGCGACGATATCGCGCGGCGGCCATTTTGTTTTTTTTATAAAATGATCGGTTTCGCGCGAAAATTTGAAATGTCGCGCGTGAAAAGCTGTCAATGTGACTGGTTAACGTAGATGTAGGTAGACACGAGCGTGTTGCGTTGTGGTAATAACAGCTGTTTTCATTATCGATCAGACATCGTCGCGGTAATATATTCCGTGGGAATGCCGTTTATATTATGAGGCTATGGCTATCTCGATGGCCTCTGCAGAAGCTGAAATGGCACTGTCAAGAGCCAGTAGCCAGCCGGTTGGTGGTTGGTGTGGTCGCGTGCCGTCGACACTCGATCAGCTGATGAGATTCCAAGTAAAACCAAAAATAGAACAGTTTACGACACAGTGTGTTTTGTAGTTTCTCTGATTATTGCGTGTTGCAGCAAACGCAAACTGGTAAAACCAGACGTTAACGTGAAGAGTTTTTTTAGGCAAATGCCGAAGCTATGTCCACGTGCGAATTTTTCCATAGACGCCGTTCATATGCGTCACGATAATGTTTTATCTATGCATATATTTACTATTCTAATTTATGGTCGTCGTTTTAATAATAAGGCATTCAAACTCTCAATGACTTTATTTTAAATACAGTTTTAAATGAGATCTCCGTTCAATGAGATACCAGATAAAGTGTCATCGATGACTATCTCACGTGCATTCGTTTAAATATTATCTATTCATTGTTTGTTTGGCTTTATCTGCAATATCGTTGTCTTTTAAATATAATCGCGTTTCATCTGTATGGTTGGTTCAATGCAGATTTTGTCAGGTAACGGTTTTTGCTTGAAAAAAATTTTGGCATTGCTAACTCCTGCTAGTCGGAGTAGAACTGGTATTTGATTCTGCAAAAAAACTGCATGCCACGAACAATCACTTTAAATTAAGTGTATTATTTTAATTAATTTAAAATCGTCATAAAATATGCATGTTGTGTCCACTAATATTTTTTTATTGACACTGAACAACAACAGTATTTTAATAATATAATATCAGTGCTTTTTTAAACATTGTCTTCATCTCCTCATTGTCGGCAAATAATCGTAGTTTCGCGGTTTTTCATCTCAAATAATAGAAAAAGTCGCACAGGTCGTGTCCGGCGAACACAATGCGGTTTTTAGTCAAAAATTCATTCCACATTTTCCATTTTCCGAGTGAAAAATCACCGTGCACTCCAAAACAGGTGAAACCTTACCGACAGTCAATAATAAATAAGCATTTGATCTGTTTACAAATGACAAGATACTACAGTCATAAGTTTAGTATCGCAACATCAAAAATGTGATAATTGCACCATATAAAAATAGTCGCATATTTTTTTTATCAAACCTTTACATGTTTAAAATTATACGATGTGCCGAAAGGTAAATACATATTTGTCATCTAATTAATCTAATATAACTGTATCGGCGTTGTTTATTTTTTATAAACTTTTTTAAATATATGAAAATATGGTAATTTGATGGCGTGAGATCCGTATTGGATATTATAGTTACCATATTTCCTTATTTTTCTTGCGTCAATGGCTTGCATCACTGCAAAATAAGGCATCGCGTTATCATGTTTAACAATTCTCTTTTTTGCCTTTTGTGAGCTCTCGTTTCAATTGACAGAATTGTAAACGATACGCAATCGCTGCTACGATCAGGTTCAATGTATTTATATAGAATCACTTTGGACCTTTCTTCCAGATAATGAAGAAAGCCTTCTATTATTTTATCATTTAACATCAGTATTTAACATAAGTTTTATTTAAGAAATTTAAATTTTCATATTACGTGCCGAGATTAGATTCAATTATCGTCTTTGTACGTCTGATATGCTTAAAAACAGGAAGTACAAGCAATTATACATATAATATATTATTTAATATCGATTTTATGAAATGTAATTCATTTTTATTAAATTATTGTTTTATATTTTCAAATTTTTCGCGCCCCGGTGCCTGTGTGCGCCGCACAATCTCGCCATATGGACGGCGCGCCCCCGACTCTTTGCCGTAATGTGTCACTCTCTTCGTTGATACCCTCTTGAAGGCCTCTCCTAATTTTTTACACTTTGTTCGGTTATAGGCTCTCCTCATCCAGGTGGTCCCCACAAGTTTGATTATGGCTTCGCTCCATCTCGTCTGGGGACTACCCACTTTTGGTTGACCTTGATCCATGACTTTTCGGCTCCATGTCTTCTTCCATGTCTTTTCTACGGGCTACCTGACCTGTCCACTGCCACGTCAGTCAAGCAACTCTTGTGGAAATCTCAGTCAGTTTTTTGCGAATCGTTTGTTTGCAGATTTGATCTCGCTGAGATATATCTACCATTGCCCCGCTGAGCCACATTAAACTTGGGGACTATCATCACACTGGTTAAATAGCATATTTTTTAGGCTTTAGAGGATTTTAGAATATGTTTTTGTTTCCAAAACGCACCTCATCCTATTTGTATTCTTTTATCGTACTCCTTGTTGAGGTTGGGTCTAGCAATTTGAATAATTTGGCCAGTGGCGCGCCGATAGTGTACGGCCCCTGTGTGCATAAATTTAATTGGGGTCCCTATGGAGTATAGTCTCTCTACAATAACAAAATCATTTTATGAAAAAGAATTGGTAAATTTTAATCGAAATTATTATATTTTAAAAATGTTTAACTTATACTTAATATTTTCCCCCTATTTTCGCCCCTCGGCGCACCTAATTATCCGACGCCTGTGTGCGCCGTACAATCTGGCCATATGGACGGCGCGCCCCTGAATCTGGCCAAGGTAAACATACTCTTGTATTGGTATTAGTTTATGGAAAACTTTTATCCATATTCATTTTTAAACCGACTGATTGAGACTGATTGAGAGGCACCGAAAAATCCTTTCCAGAGTCTCCGCCATAATGACATCTACAAATATAAGGTGAATAATATACTCTCCATTTATATATGCGTAGAAATCCCTCAGACATCATTGCTCTAAATAAATTCGGCCAAAAATGCTGCGTTGAATTTTCCAGTCTCAAGAAAAGTTTTCCAGAAAATCTGGTGTCTGTTTTGCTATTTTCGATTTTTTTTCATTTTTCCACATCGTGAAACCTTTTCGTCAGCCAACAATAAACAAAGCATCCATTATGGCTGCTAATTTCAAGATAAGTCAATAAAAAGTGTACCAACACAACAAAAATTGTGACATGTTTACACACAGCTTGCGAAATTAAAAAAAAAATACTCGTGTGCAATTTAAATAAACAGTGATAATTTATATTTATGATATTTGAATAATGTTTTTTTTTCCGAAAACGTTTTGAACAGACTGTTAACGATCAATAATTTATATCCAAATACGTATTGGATGTACAATGTATTTCTCTTTTTGGGCGGGGTTTTTTACGCAATATCAAAATAACATGTTTTTTCGACCAATTGAACTTTCATTTTAAAAAGTATATATCTGAAAATTTCTAGGTTTTTCTTTTCGAAATTGTAACGACACCTCATATTCTTCAAGTCTGTTTTAAAATTTGAGATATGATTCACCAGTTCGAAGCGGTAATTAACCCTATAACCCCCTCTACAATAAAAAATCATTTTATGAAAAAGAATTAGGAAAATTTGAATGGATATTTAATATTTTTCCCCTCTTGGCGCCTCTTGTCGCACATAATCTTCCGGCTCCTGTGTGCGCCGCACAATCTGTCCTATGGCCCGCCACTGGTTCGAAGATAAAAAGTGCAGAACAAAGTGTTACCATTTGGTGTTGCCAGCATACAAAAAAAAATTGCGGCGTTCAACGGGCGAAGAAAACCATATAAAAATATTTGTTTTTAAATTCATTCATGTTTTAAAAAACACAACATTAAATGCTTGTTGTAACATATTATGGCCCTTATTAGAGGTAATAAAGTCCAGCGAAGTGAATGCCAGTATCTTTATGTTTTTTCTTGGATTTCCTACATTTTGTACAAGTTGATTTCATTTTTTTTGCGTGGTTTTTCATGGATCGCGAGGGATGAGCGCCTTAAGGCGGCAGCTTGAGCATGTCCCGCACGGCATGGACGCCTTCAGGCACCAACTAAGTTATGTCCTACACCAGTGATGGCGAACCCTTTGAGTACAGTGCGTCAAAATTTGGAAAAAAATATATATATGTATTTTTTTTTATTAAAAAACCAAACATTTTTAATATTATTTAACACCTAAAATAAAGTCTCACTACGTAATTCGGAAAATTTAAAATAAAATACTCCTATTCGTACTGTATGCACACTTTTTCATTTACCGAACGATTTCAGTTATTTATGAACAGAGGGATTTGTAAAAAAATATCATCCACTTATAATCATTGAGCTGAGGAAAGTTTATCAGATCCTTTTTTTCAAGAAATACAAATCAAATAATATTCCTCGGTTCTTCCACTTCACATTATTGAACATCAACCATAGCTTTATTCATATTCCTATAAAAATGCAAAATTTCTCTCTTATGAAGTCCATCACTTAACAAATTGACGTCCATTCGCTTCCATAAATTCCCATCTGTCGTAACGATGCGTGTTACCTTTGACGCACGTGACTAGGTTCGCCATCACTGCTCTGCGCACCACGCCTTAAGGCGCAAACGTTTATATCAATCGAATACGTTTAAAATATATCAGAAAATTAATTCAGCAGAGATCAGTAAGCCACTAGTTTTAAAAAAAAATACCTGTGTTTTTCCAATATGTATATTATTGTGATTTGGTTATATAAAATCGTTGAATATTTGAGAATTCGTTTGCATATTTTAAATTATCTTGTGGAATGCAAATTTCGATCTCTATGATAATCTCTTCGACGTAATATATTATATAAGATACAACAAAAAACGAGTTAACATTGGCATTGGGATTAATATGGTCATTGAATAATAAAATGACTCTAAATAACTACTAGTTATTTATTAATTTATAATACACGTAATTTTATATATACAACTATCTGATTTATGATTCGCATATATATTTTTATGGATGACACGTTTTTTTTTATATTAAATTGCAGAACATCGCTCGATACAGTTAAATGTTAATTAACACTTTGCAGAATATAATCTAATCGCTGAAAATGTATCGTCATGGACAATGAAATTATATGTGCAATACGGTTATTAAGCTTAAACATAACATATATCAGTAATAAAATAATAATTTTATTGATATTGAAAAATAAAATTTACAATTATGTTTCATGAAAAATTCCGCTCATATCGCAATCTCATTATGAGAACAATTGCCGTTTCGATCTGAACTGTTTTAACTATTATTTATATGATTGGTGTTCAACTACTTGCATTGTCATTGCTATCATCTTGAGAATTAATTATTAGATTAGCATGCAAATGCTTAATTAAACATACACTATGCACAGTCATCTTAAGATACAACATGTGGGTACTTTGTCCATATGGTTAGATTGTGCGGCGCACACAGGCATCGGAATTGTTACATTTCTTATAATTTAAAAAAGTTATAATGAACAATTCTTTTACAATTCTACCATATAGTCAAACAAAAAATTGTTCAAAACCGTGTAAATCGAGGGATGCTTGTTATAATTAAAATGAAAATAAACACATTGATCTGTTTTTATTTTATTTATATAATTATAAAAGAGCGTTGAATGTTACAATTAATGATTTTCATTTCTAATATTCTAGTAGTATCATAAATCCATTGTTATGATATTTACACTGCCAATTAAAATATATATTAGCTATAATTTGAGTTGTAAACATTGTTAAGTTAATATCAAATTGTTCATCTCGGCTGTGTTATCTGACAAATTTAAATCATCGCATGGCAAATATGATTTTTTTTCTTGTGCTAGGCTTAATTTTGCAAACATTTGCTATGATAATGGCCATAGTACATTTTCCACGCTAGAATGATTATATATATTTTTTATAATTCCATTAGCGGTTTATGGACTGCCTTAATCAAACTTGAGTGTATTGCAGTTATTTGCACAAATTGAAAAATCCAATCAGAGTTGTTTTATGATCTGAAAAATAATACATTTTTATATATTTGCAACAATACAATTTTTATATTACAACACTGCCAAAATAATCCTGTACAAATATTAATTGCTTACTAATTGACAAATTGAATCTATCTCATTTAACAATATATTATCAACGACAATAGACAGATTCAATGGTACATTTTATCATGAATGACCTTTAACAATATAAATTAAACGTAATGAATAAATTAGGTCAAATCGCATCCGCAAAATATATATACAAATCAATCATATTGCGGACAAATTTGTTTTTTTATGCATTTCAGCCTTATAACATGAATATGTGTTTTAATAATGATTACACGGCTAGGACCTTGACTATGGATAAAACTATTATGTATTATATTTCCTAATATTTTTAGAGCCATCATGTGCTGTCGTCAACCGCATGATTATTGCAAGTCACCTTTTAACACTCACAATACCGCGAAAATGATTTTTTTTATATAAAATAAATTACAAGGCTTGTTTTGTTTGTTTTCATCTTTGAGCATATAACCAATTTACTTATACATGTTTAACTCAAATAGATAATTGCCCATATCTGCAGACAGAACAATTAAATCAATTAATCGTTCATTGCCCTCAAATTAATATGAAATATCGTATTTTAACCACAGCTGCATTATTAAAAAATACGTTTCTTACCTTATAGAATAATTAAAGAACCGTTGATTCCACGCAAAATTTGGTTAAGAAATAAGCGTTCATTTGCATGCTAGTATCCGTATAACACGGCATATCTATCAAACCGGATTTTGCTTGTATATTTAACAATTATTTATTTAAATAAATGATGTATTTTATATAACATGCAATGAATTTATTTAATAAAAATTATAGGTTATGTATTACAATTTGGCCTTCTGATATTTACATGATATTGAGCCAGTACAGTATTACTCAATCTCCGAGATTGCAATTACTAGAGAGGCCCTCGCGGTATTCTTTTTTATTATATCTATCATAATGTTTACAAACACGTATAATTATATGATAATTAAATGCGTATTACATTTCAATAATCCGACATTTTTAAACAAACGTCAAAATTTTTGGCCCTTATGATTAATATATTATTTGGCCATAACAAAAAAAAAATCGTGAACACTTTTAAATTATTTATATTGTTTATCATCGTTACAATGTTTTATAATGCTGACATTTATATGTATTATCAGATGCGATATCATACCACGTAAAATGTACCACTTATGTTTGCAAACCTCCAGTTTGAAAAGCAAGTGGTTCGGAAACGGTCTTTATCATATTCCATTGATTATTTTATATAGTCAAGTATTATTTCATCGTGACAAAAAACATATAGACGACTGAGGTTTTATTCTAACTTTATCGTAACGGTTTTTCCTTGTGAATAAACTAATTTTATTGAGATACAGATAATAATAAGTTATGAAAAATGTGCGTGTCATGAATTAAAGATAAAAAAAAAATGTTTGTAATACTTTTTTAATAATCGGATAACATAATAAAATATGATCAGATTATTCTATCTATTTCAGTCAATATTAATAATATATCAACATTAGTATCAAGATGTTTATCAATGATTGACAGATTCAAGATCTAAGACTGATTCTTTTTTATTTAAACACACCATTCATTGCGATAATAAATATATTGAACTATTGTAGTAAATTGTATATTGAAAGAATATAATATGACATTTTCATAAAAATACATATGGCCATTTGTTCTTTGAACGTTGAATCTATTTTTGTTTTATAATTGTTATGTCCAGCTCATTGCCATCAGTTTTATTGTTTCATAGATGTTGACCTCTTCAATTGAAACTATCATACTACCAATCAAAATTATTATTTTGCATTATTTTATCAGGCGAAACTATCGAGAGTAAAAAATGATTTCATGTGCAATGTTTGAATTAAAATAATTATGTACTTTTTTCTTTCAGATAAGCGGTGATATAATTATAAACTATGAAATAATTATTTTGAGTACAACGCGCTTTCCATAAAGAATTGTGATATAATAATTAAAATGTGTTTGAATACAATTATAGTGATAAGTACTTTGAAATCGTTGTGAAATTAAATAAATATAGTTAAACATGGAGAGTGAGTGGAGAGTGTTACCTCCAAATCCCAGCGAAAAGGCGAATCCCTTATCTAAATTATTATTTTGCTGGACTTTGCCAATATTTAGAAAGGGATATAAAAAAAATATCGAAATAGACGATATTTATGTAACATTAAAAAAGGATAAGTCTGAAAAATTAGGAGATATTCTCGAAAAGTATGATATTTTTGTTTTAAACTAATCGATATGTTATATTAATACGTTTAAAATTATGGTCATTATTTTCAGGTATTACTTGGATGATGCTAAAAAATGTCAGGCCTATAATAAAGAAAATAAAAATGTAGATAAATCTAAGATTCGTCAGCCGAGTTTGGCGAAAGCCTTAGCCAAAACATTTTGGAAAGAGCTTGCATTTTTTGCACTCGTCATAATATTTAATGAATTAATAGTTAGGTGAATACATTAATTTTAATTTATTTATCTATTTTGATGTTGTTTTATCTGAATATGATATTAATTATAAGATCATGATATTGTTGTTCATTCATTAATCACTTGATAATAAAATCTTTTAATGATAATAGATAAATATTTATTAGCAATAGAGTGTATATGCTGACTTATATGATTCAATGTCTTAAATTTTCAATTAATCGTTAGGTTAACAACACCGGTGGTATTAGGAAAACTTTTAGAATACTTTCATCGAGACACGACGGTGACGCATCAAGAAGCTTTATATTATGCCGGCGGCATTGTTGTATTGAGCGGTTTAAATGTGGTCGCTATGAACCATTACATGTTAGGATGCTTCCATATGGGAATGCGAGCTAGAGTCGCCGTTTGCTCCTTAATTTATCGCAAGGTATACATCGTCTGTCATATTAATATTTAATATTTACACATATATATGATCCATTTTGTATATTTCAGTCGTTGAAATTGTCACAAACTGCTTTGGGGGAGTCTGCGCCGGGAAAAGTTGTAAATTTGCTATCCAATGACGTCAACCGATTTGATTTGGTGTCAGTATTTTTACATTATCTATGGGTAGCCCCCCTGTTAGCAGTGTTAGTGCTATATTTCCTATTAGTAAAAGTCGGTTTATCTGGAGTGCTTGGAGTTGTTGTTGTGTTCACCGTAATGCCTATTCAAGGTAAAATATTATTTTATCATAGTGGATAGTGTTGTTTACGGAAATGTAATCTTTATTATATACAAAAATATTCAGCATACACTGGGAAACTGTCTTCTAAATTTCGTTTGCAAACGGCAATGAAAACCGATGAAAGGGTACGTCTGATGGGTGAAATAATATCCGGAATTCAAGTCATCAAAATGTATGCTTGGGAAAAACCGTTCCAGGCTCTGATTGCAATCGCCAGAAAGTATGTTTTTATCGCTGATATACATATTTCTATTTATAATAATATAATAATTAACGTTTACAGGCTTGAAATAAAAGTAATAAGAAAAACTTCATATGTGAGAGCCGTTTATATGACATTTTTAATGACGACGACTAGAGTAGCTGTGTTTTCCTGTCTTTTAATGATGTACTATTGGGGAGAACAACTCACTGCCGCTAAAGTAAATTTTTATTAATCTTTCTTATAAATAAAATCATAATATTGTTGATAAATTCATTATGTTTAAAGGTATTTGTGATAGCTACATATTTCAATTTGCTATCAACGACGATGTCCGCCATGTTTGTGAGAGCCATAGCCGAAATTGCCGAGTTTCTCGTTGCTCTTAAACGACTACAAAGTTATCTCCAGCAAGACGAATTTGTTAATACCAAACCGACTGATAATTTGTCGGTGAATCTGTTATACAACGGAGGATTAAACAACGAGAATTTAAAAACAAACGGAAACGAAGTTATAAAAGATAAGAGAAATGAGGTTAATTATTCGGTTAAGCTTACGAAAGCAACGTGCAAATGGTTACCTGATACTAAAAATTTAACTCTGGATATTGAAAAAATGGAAATAAAAAAGGGGAAATTGATAGGAATAATCGGCCCCATTGGTTGTGGAAAGGTATAATCGCAAATAAATATTAAAAATTTGAATGTTTACATTCGTTTGTTTTTTCTATTAGTCATCGTTATTGCAAATGGTACTCGGGGAGCTTCCGTTGCTGAGTGGAAATTTGGAAGTTAACGGAGTAGTGTCGTATGCATGTCAAGAACCGTGGGTATTCGGCGGAACCGTCAGACAAAATATATTATTCGGCCTAGAATATGAAAAAATTCGGTAGTAAATAAAAAATTATTACGTGATATACATATAAATTAAAAATATAACGAGCAATTATTTTTAGGTATAAAAAAGTGATCACTGCCTGTGCACTTCTTAGAGACATTGAACAATTTTCAGCTGGCGATTTAACGCTAATTGGTGAGAGAGGGACATCACTCTCCGGAGGACAAAAGGCCAGAATCAATCTCGCTCGGTATTTATTATAATTTTTACTAAATAATTCATTTAAATTACATATGATAATAGAATTTATTCCACAGAGCAGTTTACCGCAATGCGGATATTTATTTGATGGATGATCCGTTATCGGCAGTCGACGCTCACGTCGGACGCCATTTGTTTGAATCCTGTATACAACAACAATTAGCCGGTAAAACGCGAATGTTAGTAACTCATCAGTTGCACTATCTGAAAGAAGCCGATTACATTATTCTATTAAAAAACGTGAGAGAAAACTATATTAGAAAAAAAAATATTTATCATAAAATATACATATACGTAAATTTTAGGGGAGAATTGAAATGCAAGGAACTTACAGTGAATTGATAAACAGTACGTTTGAATTCACTACCATGTTATCTCCGCTTCAAGAGGAGCCGAATGATGGTGAGGATGATGTACAAGAATTTACCCGTGGACGTATTCGTACACTTTCTCGGCTTACAAACAAGAGAAAAGATAGTACAGTATCCCATAACACTAACAGGGTAATTTTATATTAGATTTACTAGGGTGTATATAAATTGAATAACTTATTGACGCTGTCTTTCTCTCCAGAGTTTATCAATTACATCGTCGATCGTTGATCTTGCCGATTTGAGTGCTTTGGAACCCGACGACGAGGAAATTGAAGAGAAACCGCAAACAATTGCAGCAGAAGCAAGTTCTAAAAGTATAATATAATACTTTGCATCCATTGCTCGATTATTAACTGTTAATTAAATAAATTAATAATTTATTTACAAATTGTAGAAGCTGTCATTGGATCAGTTGCTTTTGGATATTTAAAAACTGGCATCAACAATTTCTTTTTATTTATTTTATTATCAATATTTACATTATCGCAGGTTATGGGATCTGCTGCCGATTACTGGATGTCATTTTGGTAATTTTCATCGTTTTTTATTAACGTTAATCTATTTTATTATTTAAATAAATTCAAATATGAGCGGAAAGAGGAAACAATAAGGAAACACTATATTCCTTACAGAGAGGAAACAATATGTGACATACGACTCCCACACGTCGTACGCTTACAATACAACTTTCGGAATTCCGCATGGATCAAATTTAGAACCATTATTATTTATTTTATTTATAAATGATATTCATTGGGTCTTTAACTGTAAATTCTCATTTTTCGTAGACGATTTAAAAATATTTCTATCTGTTACTCCAACGGAAGATGCCCTTTTGTTGCAGTTGAACATTGATTCTTTGCACGATTGGGCAATATTTACTTAATGGAAGTCGATATATATTTACAATATTTATCGACTTCCATTAAGTGTTGGAAAATGTCAAACAATGACATTTTATAAATCAAGGAGCCAATCATCTTTAATTACAGACTTGAGAATGTAACTCTTCTCAAGCAATCGTCTGTTAAAGATCTGGGTATTTTGTTTGACTCATAGTTGAATTTTAGTTGTACATGTAAAGGACGTATGTATGAGATCATCAAGAATGTTGGGGTTTGTCTTGAGAAATTCTCATTATATATATAGCATCTTAGTTATGAGAGTGCTATACGATTCATTGGTTTGGAGCTTACTCAAATCAGGTTCCATTATATGAGTGCTTTATGCCGCCTCAAATTCCCTGAGATTAAAGGAAATCCAGATATCTCTACATGAGGGAGTTTGGATTCTACCCCAGCTTATACTCCAGCGCATGGGTATAAGACTGTCTGGGGTATGTAACTCGAGAAAAGACGGTCGATCTACTTAGCAAAGCACTTCTTCAAGCTGTTGGTTGGCACAGTATATAACCTCCTTGTACTGTGCGAGTTACCCTTATGAGCGCCACCTTACTTCCATCGAGCTCGTTCGCGTCGCGTTTTCGCGAGGACAAGTGCTCTCGGAAACTCTCTGGTAATCAGAGCTATTACTCTGCTCAATCACTTGGCCGACTATGTACAATAGATATATTTGTTTGATCATATGTTAAATATCGCCATTACGTTGATCTTTTATATGAGATTTTATAATTTCATATAACTGAATAATTAATGACGGTATTTGATTCTATGTTATTTTAACTATTTATTTCTGCATACTTTATATTATTTTATATTTTTATATATTACTACTTTTTATTGACATTTTTTATTATTTTACTGTCATGTTTTTTTTTATTCGTGATGTTACCTGGGTTAATCTGTAATGACTATCATGTATTGTTCTCTGTATGATAAATAAATAATATTTTAGGACATCGCAAGAAGAGCTCCGTGAATTCCATTCTAAAGACTCAAACAACGATACGACAACGGTTTTGCCGTTCAACGCGGACGACAGTTTATTAAACGAAATGGAAAATATTGACACAACGCCTGCTTATATTTCCGTGTTAAATTCACTAAATTATACTGAAGATACTAGCTATGTCGACAATGAAAATTTGATGTCCAGTGAAATGTGTATAATGATTTATTGTATAATCATTGTTTTACTTCTGTTAATAACGTTTATAAGATCAATATCGTTTTATAATGTTTGCATGAGAGCTTCTCAAAAATTGCACGATTTAATGTTCAGAGGTGATTGATTTTTAATTCGTTCGTTATCAATTATTATTATGATTATTATAAAACGTATTTACTTTCAAGGTATTGTGAGAAGTCCACTTAGATTTTTCAATACTAATCCATCGGGTCGAATTATGAACAGATTTTCAAAAGACATGGGTTCTGTCGATGAAGTTTTGCCGAAAGCCATATTAGATTCAACTCAAGTATGTTCAATAATGGTAATTATTTCATTTTTATTAGTGTAACATGTTTATTTCATTGTTTTTCAGGTGATACTGCAAATAGTGGGTGCTGTAATTTTATCGTGTTATGTTAATCCAATATTTTTGGTGCCAATCGTTATTTTGATGTTTTTGTTTGCATTCATAAGACGTGCTTATTTGAAGACGTCAAAGAATATCAAAAGATTGGAAGGAATATGTGAGTATTGGAGTGATTTTATAAATGTTTATGGAAATATATTGATTAAACATCATTTTATCGTCCTTTGCTTAGGTCGGAGTCCTGTATTTACACATTTAAATGCGACTCTTCAAGGATTATCAACTATAAGAGCATTTGGTATGCAAACTATTTTGAAAACCGAGTTCGATAGCTATCAGGTATTTTTCTCATTTACTATTATATTAAAATTACAGTATTCCTAACCCAAAGCGATCTTTTTTTTACTCGATTTACTGATTTTTTTGCAATTCTTTATTACAAATTTGATGTTAATTGTATTAATGTTTTTACAATATTTTATATTTTTGAAACCAATGTACCAAATATATCGCATATAAAAAATATCTGTGTATGAACGAACGTATTAATTTATCTATGTTTTTATTTTGATTTAGAATATCCATACTTCAGTTCACTATTTGTTTATAGCAACAAGTTCGGCATTTGGTTTATTATTGGATTTATTTTGCCTCATTTTGGTTGGATTTATAACATTCAGCTTTCTATTAGTGACTACCGGTACGTGTTCTTAAAAATATATGCGGTATAAATATAAGTTATGTATTATTAATTAATTTTCACTGTTACATATAGACATGTTGGGAGATAAAGTTGGTCTCGCTATTACGCAGGTGATGTCGTTAACGTTTATGATGCAGTGGGGTATTCGCCAAAGCGCCGAAGTATCCAATCAACTCATGGCGGTGGAACGTGTTTTGGAGTATACGCAACTACCCCGCGAAAATGTAATTGAATTTATTATTCGTCAAAAGTATATTTTATTGTATTATTGACGTTTGTTTGAATTATTTTTTTAGGGTATTGCACCTGACGATTTGGACAATGCATCGAAAAATAAATCGAAACAGAATCAACCGAACGAAAAACCGTTTAAGAAACCTCCGCGGGATTGGCCGGAGAAAGCAAATATAATAGTTCAAGATTTATACATGAAATATTCCGAGGATAAGGACGATGCGTATGTGCTTAACGGATTAAACTGTACATTTAAAGAAGCTGAAAAAGTAATTAATACAATGTTTAAAAAAAAGCATATTGCATATAAAATATTAAATTAAAATTTTGATTTTTAGATCGGAATCGTCGGTAGAACTGGCGCAGGAAAGTCTTCAATAATATCGGCAATGTTTAGGTTGGCGTATAACGAAGGAGCCATAATTATAGACGGGGTCAATACCGAAGATATCTCTCTTGAGGTAAATCTTTTATTTTATTTTGCACGTAATTTAAATAAATTTTAATATGAATTTGCCATATTGCAGGATTTGAGGAGGAAAATTTCTATTATTCCGCAAGATCCTGTACTCTTTAGCGGAACTTTGCGTAGGAATTTAGATCCATTCGAGGAATACTCGGACAACGCCTTGTGGAATGCCCTCAGCGAAGTAATTATCGCAGTACAAATGAAAGTATATTATTTATTCATTATATGTATTTATTTTAATGCTATCAGGTTGAGTTAAAAGATGCTATCGATGGTCCATCTGGATTGGAATCGAAAGTCATGGACGGAGGCGCTAATTTTAGCGTCGGTCAAAGACAACTTATTTGTTTGGCGAGGGCTATTCTACGCGATAACCGCGTTCTCATGTTAGATGAAGCGACTGCTAATGTCGATCCATAGTGAGTATATATTTTTCATCATAATCCCTATTCCTGCGATTTCAGCCACTCCTTGTCCCTCGATAAGGGTAGCGAATCAACCTGTACTTGAATTATGGAGCCAATTTGTTCTCGATGTCATCAACAACATCAACATTAATTTATATAGAATTATATACATATTTATTATAATTAAATTATAATTGATTTTTAGTACCGACAACTTAATTCAAAAAACAATACGAGAGAAATTTTCTAGTTGCACAGTACTCACTGTTGCACACAGATTGAATACAATCATGGACTCGGATAAGGTAATATATATATTTATTAATGTGAAGTATATATATACGATTATGATTTATTTGTAATTATTATTGCAGGTTCTGGTGATGAGCTTTGGAAAAATCGTTGAATTTGATCATCCGCATTTGTTAATGAAAAACAAGGACGGTTATTTGTCGAAGATGGCCGACGAAACGGGTACTCAGAACAAGGCCATTTTGGCCGAACTAGCTGAAGCCAGCTACAATGCGAATAAGATAAATCATGAAAAGGATCATATGAAAATGATCGATGAATAAAATGTGATAGTCTCATTAGTTAATTTATGTGAAACATTAAGCTAGGGCACAAAATCTACGAGAGATTTATATCCATGTATATTTTTTTATGTACGCAATAAGTATGTACATGTTCATTACTTAATTTTATATACAGGGTAATTGCCAAAATTATTTAAACATAGTGTTGTTTAAATATGTATACTAAAATTTAATAGTATTCGATCGGTATTATATTGATAAAGGATTGTACAAAAATAGAGATCTTTGAGATCTTTATTGAAATAAATGTATACGTCTAGCGGTTTTAAATAATAAGTATATTTGCCTCATCATTTACAAAACAAAGTACAATTACTTATTAATGTATAAATTTGTTATTAATTAAGCGAATGAAAAATATTTCATATTTTTGGAAGCTTTATCACATATAAGCTTTTTATGTAAATATTGTTCAATTTAATAAAAAAACTATCATTATATATGTTTTTTTAATTAATTGCGTGTGAATGAGCTGATGAAAAGATTCACTAATTCATTTGCGTGGTTTTGCGGGGGTGGTGAGTTGTTAGATTCACATTCACTCCCTGGCCAGTGTCAATTAGATGTATTCTAACCTAGTCGCGGTTGTTGCAATTTTTGTTAACCGATCCGTCACGACGGCTCGAAGCCAACGTCGCTGGCCGATGGGGTCTATTTTGTATGAAATTAATGTATGACCCAAAAATTTCAAGTCAAGAATTCATTAATTCTTCGACAATACCTCGACATTTTAAAAAAATGGATTATTCTATGAATAAAAATAGGTATTCATAATGTATATTAGTAGAAAAATCCAAAATATCGATCTAAATTTGAATTTTTCTACTAATTAATGCGACACGGAAACGACATGCGCATAGAGCGACGGCCCGCCGCGACTGAGGCCCGCTCCTGGATCAACGCATGTGGTGTCTCCACTTGCAGAGCACGATATTTTTTCTCGCTCGCACTTGCACATGCGCGATGTGTTTTCTCGCTTATATCCGGTACGGAGCGATAAAAAACATCGCTCCCGTGCTAATAGAAAACAATATTGTTGTTTTTATTGTTTTTTACGCAAATTGCGGACAATAAAGTTTAATGATTATTCATAGTTATTCTTTAGACTTTTTTAGACAAATACAAAAAGTTTGGGACATGTAAGATTTATATTAAGAGTTATTCGAGAAAAATTAAATACTTGCGGTCTATTTTCTATTATAGATGGACCCCCTTCGGACGGCGCGGCTGGTTTCGAGTCGCCGTGGCGGATTGATTAAAGACTCACGACGTAAACAATATACACATCTTCGACATCTCCCGTCGATATGAAAATGCCATGAAAATTATTATATTTCCCATAATATAACACAAAATGTTGTTTTGGTGTAATCAATTTTCCTAGTTTTGACGTTATTCTAATTAGTTTTGGTATGGACATCAAGTATTTACGTAAATCCATTCATTATCTATTAACATCATCCGTTTCTTATCACTAATTACATGTCAAGCCCTTCGCGTTCTGTCCTATGACGATACCGCGCTTTACTTTATCTCTACGCTTATGATTAAAATTATTTTCGATATAAAACAATATGCGTAAAGCGTTAAGATTTAACACGGTTATAAAGACATTGTCTTTAAATTAACACTTTGCCGACCGCACGATTTCGCCTAAAACTTACGCCTGATACTTTTTGGAGAACCGAGTCTAAAAAAAAATATTTTATCTAAAAAATGTCGTAATCCATAAAATGTTCAAACTTTGAGATTTTTATTGTTAAATAAAATAATTTAAATTATGAGTAGATAGCGGTAGATAACAGTTGGCTGAGATAGGACGCCAACGTGGCGTAAGCGGATGTTAAAGTGTTAATTACCCATTACTCCAAAGTGTACATGAATTTAGACTATTTTTTGCGTCTTTTAAAAAGTATGGCCCTGATTTTCGCCACACGTGTACAGCATAGTCTTATCAGAAATGGAAATTATCGGCACGTGAGAGTGCTTTACAATTTCATAGTTTTTTTTAATTGTATTTTCATGTGCATAACAATTGCAAAAGAGACAACGTGTGTTAATATATCGACCCGTAATATATCATGGGAATCGGATTGTTGATTATTCAACAGAAGCTACTCGGCGCCAGTCACAACAGCACCATGTGCACCAGGACCATCATCATCGCCATATTGGTGCTCGCTAATTATTTCAATGCATCAAACGCAAGTGAATAGATACACGAAAAATTAATGAAAATTCTAATATTCAAATTTTCGCGCTTAATATCATATTTTTTTCCGTTTAAATGTGTATTCAGATCATGAACTCGTAAAACGCGACGACGATGACTCCAACAAGGATACCCTCGAGGGTAAAATTTTTAAAAAGCTGGAAATGCTCAGAACAATAATTCCGACGGGATATGCTGCATCGGGAATTCCCATTTTGGATCCGTTTTTTGTTACAAATACATCATTAGACTACGAAAACAAATTCATAAGGTAAGCACATTTAAATTTGTTTATTTGATTCATTTGTTTTTAATTTGAGATAATTAAATATGAATACAGTAAACCCTCATATAGCTCTCACTGCTATAGTGTGGTTTTCTATAACGAATGCCTTATATAGCGCTGTTTTCTGCAAAACGCTAAATTTTCAAGCGCAAATTACGTATTTCGTAAATATGTAATATTATATATAAATAAGAATATTTTCTAGTAGCTTTATGGCCAGATTCTCTAGTTATGGAACAAATTTATGTCAAGAAATTCGACCTACAATTTTTCTTAAAATACATAATAAATTAATCAGGACTTAAACCGTTCTTGTTTAGTTATAATATAAGTATTTAATATATGTAATACTTATTATAAATCGAAAAAAACAATAATGAGTCAGATAATATGTATATATATATATATACAGGTTTTACACTTCAAATTGGACGTTTTACAAATCAAATTGGACGTTTTGCAAATCAAATTGGACCAATTTGATTTGTAAAACGTTCAATTTGGTTTGTAAAACGTCCAATTTGATTTGCAAAACGTCCGATTTGAAGTGTAAAACCTGTATATATATATATAAGAAACTTTATTCCATTATTCATATAGAACCATTGGCATGGCTTGTATGTAGATAACATACATATTATTTCAATAATGTAAGTTAACCACGACTGGTCTAAGTTAATACTAATTTAATTCAGGGAATTCTTTATGACACTACCCATGTTTATAAATTTAAAATATGATATTAATGAAAGTGGAATTAATTAATTTAATGCCATATATCATTTGGTGGATAAATAATAAATAATATAAATTTCAAACCAACTCAAATAATATTGAAATTAACCTTTGTCATGGCTTGTAGGTAACATATATTAGTTTGATCATTTAAGCAGTGGCGGATTTAGTCCTTGAGAAGTCCCAGGCGCAATTCAATTTTGAGGCCTAATCCTCAAAATATGTTTGGCTTTTAGATGATCGATTTTACAAATATTTATTATTTCTAGAAAAAATCAAGGGCATCCTGTAGGGCTGTATACCGGGGGGCATTGATTTAGATCGTTTTGCCTTAAGATAGCTACTCGCCTTAATCCATGGATATATGACCGTTAAGGAAGTCATCTGAAAACATGCCATAGCTGGCGTTATTTATTTGTCAGTTCAGTTTAGGGAATACTGCTAAATTATTATTTTGTAGCTGAACTTTGAGGCCCTCTGAATTAATGAGGCCCCAGGCGCGTGCCTAAAAGGAAATCCGCCACTGAATGTAAGTTAACCGCGACTGAGCTAACATAGTATTCGGATAGATTAATTCTCCAGCGAAAATCTATGAATTCTGCGAATTCTTTATGACACTGATTGAAATGTAAGTGCGAGAGACTCATTCCCTTTGTAGTTAAATTAATAAATATCATCGAAATATATAATTTGATCTTGAAAATTGACGCTCTAGAAGGGAGCACAATTGAGGAGACTGTCGAACTCGTTTAAAAAAAACAGCGCTATAGGGGGGTCAACAAAAAATAACACGTGCTCATGGACAAACAAAAGATATAACCAAGTCGTTTAAAATATGCGTATGAAAATTATTAATGCATTGATTTCGTTAAATTTACAAAATGCAATTATAAATCCGTAACCCCAAATTTTGTATGAGTGCCTAGTCTTCTATAAGGGGGATTTCTATTGCGATATCTCGATATCTGCGCTATAGGAGGGTTGACTTTATTTAATCATTCAAAATTGATTCTTATGTCATACATTTTTTTAACGCAGAGTGAATTGTGAATTTGAAAACATAACATTATCGGGTCTTAAAGACTATAAAGTTGAAAAATTGTCTATAAGATTATTGCCGACACAGCTCGATTTTAAATTCACCCTACCTGACGTCATATTGGAAGCTGGTAAGTAAAAAAAAAAATTTCTTTTATAAAATGCATATTTAACTAGTTATGTAAATTTATATATTATATATTTAGGTAGATACGCCATAAAAGGAAAAATACTTAAATTCATACCGATATTTGGAAATGGCAATATCGTGTAAGTAATAACATTTATAGCACTTTAACGTTTATATATACAATAATTACTAAAACGTGAACATGCATCGATCTTATCACAATTAAATACTGAATCATGATTAATTTGCAGGATAAGATTAAGAAATCTTAATATTCAAGGTTTCGCGAGGGTATCGTTAAAGGAAAAGTATTTAAAATTAACTGGCATCGAATTATCCGGAGATTTTGGCAAATTTTACGTATGTTACATTTAAAATATGGAATTTTATATCGCGTTATTAATTTAATATTTTTTTATATAGTTTTCAATAAGCGGATTTTTGAAGAGTCAACTGGTGAGCAAGGTTGCAAGCGTTCTCGTCACAAAGATCGTGCCTATAGTATTCAAAGACCATCAGGAGGTCATATGGAAAGCAATTGCAGCTTATGTACAAGAAATAACCAACAATTTAATACAACACGTCACATTCAATCAAGTTCTCGACATTTTAGATAACGATAATGAATTTATCCCGTCGAGTACCGAAACTATTACTTAAATATGCAATGAAATTAAATGATTATTTATTTAGAAGCGATGATATTATTAAAAAAATTTTTTTTTAATTAAGATCTGATAAATTACGATATTTAAATAACAACGAAATCATGTGTTCGTACTGATCTCTATTTATTATATTATGTAAAAGGTAAATTAAATGCGTGTATTCATTTGAGACGTAAATTATATTAAATGAAATTACATATACATGCTCATAAAATATATATATCACAGGCTTTCATTTAATGTATGCATATATATTTATATAAAATTTATGCCGATTTCATTGAAACAATTATTTATTAATAATAAAAATAAAAAAAAAGTATATTTTACTACAAAATAACGGTGCTCAATAACAATATATCAAATAATTTGACAAAATCGAACGATTTACTCGATTGCAAAATTATAGCAATATATTAAATAAAATTCGATTGCATTTAAAAAAAATCAAATTAATAAAATAAGAATTAAAATTTCATCAAAAATTAACATTTTTTTTCGAATTTACATGTTATATATATTGGCATATACCTAAATAAAATACATATCATTATATATCTATGTATGAATAGATTATATTGACAACAATTACATAAACAAATATTTTATAAATTAGAGACGTTAATTTATTTCAATTAAAAAAAATAATAACACATGAAGCATTAATAATAATGCTTTGGTTTAAAATGCATGAACTTTTGTCGCAACCAGTGCTTTATATATTAAAATTAAACTATCACATTTGCACCGTGAATATCTTACGACCGATGTATTCAATAATTCGACATAATTATTATTATTAGTCGCTTAGGGTGTTATCCAAGTGGCTGTTGTTGCTTTCAACGTTTTCTAATTGCCTAAGTTCGTTGTGATAAGTGTTTCGGGCTATATCTGAAAGATTGGCAGCCATTTTGTGACCTGTCTCTTTGACCATTTGACTTAAGTAGCCTCGTTTCTTCTGTAGCAGTAAATGCGGATAATCGAATTCGACGACTTTGCCATCATCCATTACGAGCACATGATCCGAATCCATGATGGTGTTGAGCCGATGGGCTATTGTCAAAACAGTGCAGTGTGCGAATTTTTCTCTGATTGTTTTTTGAATGAACGAGTCGGTTCTGAGAATAAAAAAAAACAAATGAATACAAATTATAAAACAAGCGAATTAAATAATTATATCCGACTGACTGGGGGTCCACGTTGGCAGTGGCTTCATCCAATACGAGTAATTGATTATTCCTCAAAATTGCTCGAGCGAGACACATGAGTTGGCGTTGACCTACGCTGAGGTTTCTTCCGCCCTCTTTTATGGGATAATCTAACGAGTGTATTACATCTTTTAGCTCCACCTGCGTTATAAGCATAACATTAAAACAATATCATCATATGTGATAAATTAAAAATTAAACAAATGAACACTGACAGCCTCCAAAGCTGCCCAGAGAATTGAATCGTCGAATCTATCCAACGGGTCCAAATTGTATCGTACAGTGGCCGAGAATAAGATCGGTTCTTGAGGTATAATTGATATATTCGAACGCAGATCCTAAAAAAATGAACAAACAATAATATAATGATAAATATTCGATTATTAAATTGAAAATTATAAGACCTCGAGTAAAATTTGACTAGTATCGATATCAGAAAATCGAATGTGTCCTTTAACATCGGCTAACCGAAATAGTGCCGATATCAACGACGATTTTCCCGCACCCGTTCTACCAACAATGCCGACCTATAAATAGTATTTAAATATAATATAACGACATCAATAGTTTTATATTGAGCATGGATTCCCACCTTCCAACCGGTCATTATGGTAAAATTCAAATTTTTCAAAATGGCGGGATCTGTCGGCGAGTAATGCAAACAAGTATTCACAAACTCAACACTGCCATTGTGCGGCCAATCGTCTGGCGTGGTCATAACTGCAACGAAATATTAGCAAAATTAATAATTGGTGATTAAAAACATAGTGTCGCGTAAGTTATTACATTGCCTGTTTGGATCCTGTTCTTCTTCTAGTTCGGTGTATTGCAAGATTCGTTCGACGCTAGTCATTTGAGCGACAACCTCCGTTGTCTGACGCATACCGAATTGCAGCATTCCCATTAGAATCAATGTCTGAGAGACCGCAAGACCTACGTTGCCCGATGAAGAATTATCTGCAAAAATAAAAGAAATAAATACATGCTGATTTTATTCACTTTATAATTTATATGGTCTAGTACAGGGGGTGGCCAGCCTGTTGCGTATGCGTCAAACGTGGCGCATTCACAGATTATATGTGGTGCATTTCAACTTGCCAGTCTGGAGTCATTGCATGGTAAAACAAGAATATCAGACACATTTGAAAAAATAAAATCATGCATGGGTATCAGTGTGCGTACTGACGGACATCAGTGTGTGTACTGACGGAGCGCTGTCAATTATAAGTAGACCCAATGTCACCATAAAGTTGCTTGAAAACTTTTTTTTCATCAATTTTTTTTGACAATATTAATTTCTGGCATTCATTACACCGTAAACATTTCTCAGAACTAAGTAAAGAAGTGAAGAATTGTCAAAAAATATATACGTCGTTTTGGAACCATTTACAGATGTGAAAAACTAGTTTCATCCGCTGTTGCTATTTATAACAACTTTAACACTAAGCAAAGACTGGCACTGTTAAGGCTGGTTATTAACCTAGCCGTTGGAGCTAGCCCTTCCTATTTGGAACCCCAAGTTTATGATTTTTCCGGAATATCTCTTTTAATATATTAACATTAAATCCTACATATCATAAACTTTTGTATTTGTCTAAAAAAGTCTAAAGAATAAATATTATAAATAATCATTGAGCTTTATTGTCGGGAATTGTTAAAAAAAATATTTAAAAAAATAATATTCGCTTCTGTTGACACGGGCGCGATGTTTTTCTCGCGCGGATTCAGTGCGATGTGCCAAGTGCGAGTGAAACGTACTAGTTGAGACGTGTCGCGAAAATTCGGCAGTCGCAGTATATCATGAATAACTATTTTTCTTAGAGTAATCCATTTTTTTTTTAAATTAATTGATAATAGATTTTTATGAAGATTTCTTGACTTGAAATGCTTGCGGTCTATTTTTCATTATAAATAGACCCCCTTCGGATGACGAGGTTAGTTTCGAGCCGCCGTGACGGATCGGTTAAAGATATGCCTGGATTTCTTCCAGCGAGCAAAAAGACGACTCCACCTTTCCAACCTGATCTTGATTCTTGATTCTCCATCTTGCTCAGAGCTTTCTCCCTCTCATCTACCAACAACCGTGGTACCAAACAATATTCACCAAACGAGACTCTGTGGCAGCTTTGGCAAACCTAAAGTCATGCATCCGCGAATCGGCTCTTGATCAGAGGCAGGAGAAGTGGGATTCTTCCCCCGAAGATCGGACTACATATCTCTTCTTACCTGATATTAGAGTAAAAATCGTGGCAGGTTCTTCTCAGACTTTTGGGACAGTAAATTTCTGGCTAGCCACGGTAAGTTAAAAGCTAAGCTTGAAGATTTTAGCCGTGTGGTTTTTTCTTACGTTTTGTGGTCCTGTCCTCATCTGGATTTCGCGTATCACGACCTACTCCATAGTGCCCGATGCAGCATTTTTCCTACTCCTAGTGGAGAATCTCAATCGGACACATGGACCTGATCAGCAATGTAATTGGCTACAGGCCAATTGCTCACTTTACATCGACTTTCGCAGACTTGTGCAAGGCTACTTTCCCTCTCCCTTCTTCCTTTTCTTCAACAATTTTAATTTAATTTTTAATGTTTCATGAAAAAAAACTACTTTTGTTACACCGATTTATGGCATTTGGCACCGATTGGATGGCAAGGGATGGAACTGTGTTGGACCGGTCTAACACAGCTTCATCCTGGGTATAAGAAGGTCGACCACCGCTGATCTAGTAGATAATATTTAAAAAATCGTCTTACCATTTTTAAAATAAATAAACGAGTAACAGACAACGGTTAAAAATATGATGCACAGGATGTCCAACCAAAATCCCAAAGTACTTCCGGTCGATAAATAGCTATACCACGCAGAAGTATGGATATCCTGTATATATAAATCAAATAAATTATTTAAAAACATATTTAATATTTAAAGAAATGTCAATAATTATACTTGTCGACGATCAAACTCATCCGATAATCTATTTTGCGACTTCAAAGCTCTTATGGTGATGACTCCGTGTAAAGATGCCGACATATGAGAGAATACAGGACTTCGAGCTAAAATAATAATAAAAATCGATTAAATACCCATTTATTTAATTATAACATTCGAAATATTAACGTAGTATCAAATTTGATAGAGTATATTTTTACTATTATAAGCTCCCAGATATACGTTCAATGCAAAATAGAATAGAGCCGATACGAATACGATCGGAAACATCAACCAGGGATTCGTGATGCTGACGAGTAGCATTATACTTAGAAATACGAGAGCAATCTGTATCATTTCTATCATAGCCCGCGGTAGAGATTCGTCCATAGCGCCTACATCTTTCGAGAAACGATTGAGGATTCGACCTGAATATATAAAACACACGTTACATCGTCAGTGATATTATTTTTTTAATAAATATATTTAATAGTTACTAACCAGACGGATTTGTATCGAAAAATCTCATTTTCGTTCTGAGCAACTTATGAAACATTTGATCGTGCAAGCCCTTCGATGATTTCATACACGTGAGAAAGAATAAAAACGATCTTCCCGTTATGAATATTATGCATGAAAGTATTAAGCCGGTGTAAATGTACAAATAATTAACGGTGGTGAATGCACCGATTTTATTCCAGATGTTGATTTTAGCTGGCACGTGATCGTGAAAAGAAACGTGCGTGGAATTGGGTTCGAAATATTTAAAATACATGCGTTCATAACTGGACAAAGTCGGATGAGATATTTTACTTTGTTGATTGGACCTGAAATTAATAAACTTGTATATGTACTCGATCGATGCAAAGCTTTTTTGTATTCATTTAACTAATTAAATAATCTCCATCGATTCTTATAACATTCTCCCAATTTATTAATACCATTGGCGTAAAACTCCCTTGACTTTGAACCAAACAATGCATTAAGGGTAGTTTTTGTAGTCTGATCTATATTTTTCAAGAGCGATTTAGTTTTCTTAATTATTGACAGTACAGTTAACCCTCCACTAACACTAAAATCGGGACCGTGTAAGTTGAGATAGTGTTATTGGGGGTAAAAGCCTGGCACGTGTCGAATACACAGATGCTAGCCAACGTTTGACTGTATACACCGCACGGACGGCTGTGTGTGTGCAGCCGAACCCGTGTCAAATGAATAGTCGGCCTTGTATGTATTCATCGCAATGCAACGGCGTGAATGCGACCATTCTAGTTGGGGGTTGGCGGCGAATATTTCAACTCGGCGTGTAATTCGGGATAGTGTAATTGGGGGGTCCACTGTATCGTTCCGCTGTAATTATTTTATTACGTTCTAAGAGTTCGAAATATACAATACCCTTGCAATCCCACCAAACACAAAACATACTTTTTTTTATGAATTACGGCCTTCGAGGGTAATGGGGCTTGTCCAAGTACATATACCCCGATGTCTTTTCTGTATTACGTCATTGCACACTCTCCAATCACCAATCGAAGCAAAAAGTGTCGTTCTTTTGTCTCGTTATTGGAACAACGCGTTATCGGGATAATGAAGCACATACAAAATTTAGGGTTAGGGAGATTTTGCAAAAATATACAAATCTGCCAAAACTAAGAACAATGTAAAAAAAATTATGAATCTTAGATGAATGAAATATTCGGTTGCCATGCATGCGATCGCCGACATACACATAGATATCTGTGGCTCATTGTCTACATCAGGCGTGAATGGTGAGAAATGTGCCGAACACTCGCACACATGAGAACATATATACAGTGGAACCTCTCTTAACGAGCACCTCGCATAACGAGTAATTCGCATAATGAGCAAAAAAAAGTGACAAAATTTCTCCCTTAACGAGCGACATTTCGCATAATGAGTGACGCAGAAAGGGGAAGTCACAAACGTATGACGCACTTGTGTGTGTTGGATCGTATTTCACAGCAAGAAGTTATGAAGGAGAGTTTGGAGGAAGAGGAAGTAGCAGAGAAACAATCTTCTGACGCAATAAGAGAAATGCTGAAAGCATGGGAAACTGTTTCATCGTACATTGAGAAGCATCATCCTAATAAGGAGGTGGCTATGCGTGCTACAAACATATTCAATGATAACGCTGTGTCACATTTTCACCAAATTTTAAAGAGTCGGCTAAAACAAATGTCTCTAGACAGCTTTCTAGTAAAAAATAATTAATTATTTGTCATAAATTAATAAATAATAAGCTAGTTTCGATTTTTAAAAATCTTTAACAATTTATAAGCATGTAATTTTATTTGAATAAACGTTAAAAAAAATATTTCGCATGGAATGCATTATCGTGTTTTATATTGATTTATATGAGAAAATTAGTTTCGCTTAACGAGTGTTTTACACAACGAGCAAGATTCTGTAACAAATTATGCTCGTTATGAGAGGTTCCACTTATGTGCGAGCGAGATCAACACACAGGCGCACCCAGCCAAACGGCATAGAGTTTATGGTCGAGCTATGCATGAATAGAATGCGCTCGCGTTATTAGGGTGAGTTCCGCGATTGATTTTATTAATTCGCGCTATCGGAACACGCGCTATTGGGGGTATTACTGTATATTGAACTACGTTCCAATAAATTGGCAGCTGATAGCCAGTGATGGATCAAGTCAAGTAGGTGTGAAAGCGTTAAAAAAATTGGGATCCTCAAACTCATGTTAAAAAAAGGTTTAAACACTTAAAAATTTTCATTAAATAATATTATTGAAAAAATACATTTTTTGTATGAAATTTAGAAATTAAAATTTTCTGCTATACAGAATGGTCATATTATTTAATCTTTCTTCTCCTATAGTACTCATTAAATATTTTTTTACATGCTTTAAAACAGAAAACTATATTTTTCCTGACACATTAAATATGTGAATGGTTAAAAAACAAAAATATTTTAACGTTCGGATATGTGCAGGACATTTCTTTGGTGACTAGAAAGGATTTTATGGTGACTTTTTTGATAAATTCCAATAAAAAATATTCGAAAAGGCTCTACAATAACTATGTAAGTCTGAGTTCTTTGATATAGTGTTTGGCTGAGTGCTTTGGTGTACATATGACATCAAATTAATTGACTATGAGATTTATCTTTTCTTCCAGATTCATTGATAGCCCTGATAAATCAGTTACCTCTTTAAGCCTCGAGGCCCCGAGATTTTGAAAAAATATAAGAGCTCGCTACTGTTCGATGGCTAAACCTAAACTTAAGAAAGTAGTATTGTGATTGATTGCGTTTTAAAGCGGCATTTTTTTATATTAGTGTATTAAATTTTTTATACACATCATATGTTACTAATCAGTTTCAAAAAACCTTTTTTTGCTAGGATCGAACAAAAACGTCTTAACCTTTGCATCAACCCACTATAACCATAATTAAAATTTAAATAATAATCGATGATTACATTAAATGTTAGCTTACCAATATGTTACCCAAAAATCGGAGGCAGTAGCCGTAAGTTGACCGAAGACCATGGCGATTATCATGAATAATACCAGAACGTTATTCTGTCCGGCCTTCCAGTACTTGCTGTAAACATTCATTTTGAGTTTACCGCTCGCCGATTCTTCCACTATTTCACTTTCAGGTTCGAGCTCATCGTCTTCGTAATCGTTCTTCGATATTGCCTACAAAATAAGACAATTAAAATCCGTAATCGATAATCAAATAACAATGATTTACCACTGAGAGATTGGTATCGAGTTGACTGCTTGTATTGGTTACAGATAATTCATCTCCGTCAGATGGATCGACCGTTTCTTGAAGTTCGGTCAATAAATTCGTAAAACTTTCGCCGGACGCGGATAATTCGTCGTATGTTCCCATATTTTTAATCATTCCCTAATGTACGTTTAAATAATATAATAAATCAAATGAACAAAATGAATATATAAATAATATGCGTACGGACATTTTCCATGACGATGATGAGATCGGCTGCCTGAAGATAATGCAGTTGATGCGTTACTAAAATTCGAGTAGTTCCATCCAAAATTCCATTTATGCAATCATCGAAGAGCTTTCTTCCGACGAGTGTATCCACCGCGGATAACGGATCGTCCAATAAATAAATATCAGCCTGAAATATGATTAAATAATATAAATAGTAATAGAATACGATAAATTAATATATCATTGAAACATACTCGTCTATACACTGCTCTAGCAAGATTAATTCTGGCTCGCTGGCCTCCGGATAACGATATGCCTCTTTCACCCACAAGGGTTTTATCCTTGTTCGGAAACTGCACGAAATCTTTATCCAATGCGCATGCTTGTACAACCTTAAACCGATGCGATTAGCATAAAAATAAATACATATTATAAAACATCGATTAATAATTACCCGTTTGTATATGAATTTATTATACGGTTGACCAAACAATATATTATTTCTTATCGTATCGACAAACAGCCACGGATTTTGGCTAGAATATGACATATCACCTTTTATAAGCATTCTGCCATTTTGTAAAGGCAGCTCTTTTAGTAGCAGCTGAAGAATAGAACTCTGAAATGAGAAAATATTTATATTAAAGTAATATAAGGGATCAAAAATTACGCTTTTTGACATCGTCCATTTAAATGGACAGTTATGTTTTGATTATGAAGTGTTACGAATTGAAGTTCGTAGAGTGCAAGAACATTTAAAATCATTGGCAACATTAATAAACAAGTTGTGTGGATACGGCATAATTTAAGTGATGAAAGCAATTCTGTATGGGTTCGAGTGTATCAAGAATTAATAAAATTAAAGAAAAATTCAATATTTTTTCGACAACTTATGACAGGGGATGAGAAGTGGGTTATGTACTCGAACCAATGTCGCAAAAACAGTGGTTTTCTAAAGGGCAGGTACCACTGGCAATCCCGCAACTGAACCTAACGCACAAAAGAGTATTTTTTCCTGTATGGTGGAGTAGGAGGGAGTATGGAGCTGTAACGGGAAAGTTCTATTGTGATAAGCTGGAACGTTTTAAAGGAGTAATTAGCGGGAAAAGACCCATAATGTTCAATAGAATAAATATATTATTTAACCTAGTGCTGATTTTAATCTATTGAGGACCCCACGCTTATGATTTTTCTCCAATAATTCTTTTAATGTCAATCCTACATGTCACAAACTTTTTTGTATTTGTCTAAAAAAGTTTAAAGAATATTATTATGAATAATCATTGTCTTTTATTGTCTGCTGTATATGTTTTTTCTCACTCACATCCGGTACGATGTGCGCGTGTGCGAGTAAAACGTACGAGTAACACGTGCGGCGAGAACTCAGTCTGCGGCGAGACATCACCGAGAGCGTTGTCATTTATGCGTCATATTGATTAGTCAAAAAATCCAAAATATCGAGCAAATTATGAAGCATATCATGAATAGTCTTAGAATAATCCATTTTTAAAATAAATGTCAATATATTGATGAATAATTCATTAATATCTTGACTTGAAATGCTTGGGGTCTCTGAGATACCCCTTTCGGACGACGCGGTTGCTTTCGAGCCGCCGTGACGGATGGGTTAAATGACATTAAGTCACCAAACTAATTAAAGCATTCGATGGCAGATTTAGTTCAATGCAACAATTTTTATGCCTCGATGTTTATTTTGCATCCAAATCAAAAGATTTTTATAAAAAAGTAATATTAAAAATACTAGAAAGATGAAAGAAAGTGCAGCTATCAATCGAGAATGTATAGTTAATAATTATATAGTGATATATAATTATTTCATCCGATACCCCTTATAAATAAGATTTATTTGACGTTATTGTTACAAAGTATTTAAAATTTGGTCAATTTAATATTGAATTTTAATAATTTTATTAAAGAAAAAAATATGTTTGCATTTAAATCGATACATTATTATGTTTAAGAGAAATTATGTAAATTCACCTTGCCAGATCCCACGGAACCGATGATGGCACAGAGCTTTCCTCTTGGAATTTTAACGTTTATTCCTGAAAGTGTTTTAAATTCTATCGTCCATGATGCATGTGCATCCATTAGTTCAATGATGCAATCGTTGGAATTGTTGTCTAATATTTGGGAAGGATCTTCCGGTGCTATTAAGATAGCATCACGCTCTTCCATAATCAGAAAATCCCTCAATCTCCTAACAGTGATCATGCATTCCGCTCCCATCAACATTGCATTTGGAAATTGGAACGCAAGAGATTCTTGCAATTTATTGTAAAATTGAGCCAACGAAAATACCTACGATGTCAAACAAATACATTTATTTAATGCAAAATCACTATCCATAATATTAAACTCACCATCGCCGCCGTGATCGGATATCCTAAAAGCGAATACGTTAAAAGTGTTATATATAAAGACGCTCTCTCCGTAAACACCATGAATCCCATGTAAATTCCTCTGATGTACGATGCACTTTTAATAGCCGACAACTCTCGGACTCTGGCATTTGAAACGATCAGCTCAAACGGTTTTTCCCACGCGTACATTTTTATCACCTAATATTATATCAATTAAATTATACAATTATAACAAAACAATGTTTAATTTAATTTACCTGAATCCCGTGTATAATCTCGTTCATAATACGGACTCTTTCATCGGTTCTCTGAGCAATCTTCGAACGCAATTTAGCCGACCACCGACCCAAAAGACCTTGCAGTAGTGAACAATTTGAATTATTCATAAAATATCAGATTAATCATCGCAATAAATATATTTAACATACTTTGTACGGGTAACGTTTGTAAAGTAATACTGACGACACCTACGACGGCAGCTAAACCGACTTCTATATAGATTAAATAACACATCAGCGAGATTTGAAACGGCATAATCCATAAATAGTGAAGATATGTGAGCACATTATCAAATCGGTTCACATCGTTGGACATCATATTAACCAATTGACCGGCCGTTGTTTGGCCGAGCGATGTTGCGCTTAAACGTAATAACTAAAAACGATACGCATTACCAATATTTCGATTGATATATTTACAGATAAGTTACCTTTCTATATAGTAAAGAGCAACAAGCGATTCGTATTCTCATACCGCGTTGCTGCGTGCGAAGCACTACATGATGCTGAATTATTGTATTTAAAAACGACAATCCGATAAGTCCCGCTGCATATATCTTTGCTTTTTCTAAAGTGTCCGTTGTTCCCTGAACAAACTGTGCTATCAACATTGCCAAGAATACGGGAATAAATGGTCTACAAATGATATCAATCATTATTATCTCAGTAACAGTATAAAATATTAATATAATTAACGTACTTGCAAAATATTGACTGTACGAATAGCAAAAATCCATCTATTATATATCCAATAATGAATGTGTTAAATATTGCTCTGAGCAATTTAGGCTTTTCTCCGCTTTTTTCATCTTTAGCTCGTTTAATTTCATTCAACCAATTTCTGAAATATTTATATAATCAAAAATATTTATTATGATATACACATAGAACAATTAGCATGTTTTTGTAAACAAATTATGATAAATATTAGGTCAAATACGTTATATAATATTTAACAATATCTTCATTTGCGATATCACTGCAGCGTAAACAATATAATTGAATTAATTCATATGCTAAAAAAAATATATATATTTTATTATGATAATGAGGGTTTTTGTTTCAATTTTAATTTCTAAGAAACATTAGTAAAACATTTTATGTTAATTTTGCTTTTCTAATAGCGGATTTGTTTTTTATGCATTCACAGTTTAAGAATTTATCATAAATATAAATTTGTATGGAATATGTTTCATTTTAATACAAGCTTCACAATGTCGTTAGTATCTGTCAAATGATAAAAAATAATTTGAAATTTTCAGACTATAACAGTCATAAAAACGACCATGTATTTTATTTTTTATTAAAATGTATGTTTTCGTTAATCACTTGTTAATAATAATATTCAATGAAAATATATGTTCAATAAATAATCTTGTGTCATTTAACGTCAAATTAAATCATTTGAAGGTAAGTATTTTATTTCTATTGCAAAATTTAAAAAGAGGTAGCCTACAGTATTAATCAATGCGATATTGTTCTCACTTTTCTAATTCATCTCCGAGCAGTTTGGATAGATCTGCCTTCTGTGTTTTTTGTAGATCATCGGAAGTCAAATCTCGTTTATATCCACGCCAGAATAAAGGAACTACCCAACAGAAGAATAAACGAGAAATAGGATTGGGACTCTTCTCGGCGGTAACAACGACATCACTAGATTTTGCAGAACTGGACAATGAATCCGAACTAGCAACCATATCTTCAGCTCACTGCTAATGACTGATCGACTAATGCAACAATGAACTTTGCCAAAACTCAATGTAGCAGTGGTGACACACATTTTAATTTATACAAAACAACATTAAATATGAACATCTACGGACGCATATAAAGAAAAAAATATGTGTAAGACAGATAATATGATCAGATAAAACTCTCATTTGCTTAATTAATAATTGTCTTTAAAAAAAAAGACATTATTGAATAATTATTATATAAACACATTCTATAATATATATATATATATATAAAATAACACATTAGTAATTATTTATATGTTATATAATTGAGATATTATTTTCCGATTAATTGGTGTGTGTGTTTTGATATTAATAATCACAATAATAAAAATAAAAAAAAGCAGCTGCGTCATGAATTGATTTTTAATCTTAAAAATATCATCATAAAAACTACATAATGTAAATGTTAAATCGACATTAAGCCAAAATCAAATACGATTTATAAAATTGAATGCATAATTTAACGGTAATTACGATATAATACATAGATCAATTATATTTGTTTGAAAATCGGGATTCCATTTTTCTTATTCTATACAAAATATGTTGCAATATCATAAATGAATATTATTTATGGTTTGATATCCCTTGCATTTATTGTTACGAGTATAACGACGGGGGATATAAACAAAGAATTGGAATATATATTATTTTTAATTTAATCACAATTTAAAATAATAATTTTGATATGTACATTATGATTTTTGAGAATGTGGTCAGGACCTTTCAAAGAAAATGCGAGGCCCGGGGAAAAAATTTAAAATAAGCACAGGAAATATCGTTGAATTTTTTCTATTTGTCCAAATTTCTGTCATTAGATTAGGTTTTAATTTCGTTCCGTTTTGCCTTTCTCGATATTTTTGGCTTACAGATTGACTCACCAAGTTGAGGCTCCTAACATTGCAAGGCTGCCCCGGAGCTGTCCCCCCCTGCTCTTCCTCTGATACATTATTAGGTTTGGGATATTGTGAGGATGATTTTTAATGTCAATTGTGAAACCTCAGAAATTAACAGTCAACTCGGTCTTTTCAGATTTAACAAGTTAATGATATGAAGATTTTTATTGAACTTAGAAACATGAAACTTACGTCATTAACTTGGTAATAATTGATATTTTGAAAGGTTTTTTTTTTGACTCAATATAAAAATGCCTTGACTGTGATTTTATAAATAAATTTAATTTCTACATACTCGTAAATAAAATATATATTCGTAAACATAAATACAATCAATAAGATATATTTACTTTTGGCAAATAATCGTTACTAAGAGTTTAGTCGCACTTAACATATTCCCAATCCGGTTCAAGTCCGTGATATTTTGCCTTATGATCTCGTACTTTTGGTGATAGCGAATATGTTTTTACATATTTGACACATTTATACGAAACGCATTTATTCATACCGTTAAAAATATTTCATTAAATGTGTAGTATATCGTCTTCGTTTATCATTTCGTATGGCATAGAAAATTTTTAATGAAATTTCCGGATGGCAAATTTGACGTAATCTGACGATCACTGCTGAATTATCAATTGATTTTTGACAAAGAATAGTTTTACTCGCTCGTCATCCGAATACCTCAAGTATTCGACATAAAGATAAGCAATAAAATAAATGCAATAGTTTACATTAGTTTCTATTGTTTTTGAGCATAGGTCATTATTTTTTATTAATTCGTTAATAGCCATTACGATATCATGCCTTTTATGGATAGGGATTTCAAAGTTCGTTCTGCTATCCTATATGCTTTCTTATCTTTCTCAATAAATAGACTCGTTGTTTTATCAACAATTGAATAACTTAATACATTTTTAACATCTAATAAACTATATTCATCGACGTGACTATTATTTTGTGTCATAGAAAATTTTGAAAGAGAAATATGTGACCAGTTAAATATATTCTTGGGATGTTTTTTTTATTTAAAATATATATTGGACATAACATCTCGGTGATATGACATATTATTTTGCGGATTACGATAATATTGCGTCAAGCGATATTTCAAATTATAAATCGTCCATCTTTTCCATCTCTTAATGAACGCAATTAGTAAATTTATATCAATTTAATAATATATTCCATCTATCGCTAATTTGTCATCAAATAAAATATCTTGTGGATGTTTAAACGACAATATTTGCAGGATGTATTTAAATATATTTTGGTCTAGAGATGAAATTGTGTTTGAGTTTATATTTCTATGTATCATCTCGTTTATCAGAATGTGCAGAGAATTCTGCATTATAAAAAAAATATAACTATATTCTCTAAATTAGTAATAGTATTTGATTATCTTTTTCTACTTTCATTTCATACTGATTCTTTGTTTTTATTTTATTATTTTTATTCCGCCATTTACCGATATATTCCTTTCTCTTGATACGCTGCTCTTTAGTTAAATTAGCTAACTGATTACGTTTATATTCGGCTATTTTAAATCTCTGTTCTTCTGTTAAATTAGCACGCCATTTACGACGCTTTTCGGCTAATTTAAGATACTGGCTCTTCGTAAAAATAGCACCCTGATATTCTGCCGTCTTCGTCTGATGTTTTTCATTCAAATTTACACGTCGTTTATGGTAGTATTCAGCTAGTTTATTACGTTGTTCATGAGTTAAGCTAGCCTCCTATTTACGGTTGTACTCTGCACTCCTCATCCGCGGATTTACCATTAAATTAGCACATTGTTTTTCAGTAAATTTCGCTCTACATGTATGATTATATTCCGCCCTTTTAAATCGTTGTGTCTCTAAAATATTTTTTTTCGTCGTTGACTTTGATATTCCGTTCGCTTTATAAGTTTTTCTTGAATGAAAATATTTTTTCTTTCGTTATTACTTTCTGATATATCTGTACATTGTTCTTTATTAACATTGGACTACAGCTACAATCATTTATATTCATACTCTGTTCATTGATTAAACTATTACAAGATTTTTTATCATATTCCATTTTAACATGGTCGATTATTTTGGTATTCCATGTGTAAAGTTCGGTTGTGAATTGCTTTTTTTCGATTGTATTGTGTTGTTGCTCATTATTTTTCTGTTATCTTTGAGCGCAGTTCTTCCGTTAAATTGGCTCGGCGATTGCGGTTCTTTTCTGCTATCTTTGCACGTTGTTCTTCAGTGAAATTGGCTCGTCGTTGACGATGATATTCTAACCTTTTTAATCGCTGTTCTTCAGTTTCATTGATTGTTTTATTTAGACTATATTCTATTCTCTGGTGATCTTCATTTATATGTGCTTGAAAATAATATTCATCTTTATTTGTCAAACTGTCATAGACTTTATGATTACATTCTGATTTTATAGTTATTTGTCTTCCAAACTCTTTTTTTGAATTATTATTTTCGTTCATTATATTGACAGCTCCCAGTCACCTGACAGCCGACAATTTTCGATTTCTAAATGTTGCCAGTAATATTATTTGCGTAGATTAGTAAATGGGGTTACTTTGCACATTTTTTAATTGAACCCGAATACATATTTATCAATGTTTCAGTGTTTCGTTTAAAAAAATGTCAAAAGAGAGGAATTTTTATGTTCACTGGTATCATCATAAAGTAATAATTTGTATGATGTTCGAAAAATCTTTATTTTATACTGGCGATTCGTATCTCAAATTTTAAAACAGAAGTTAATGGATAAGAGATGTCAATAAAATTGAAATCGAAAGAAAACATAGGCGCACTATGACGTCTGGGACATACCTGAGTTTTGCCTCTCAGGGTGTCTACGGCGGATGCTGGTTAACCGAAGATTGGATGACAATAAAACACCAATTATATTTAACAGACATTTATTAAGCCATTTATAATGGAACACTCAAGCTAAGCAAAAAAAATAACAAAAAATTAAATTAATATAATAAAAACTCAGCGAATACATTATAAGTTAAACCGTATACATGACCCCATACAAAAAGTGTCAACTAAAATAATAAATATCAGTCTTGATATCATAATATCAATAAAAACTTAATTAAAATATAATAATTTTATAATAACATTATTAAATTAATTCAATTATTTAAAACAGAAAATTTTCACAGATCAAAGTCGTCTTTTTATTTCATATAAATAGTAGTCATATATCTAATATCAGAATTAAATTACCCCCAAAATATAAATAAAATCATCTTGCAAATTATATATAAAAAATTAAAGCATGAATTATAAGTAAATCAAAATATTATTCATATCATTGTTATGTTTAATAAAATGCTTAATCATCCAAAAATTAGAAATCAATTCTAATGAATATGTGCAAATTATAAAATGCAAATACAGTGGAACCTCAAGTTTTTGACAATTATTAATCAAGGACAGGCCATTATTAATGATAGATCAGGTTGCCAATGAATTGGAATTTCACCGAATAATAAATACACAAACATAAATTTAAAGGACTAGCAAATTAATAATGAATCATATTAAAATTATTTTTTTTATACAGGAATTTCTCTAATAAAATTTATAATAATGACAAGAGAAGTGCTATAAATATGTATGATATGTATATAAAAAATTCAAATATATAAACGTTTCAAATAATCAAAAAAAATATAATTACTATAAGTCACAAAAAATACCCTGTTTTTTAGGAATAAAATAATTAAAACAAACGTAATTCGAATCGGAACAGCACAAAATAATTACGTATTTATAATAGATTGACCGGATGGGGATGTTCGTTAATGTCAGACACAGTCGCGGCTAATCGACGAATATGCGCCAATGCCGTTCCCGCTGGCAACAAACCTATATGAACAGCTATTAATTCCCAACACTGAACTGGTCTGTTGGCATTCGGAAAACAAGCTTCCGATAATTTTCTACAAAATAAAAAAAATAATTAAATCAAATATGTCAATATATTAAATTTACAAGGTGAATAAAAACATACGGGAAATCTCTTTTAACCTTTTCCACTCGTGACTATTTTTCTCCAAAATCAATCAGCTATTCTGATTAATATTTTTCAGAGAAATTTGTTGTAAAAAATATATATATATAGGCAATTATAGACGTAAAAAACATCTATAATCTTTCCTTTATTGCATTTAAATACAAAATATGTTTTAAGTGTATGTAAAAAAAAAAAAACATTATTTTTATTGTTTTTACAGTTGATTTTACAGTTGATTTATGAATGCTTAATTCATTGTTATTATTTACACACTAAATAGATGGAACTTCAGACAACTTTATCAAAACAAAGAATTCGATTGATTGTCCCAAAAATATAACTCATCAGCTTGAGAAATACTACTATCATTATCATAGGTGCGACAGCCCTATTGTAGAGCCCTAGCCATATCCAACATCCTTCTCCATTTTAGCCGATGTACCACTACGTCGCTCCAACTTCCGGTAAGTTTCCATGATTCAGAGTCCCTTTGTCCCACAGTCCAACCACCTCAGCCATGGTCTTCCTTTCCTCTGGGCACAGGAAGGCGGTTAACCATAAGCCCTTTCGTGTTACCAAATTGGCTTTATTCTTATTTGTAATAAGTGAGCCGAGATATGTGAATTCCTGGACAGCCTTGAAGCTGTACTCTTTGATTTTCAGTGGTTCGAGGATTCGTCTTTGACATATGGGCATGTATTTTGTCTTGATCTCGTTGATCCTTAGTCCCAAGCCAATTGCCGCTCTCATTATTCATTGGCACGTATCCTTGAGAGCTGCCCAAGATCTGGCCACAATGTCTATGTCGTCGGCATAGGCAAGAAGCTGCACCGATTGATTAAGAATAGTGCCAGATGTTTCCACGCCGGAGTCTCTTATTACATCTTTGATTGCTATGTTAAACATTAAACATGCTAAAGCGCCAAACCGCTGTGTGTTTCAAAGCCTTCAGATAACTCAGACTCTTAATCACCTGGTGTAGCTTAACTGTCTCAAGAAATATAACTATATTTCTATGAATTTATTAATCGAAATGATCAATTTAAATAAAAAAATGTTGGATTATTCCGCATATTGAAATCCTTCTCTATACTTTGAAATAATAATATTTCAAAAATTATATCTGCGACCTACAGAAATTGGCGCGTAAACTTAGCACTTCTTTGGGGCAAAACCGCTGCCTTACAGAGATGGCTACCGATGTCTTTTGGAGCAACAGTCATGGCATTCGGAGTGGAAAGGATTAGTGTAGTTCCCATTAGATACATCATACGCTTATGTGAGGGATTTTTACAATGTTCAAAGCTACACAACAAAAAAGTGACAATTGAACTTAAGAGTCCGCATATTTTATAATCGGGGATTAAACTTACAAGTAAAAGTCATCCGGAAAAATATTTGGCGGAGGAAGTTTACGGAGAGCTTGCGACGTAAGTGGACAAGGTTTAATCGAGGGCCCTCCGCCATCTTCAAACCACACCAGATGAGCATAATGCAATGATTCGTCTTTCCACATACTGGCCAAATGACCCTCTTGTAAATTAGCACGAGTCCGTTCAAACATTGCCCAGATCTAAAAAAAAATATTTATAAAACAAAAATTCACGTTAAAAATTCAATTAAAAATAAAAATACCTTTTCCCTCGGAAGTGTCGAATTGCAATGCGGTAATGTCGGAGCAATTAAACGATGGTAAGTTCGATCGATATGCAAGAAATGGACAAGTCCCGGAAATTCTTCTACATATCTGCTCATAACAGGAGACGTAATGATATCGAGTTAAGGTACATATATAAAAAATATCAATTTAAAATATAATTGTGGATAAATTCAAAGGATATAATGCCAGCGTAAAATTTCCCAACGACTTCACTCGTAAAAACTGATACATATGAGCGAGTTTAGAATGTGCTTGAGACGCAATCGGATTAATATGAATATCAGGCGGAATAAAACCGCGACATGCCAGATGAAGATATGTCCTCATTCCGACTGTCATCGACGAAACGGCCGACTCTAATGCCGCCCACGAACCAACATTATCCTTAATAAAATCGGTGAATTGTCTTCTATTCACTTCCCATTGTAATTGTAATTTTTTTTGAGGCGATTCCGACTGATTTTTAGTTTTTTTCAAAGCTTCCAACGCCTAGAACAATAAAATGAAATAATAATTGACTATATTATCGTTTAATATATTCAAATTAAATAAAAAAAATTATACTTTTTTCATTGCAACATCCAAAGATGTGAACGATTGTTTCAATGTTTCACTATCTCTTTGCGCAAGTGGTGTTGTGATGGCGGAAATCGCATGAAGAGCTGCTGATACACTTCCAGCGGCATTACTAGTCAACCCAACGGCTAATAAAAGTGTAATATTTTTCGATAATCGATGTAAATGTATTACATTCGGGATTCCATTATTTAACAAAACTGTCCAAGAAAGAGTTTGGCCCTCGTCTTCTCCATTATCTACAGAAAAAAATATTTATATTAGTATATCAAAAATATTATTGCAAATTTAATTTAATTCTCACAAGGTTGTTCATCGCATTCGTCGTCTGAAGGACTTTCGGAATTATCTAAATCACTCGGTGGTTTTCGAGACCATTTATCTTGAGCCGCAGCAGACATGACGCCCAAAAATATTATATCCGCAGTAGACAAATCATCGGCACCTCTACTACATTTTTTAATAAAAACAAAACAATAAGTTTATCATGAAAATAATAAATCGATGATATTTAAAGCGAAATCGTGATTACATTGAATATAATGACACGAGCTTGTTTCTAACGAAGAGTGCTACATGTGACGGAGTCGTCGGAGAAGGCAACGTGTTTGCAACTGCTTTTAAAGCAGCCATAATAGATGTTACGGCTTCTGTTCCCGATGATATACGCTCGGAGGCACCGACAAGGATTGCTTGATCTCTCAAGCTAAGTTTATCCCAGCTTTCTAGAGCCATATGTACCCCAGCTTTCTGTCTATCATGCTTCAGCCTTTTCAAATAAAAGCGCAATTAATATAATAATACTCGATCAAAATTATTTTTATTCCATACATACAGTGATACATCCGGTCCACAAAAATATTTGACGACAGATATACAAATGCCAATCGATCGCTGCATCCAGTAAGTAGTTTCCTTACTAATATGAATGAATAAATATCCAACATACTGAAAAAAACCATTGATTTTATCATGACATGTATTATTTCAATATAAATCGTAAAATAAATATGCTAACTTCATCAAAAACGATATTAATTCCATCTTTACACTGCACAGACGAATACGAATTACCGAATTGGTAATTCATTATTCTCTGCGACGTAATAATCGGTGCAAATATTTGAATTACAACATCGGGATTCAATTCTCCAACATATTCGCGTTGAAGATCGGACTGAAATTAAATGAATATAAATGAAACATGGATTTAATTTGCATGTGCAATGATGACACGTACATCATTAGGAAGAAGCCCTTGTACTCTAGCCAGTACCAAGACATGTTTTATGAATAAATTATCCCAACGCCAAAATATTAGATCGTTTATGTTATTAAATACTAGGATAGCTCTCATTTTAAAGTATCGATATTGGCTTTTGATAATAATTGAACTCGTTCAGCCCCTTCCCACAACCACTCGACAAATCTGAAACACAACTTGACATTTACAGTGTTGCCAGTATAAATAAATTTATTTAGTTTGCAAGATGGCCGCAATATAGCGCCACTATATTTTTTAAATATGATAAAAATCGTCAACATAATTAACTAGGAGACATCCATTCGCTGAGTGTATGAGTGATTTTATCAAACACTGAAATCGTAATAGAAGCCGGGTCTCACAATGGCGTGAAGACTCCCCTTTTAAGACCATATTCGTCCGGTATTGGATTCAATGTCAAACTAATACGTATGTAACCATAATAATTAATATTTTTTTTATATTTATAACATTGTATGGTTTACATTATCTATTTAATATGTTTAATTTAATTTTTGTATTCACAGTAAACTGTTATTTATAATGAAAAATATACCCCAAGCATTTCAAGTCAAGATATTGATGAAGAATTCATATTTTGACTTTTAAAAAAAATATATAATAATGATAATCATAATTTGGTCGATATTTTGGATTTTTCTACTAATCAATATGAGGCGTAAATGACACGCACACTCGACGATGTCCCACCGCAGACTGAGAACACGCCGCCGGTAGACCGATCGCCAAATTCTCGCGGCACGTGTCACCTGTACGTTTCACTCGCACTCGTACAAAAAGTTTGTGGCATGTAGAATTTGTATTAAAAGTGTTATTCAAGAAAAATCAAATACTTGGGGTTCCTAATATACCCCATCGGCACAGGTAGATTAAATATATTACGTCCACATATTATAATTATATATATATATGAGTCTATTTTTATATTTATCAGATATATTTTAAATAATCATATTATTGTTGGATGCGGGGTTGTTAGCCTCACGTTCACCCCTTAGTCAGCGTCATGCAGAATTCCTCCGAATATTAACCTTTCGAATATTATCTGAATTCAATAACGGTTAACAACACAATCATAATAAAACTTTTGCTACCATGACGCGCATAGATTTCAGAATTAGTGTGATATTTTTAAGCGTCAAAGATGTAAACAAATTGTATGCAACTTCTTCTACATTACCTAATTTGATCATTACGTGTAATTAGCTCGAAAATTTACATAATTAAATTTTCCACACTGTCTACCCGGGTGATATTCACCAGTAGCAGATTGAGCTTTGTCGAGAGCGGTTCACGACACGTTCAGTATGTGCTGGTGATACGTGAAGTAGATTTGTGTCTAGTTTTGTATGAAATTTATTTTAAAACGATAATATATTCCATTTGTCAATCGGGAAATAGTATTATTGCATAATTCGTCATTTCATTGCTGAAACATATGTATCACAAATGATTATTATTTAGAATTATCGGCATCCATTCACAATATTCAACACGTACTCCGACTTATTACATTAATTTAACGATTATAATTAATGTTTATGAAGCATATTATATCAATATCGATTACATTACATTATTTTATGTGCGATTATAGATTTTGATTCAAGAAAATGGCGAAATTGCAAGTCTTGTACAAATATTCGTACACAATTAATTACTGAAATGCAATCGAATTTCGCAAATAATTTTAGAAGGTCGATAATTTCTAATAATTCAAAGTGATTTTGACATGCGACACATGGGTTGTTTACGTTGGTCATAAAATCTAGTGCATTTGTGATAACGTCATTTCGTATAAATATGGAATAATGTAATTTCAATAATAATTTCAATGATTTGGCAAGTTCTAGGATCCTAAGTTCGATTAGTTCGGGGAATTTAATCATTAATTATTAATTTTTTCATAGAATCATTCATACTTTTAATAAATCACACAGATAAACAAAACCAAAAATATATAATTATTGATGCATATCTAATTAGAGCGAAAATGTCTGCTTAACATTTTCAGACATGAAAAAAATTAACACTTCATCGCTAAACATTTAAATCAAGTATTTATACCCTCTGTTTTTACGAACATCGTCATATTTAAATTTATTTTCGGAGTTTTCATCTAAAACTATGACTTTCTTTGAAGCATTTCTGTAATGTAATTTTATGATATGGCGTTCAGTTCCTTCAGCGATTCTGTTTTTATCACCTCATTATTAAACAAAATATCATTCATCATGGACGCAACAGCCCTATTGCAGAGCCCTGGCCGTATCCAACACCCTTCTCCATTTTATCCGGTCTACTATTACGTCACTCCATCTTTCGGTAAGTTTCCATGATACAGCGTCCCTTTGTACACAGCTCAACCATCTCAGCCTTGGTCTTTCTTTCCTCCGGGGACAGGAAGGTTTGTTAACCATAAGCCTTTTCGACGGCTGACTATCCCGCATCCTTGACACGTGACCGGTACACCGGAGTCTGGCTACTCTGGCGACAGCTGTGATCGGTATATCCTTGCATAGTCGGTACAGCTCCTCGGATTCGGATACGCCATTCCCCATCCTCGAATACGTCTCCAAATATTCGTCTTAGAATTCTCCTCTTCAGTATATCCAGCTGTCGCTCATATTGTTCAATATTCAGATCCGTATGTTAGGACGTGCTGATGATGATCATGTAGTGCTTGACTTTAGTCTTTTTTAAGAGGATGCTTTTGAATCCAAAGTAGCACCAGCAAATATCATAATTACGGGTTTTATTTCATTTTCTTGAATAAAAAGAAGCCGCAGAGAGTAATGTCCAGCGAATACGGAGGCTGAGACATCATAACAATGTTATTTCTGTTCAAAAATTCATTCAACATTATCCATTTTTTCCACAAATGAAAAAAGCCGAACTAAATAAAATACGAAAAACTTATTCGACAGCCAACAATAAAGTAAAGTTCCAATGCGGACATTAATGTCATGATAAGTCAGAGACAAGTGTACTAACACAATAATATAATCCATATATTTTTTTATCAAACCTTGTAAACATAACGTGACTTTTAAATTATTGTAAAATTTTAAACAACATCATAGCACTATGTGTTTTTAATTATGCTGTTATTCAAACACTAGATTTGAATCATAAAATTTAGGTTGAACTGTTGCATTGCTTCATCGTTGTATACTTTGGACTTTTGTATCTTTAACAAATGTTTTAACTTGATATTTAATTTCATAACAGCGTTCAAATTTAACCAGCAAGCGTAATCTTATAATTAACGGTAATTTATTGTCGTTTTAAGAATGTGTTAAAACAGCGATTGAATCAAAATGGTCGTGAACAAGGAGACTGTACTCGAAAAACCCAACAACAACGCTTTAAAGACGAAGAAACCCAACACGTGGACTAGGGCAAATGTCTGCTCTAAATTATGCTTCCTGTGGACGATGCCGTTGTTTTGGAGAGGGCTCAAACACGACCTCAACAGTTCAGATCTTTGTCATCCGAGGGATGCAGATCTTTCAGAGCCCCTCGCAGATGCACTGGAAAGGTATTCAAACAAACATCAAATCTATTATTCAAACAATTTGACATTGTGCATTATTTCATTTTAAGGAAATGGTTTCAAGAGATCGAAAAAGCTAGAAAATCGGGACGTCAACCATCGCTGACCCGCGCCCTCTACAAGACTTTCATCAGCTCATACATCCTGGATGGATTCTTTCTGTTCATGCAATCCATCGTATGCAAGTAATTTACTGAAACAATTGTCTAATTTATAATAAAATTTCGTTATTAAGTTTCCATAAAGATTCTGGTAGTGTACCTATTTAATTAGACCGTCGATGAGAGCCACTGGGTAAATATTTTGTTTATTATCACTTCGTCTCATACGTATGTTAGTCACCCTGTCATCAGGTCACTGGCGGTTGATAGCTTCTGTAATTAGTCCGGAACCAGATGATAGACTGTTATCATTTCACTAATGTATCACAGATGATTTAAACTATGCTCCATTAATACATTGATTCGATATTCAATTAGATGCTAGCGATACTCATTGATTTAATAGATTGTTAATGTCAGAATCGGAGATTCTTATCTGATTGCTGCTGTATTTAAGCTGAAATTAACGTGGCCAGAACGTGGATGCATTTCTTCATGCTCTTAGTACAAGTCATTGATTCTTAGATTGACGTAAAACAGGTTGAAAATCTCATATAATAAAAAATATACCAAAATGTTAAAAAAAAAACATGTTTTTCCTTCAAAACTAAGATAAAATAATATAATACAGAAAGTGATAAAAACGTTTGTTCCATTAATATTTTTTAATTATTAGTATCTTTCTTATAATCAATAAAATAAAAACAAAGCACACAAAATAAAAACAAATCAATAAAATAAAATAAAAACAAATCACAACTATTCATTTAAATTATTTTGTAACGTTGCTATCATCAAATTAAATTATTTAATTCAATTTAACTCTGCACTGTTTCATATTGACATTTTATCTAAAAAAAGATTATTAATTCCACCATAAATCAGTTGTAGTGTAATTATGAATCCAGCAAGTAAATCTTTAAATTAATAGCATACACAAAAACGTCATCAATCATCGGTTAAACGTTTTAAAGAATAAAACCGCCATATTTCACGCAACACGAATATCACCGAAAATTCGCGAGATTTAAAATATATTTATGTAGTTATCGTTTTTTTTGTCGATATTATTGGTAATCAAATATATTACGATAAATATATATTGGCTTTTGATTAAAGTTTTAGGTTAAATTCACTAAAAAACAATTGAATTTGAATCCGCCATTTTGCATTACGAATGTTGCCATTATTGTTCATTATTCTAATGTTTTTGAATCGTGAGTTCTCTTCATATGGTATCACAAAAAATATAAAACAATAAAATAGGAGACAAATGGCATATAAAGCCAAGTATGACATGCATGGGGCAAGAGGTCATAAATAATATTAAAATATAGTGTGACTGTCACAGATTTAAAAAATAAGAGATAACACTTGCAAATGAAATTTAGAATAAATATCAAGATATTCTATTCATTAAAATAATAAGCTTAGACCGTAAAATCCTAAAATATGATGATTTATTTAGAAACTACTGTATTATTTGTATTACAAGATAAATAGATTTACTATTTATTAAACGTCATTAATATATGTATATCAGCAAATATTGAATATTTGTCGAGCCAGAGTGGTAATGCCAATAATTAATTCTTTGCTGATAATTAAATATTCATAAAAAAATATACATAATATATATGATAATAAGATGATTGAGATAAATATGCATCTTGCTGATAATAAAATGACATTCAAAATTCCTTCACTATGGAATATATCTGATAAGACTGATTTATGATCGCTGTACATTTGTCTGAGAAATACATATTAATAAGAATAAAATATTATTGCTTGCAGATCATTTCAACCGTTATTTTTAGCATTGCTGATAGAATATTTTTCACCGAACAGCGTTATAACGCGTGATATGGCATACATATATGCTTCAGCGGTAGTAATTTTGGGTGCAACTAGCATTTTTTTCACACATCATACAACTCTACGCACTCAACAATTGGGAATGAGACTGAGGGTTGCTTGCTGCTCGCTCATTTACAGAAAGGTAAATTACACCATCATTTTATTATAATCGACATTGTAACTTTCTTATACTTTTTAGCTTTTACGTTTGAACGGAAACTCGCTGGGCAAGACGACCGCCGGCCAGTTGGTGAATCTCATGTCAAACGATGTGAACCGTTTCGACTCGGTCATGGTTTACGTGCATTACTTTTGGATTATGCCGATACAAATAGCACTGGTGTGCTATTTGATCTATACACGTGTGAATATAGCTGCTCTCATCGGGGTAGCAAGTATTACATTGCAAACGTTGCCAATTCAAGGTAATTTCAATTATTCTAATCTTAATAAATTTATGTGTATCAAGTAAATATGTCAACGGTGAACAAATTTGCAAACACTAGTATCTTGTTTGAGTATACTTACTTACTGCACAAACGAAGTTTCATAAAAATTAATTTGCAAAATATTTTGATAAATTGTCTTATATAGCAATAAGATTTATACGATTATAATCTTGTCCATATTTGTATAGGATATATGAGTAAATTAGCATCCAGTCTGCGTAAAAGAATCGCTACTAGAACCGACGAAAGAGTGCGAATTATGAATGAAATTATATCCGGAATTCAGGTAAATCGATTGTTGATATAAATATTTTTATTAATACTTATATTTTTATGAAATTTGATCAGGTGATAAAGATGTACGCGTGGGAAAAGCCGTTCGAGAAGATAGTTTCCGAAGCGCGAGCCAACGAGATTTCAGTTATTACTAAAGCATCGTATCTACGCGGCATCTACATGAGCTTCATGGTTTTTACAGAGAGAGCCACGCTATACGTTACGTTATTAGCTTACTCTCTTATGGGTTACGCAGTCACATCGGCGACGGTAAGACTATTGTTATCGTACTAAAACAAGGTCGTAAATCGATAATCAACACTATTGTTTAATTCAATTTTATGACGTAACCGCATTGATTACAAAATTCTAAACAATTTTCAGGTATTTTCGTTAGCACAATATTACAATATTTTGCAAGCAACGATGGCCATAGTTTTTCCGCAAACAGTATCGATAATAGCCGAATGTTGGGTGACGATTAAGCGTCTTCAACACTTTTTATTGCTCGACGAAAGGGAGGATTTAGTTAATACTTCCAATACTAATGAACAGTCGATGAATAAATTGATAAAATCCGACGCCAATAAAGAAACGTATAAAAAATTCGACGAAAACGGAATTAATAACTTGGCATTCGAGGATACTGATAAAAAAGTAGCGATAATTGATCCGACATACGGAGTAGATATCATAAACTGTTCTGCCTCCTGGACGGGAGACGTTTCGAATCTCGATAATGTCACAATTAGAGTGCCGAAAGGAAAACTATGCGCCATAATCGGTTCAGTCGGTTCCGGCAAGGTGTGTGATATTACATTATCGTAGATTTAAAATTATTTATTATACAAATTAATACGTATTAACTATATAAAAAAACAATTTAAGAGTTCGATTCTCCAATTGCTATTAAAAGAATTGAGCGTCAAAACTGGATCGGCAAATATCAACGGCACATTTTCATATTCGAGTCAGGAACCATGGCTTTTTGTTGATACCGTAAGAAATAATATATTGTTCGGTCAACCATATAACCACAAACGATACAGAGAGGTGAGTGAACTTATTAATAAAAAAATAAATATTGAATTATGCATATATGAAGATATATTAAACAAATTTATATTGTTATTTTATCTAAATAGGTGGTTCAAGTGTGTGCATTAGTGAAAGATTTTCAACAATTCCCACGAGGAGATCAAACTTTAGTCGGGGAGCGTGGAGTTTCATTATCCGGTGGACAACGAGCGAGAATTAACTTGGCACGAGCAGTATACCGAGAGGTTCGATATTGCTACGCTCGATATTTCAATAATTTTTCTTACGAATATTTGCTAATATATTATATTTTAATCAGTCGGATGTTTACCTTTTGGATGATCCACTATCGGCCGTCGATGCTCATGTCGGACGTCATTTATTCAACGAGTGTATCAATTATTATCTACGACCGAAAACAGTCGTATTAGTCACGCATCAGCTTCATTACCTACAAAATGCAGATATCATCGTTATTATGAAGAATGTAATATTATTTAAACATTTTTTATGATACGAATATAGGAATATAATGGGATATTATTTATTCGTAGGGACGTGTTGAAAATATTGGCAGTTATGATGAATTAGCATCGTCGGGTCAAGATTTTGCCAGCTTATTATCAGCTTTACAAGAAACGAAAATGACCGACGCTGATGATAAACCGCACGTCGTCAAAGTTAGACGAACAATATCACAAGTCTCGACAACAGTAATGATAATTAAATATATTCAAAATCATATAATTCATTTGTTTTTATTTATTTATGTATTAATTCATTAGTTTTTCTTCAATTTTTTTTAGTCAACGACAAAATCGGATTATGGTGAAGATGTCACAGCGCAAGTGCAAGAAGAAGAAGAACAAATAAAGGGACGGATGAATGCCGGCGTTCATTTACAATATTGGAAATCAGGAGGATCTGCGGCCTTTGTTCTCTTTATGATTGTTGTCATGTTACTCGGCCAAATGTCGGCGAGCGTTGCCGACTATTGGGTTACGTATTGGTATGTATTTACAATTGTTTGTTTCATATAACGTTCAGATTATTAATAAATTATTCAACGCACAGGACAAATCAAGAGAGTCTTCAGACAGAAAATTTAAAAAAAGCAATACCGTATCAATTTGATGCATTGACAAATTTTACCGATTACGATTATCCCCCTATAAACGCATCGGTGCCATCGACGCCTAAATTCGACGTGCATAATAAGATCGGACCATTTACAACCATCGAATATTTGTATATCTATACAATTATCATTATTCTGTGCGTTGTAATGACGATTGGAAGATCGTTGTTATTCTTTAAAGTCTGTATGAACTCGTCAAAAAAGTTGCACGATCAAATGTTTAACAATATACTCAAAGGTGTCATGCGTTTCTTCGATACAAATCCGTCTGGTGCGTATTAATTGGTAAATAAATTCATTTAATGGTTTAATATATGTTTATGAGATATTTTCAGGTCGGATTTTGAATAGATTTTCGAAAGATATCGGAGCTATCGACGAACTGCTGCCAAAAGCGACGATTGAGGCGGTGCAAATATTTTTGGTTATGATTAGTATTCTTGTATTAGTCAGTGTCACAAATCCGTGGATGTTAGTTCCGGTCTTGGTCGTTCTTATACTTTTCTATTTTATATTCATCATTTACCTAAGGACGGCGCAAGATGTTAAAAGAATCGAAGGAATAAGTATGATTTTTTAGCATAATCCTATATTTTACTCGGTGATAATAAACATTATTGCATATTAATAGCGAGAAGTCCTGTGTTTTCTCACGTATCGGCATCTCTCAACGGAATAACCACTATTAGAGCGTCGGGAGCTTCGCAGAGATTAGCGAAGGAATTTGATATGCATCAGGTTGAAAAAACTCAATACATATTTATATACTATTAATATATATTCTGATAATTTAATTATTATTTTAGGATTTGCATACATCGGCATGGGTGGGATATTTAATGTGCAGTTGTACTTTAGGATTTTGGTTAGACGTGATATGCGTTATATTCCTCGCTATCGTTTCATATTCGTTTATATTATTTGAAACCGGTACGAATTTTCTTAATAAATAAAATGTATCAAAAAATATATCGTCATATTAAATCTAATTTATTTTCATAGGTAATTCGTTAGCGGGTAACGTGGGATTGGCCATATCGCAATCTATGATATTGTGCGGTATGTTACAATTCGGCGTTCGACAAAGTGCCGAAATAGTTTCTCAAATGACAAGCGTGGAAAGAGTTTTACAATATAACAAGAGTGTAGAACATGAAAAAAATTTAGATAAAGGAGGTAAATTTTAATATCCGATATTAATTATCTTTACTTTATTTTCATGAACGAATCTTATTTTAGACGTTGCGACTCCGAATAATTGGCCCGATAAGGGTAGTGTTACGTTCCATCATACACACATGAGATATAGCGAGACTGATCCACCTGTTTTGAAAGATTTAAATATAATCATCAAAAATGGCTGGAAGGTATTAATATGATATACGATAACAGCACAATTATTATCAAAATTCCATAATAATCAAAATATATATTTTAGGTCGGTATCGTAGGACGTACGGGAGCCGGAAAATCGTCTTTAATATCGGCACTCTTTCGTCTAGCTAAAATAGAAGGCGACATTTGTATCGATGAAGTTGAAACCGGACAAGTGGCATTACAAGTCGGTTATTAATTCTTGTCTAGCGATAATACATGTTATAACGATACTAGATATGATGTATTAATAATTTCAGGATTTACGATCACGTATTTCGATTATACCTCAAGAGCCGGTCCTGTTCTCGGCATCCGTCAGATACAATTTGGATCCATTTGATAAATATGACGATGCTTCTTTATGGACGGCGTTGGAAGCTGTAATTATTTATTTATTTTATTAATAAGTAATGTTTTATATTAATATTTATTGATGATGTCAGGTTGAACTGAAAGATGCCGTACATGCTTTAGAATATAAAGTATCGGAAGGCGGTTCTAATTTCAGTCTCGGACAACGGCAACTCATATGTTTAGCGAGAGCGATACTTAGAAACAATCAAATATTAGTGCTGGATGAAGCGACAGCTAATGTTGATCCACAGTATGTAGCTTCTTTTGTTTTTCATATTTCTTTTTTATTAATTTGATTTGTTTTTATTTGAATTTGATTTCAGAACTGACGCATTTATACAGAAGACAATTAGAGAAAAGTTTAAGCATTGCACCGTGTTGACGATAGCCCATCGGCTGAATACAATTATGGACTCGGATCGCGTTCTCGTCATGGACACTGGGAAAATGGTTGAATTCGATCACCCACATGTTTTGTTGGAGAATTCCGAAGGGCATCTATCTAAGATGGTATCGGAAACAGGCATTGAAATGTCAAAGACCCTTCATAGAGTGGCCAGGGAAGCGTATATGAATTCAGGCGGAGCTGCAATCGACGAAGATATTCAAGAAGATCTCGACAATGAAATTTAATTAAATTTATACAATGCATTCGATTTAAACTTGTTATATTTAAGTGCCAGTATTTTTTTATTTATTCTTTTTATTGCATGAGATTGTTGTTAAGAAACTGGGACTCGAACCGAATTTTAATTTATTTACGTACACAATCGTTTATTACATTTTATAGTAATGTTTTGTATATCGATACGCAATATTTATACAATGGCATATTATTATCGCTATATTTAACTATCAACAAACGGTTCCCTCGCCAAAGATTTGTATTTAATACTTTTATTAACCTAGTTTTATCAACATTTTCAATATTCTGAAATTAATATAAATTCAACTACTAATAAATAATGATTTATTAAGTTATATCTAATTTTAACACTCAATAATATGATAAAATGTTTGTTGATTCTAGTTTTAGTTAAAATAATATATTATAGATATTTTTATGAAAAATATATAGTGTATTTTTTTATCAAATAAATTTATTGTACTGAATTTAAATATATTTTTAAATCTCCCACTATTCCAGCATTACTAAATTCTTGTTTAATATAAAGATGATTTAATTTGTTTAACTGTTTCCTTAGATTAATATGGTTAATTGACAAATGATGTTACTGTTATCACTTTCATTAGTTAGCAATAATATAACTAGATAATTGTATAATAAATTATTAAATAATATAAAAAATGACGAAATACATCCGTATTTTAATATAAACAATCTATGAAATTTTCTTCTGGTATAAGATAAAATACGTAACAGATGTTAAATATTAATTAATTATTTGTTATCTATTTTTGACCTATGTATACATTCATATATTCTTACGATAATATTTTAAATTGGGATTTGTCGTGAGTTTTTTTGTTGTTGTATGTTGTCTCTCAGAACTTGAGTTAGTATGCATGCATGTCGAGTGCATACGATACATCTTTCGGTTTTTTTTAAAACTTTTTAAATTCGTATACCACATTCCGAAAGGTTCATATCCAAACCTGTGTCAATGACCATACGACCTTTGGATTTAAAATTAATTTAACGTTTAATATCCATATGTTATTTATGATATCGGAAATATTTGACTACACTCCAAGACGTAAACAAATATGTTTTGGTTTCATATTCATACGTATCACATGTTGATATCGAACAAAATCTGGTTAGAGATGTTGTCTCGATAAAAAATATATTAGGCAACGCTTTAGGAAAATACGAGTTTTTCTAAGAATTGGTTTGTATCCTTGTTGTAATGACGCACTGATGTAAATTTTTACGCAAATTCAACGTTTCTAGACCACGGTATTAGTTTAAATTAATTGTAATTTAATGTTAATACATTAATTTATTGATTAGTTTTGTCGTTTTGAAACATTGAGCCATAAAATGATTTAGTAGCTAAATTTTTATATATTGTGAATCTTTAATTCAATATCAGTTGATAGAAAAATAACGGCTTTGGCAGCAGATCCAATTCTGAAGGCAATGGTTCATAAAAATATTCTACTGTTGAAGAATCGTTTGAGAGACGTATGGTTGTCTATAGTCCAGGTCTGAATCTCTTATATTTATTAGAAATCGTGCTTCTTCATATTACCTTTCTCATATTTTTCTCTGTCCTTTAAAATATGGAAGAATTCTGGACTCAACTTCCTTATATCCTTTTGCCCTCCATTTTTCACACTGTATGGTGATATAGCCAATACTTTAATCCAAACATTATCTGTCTGAAATACTCTGCCAATCCCATTGCATATTTTTAAAGGATGTTGAAGAATTACACGTAAATAGTAAGATCTATGAGAGGATTCAAAAAACTTTTCATAGATGACTTGCGTGTAATGTGCACTTGCACTTGTAGGTCGTGCTAATGGATCCAACTTTCCCTCTCCAAGGGAATAGAATTCTATTCATATCTATTCATATTCAATTGGGATTGGGATTCAACCGGCATCAATGCGGTGTGGATGAATGGCAAGGGATGGACCTGTGTCAGACCGCGCTACTTCATCCTGGGTACAAATGTAAGCCTTCCTGTCCCAGGGGAAAGGAAAGACCAATGTCAAGGCGGTTGAACCGTATCATTAAGAGACAGGCCAAGGTACGAAGCGACTTGACTGCGGATCGGATAAGCTTTCGACAGTCTCCCTCTCGTCCCATCCTAGACTAGTCCTATTTCAGCGACCTCTCGCCCTCTTCCACTGCGTCAGACAGACTTGCAGAACCTAATCACCGTTTCCATATTCTCCATATCGACGCTGGAAAGCAATCTTGCTGTATCTCGAAAATATACGATATGGTAAACAGTATCACGTATATCACATATTTTTTGTTTTTTTTTCGTTAAACGTACGATAAATGCTTTACTTTTTTTTTAAATATAAGTGTAATTAATAAATAATTGTAAGTGGTTTATTTACTCCTCTGTGGTGTTTAACGAATCTAGTAGATACACAAAGATTGCTTTCCAGCATCGATATAGATAAGTGTTGCAATTGTGTTTAATATGCAATTATTTTCTTCCCAACCGTATTTCTAATATTGGATGTTTTTATTTTAATTTGGCTATAATGCGTATTCGCCACATCAGGTTTTGAATATAACCGGTTTGATCTGTTGATTATGCAGTCCTATATTCACAGATTTATATGTATTTGATGAATCTATATGATTAAATAATTATATTGTAATATCGCTGATGAAACCAAGAAGTCAGTTAAACATTATCGCCTTATTTGAGAGTTGATGAGGGCGATTTATCGTCCGGATTTTATCGCTAATTACGAATATAAAATCAATACTATTTCTTGAGAAAGCGATATATTAAATTTTCTAGGTATTATTAATGAAAAATAATTATACAAGTGAATAATTTCATTGCAATCAAAGGCCATGTTGCATTACCATGGTCGAGTGTAACAAAAAAGATAAAATTACAAGTCGATGGCATTCTTGATCATTCAACAATACTGACGATGTATTTATTGTTGTTTTTAATGCAAATAATATTCATATATAATGCAATCGGAATTTAAAAAAATCTTATATTTTTTTTCACAGCGTCCTTGCGAGCTTACGTTGGGCTTTATATGCGAAAATATATTTATGCAAATCGAATACGTGGAAACGGCATTAGCATTTTTCTACATATATTATAATCAAATGATTTTTTATAAATATCGAAAAATGGAATGAATGATGATAGAAAGTGGGAAATTTTAGATTTTTGCTCTCGTCACATCTACTCTCTATTTTAAATAAGAATATTCATAATTTATTGTGATTATTTTCATCGACATGTTTAATATATTTATCTGCCTTCAATTGGTATTGTTTGAAGACCGTTTAAATTGTATGTGAACAGGTTATTTTAATAGCCATTTTTTTTTGGAAATAAATTACAATGGTTTTCATTTGAATGATTACAAATTTTCCTTATGGCATCATTATGTTAGAAACATATATATTATCACCGAATATTATTTAAACGTTATCAAAAACGTCATTAAAAATATAAAATATATATATATAAATTTAATCATTTATTTTTTTAATTGATAAAAGTATACAATTTCATAAGAAAAATGCATAGAATTTTGTTTTTTAGTAATAGTAATTCTGTTCCCTTCAAAGTCCTCCTCATCGGATACTTTAAACACTTAGACCAATGTTTTTTTCTAATCTTCGAAGCACTTCTAAAACGCAATTTTCTTCTTTGTAATGTTAGAAATCGTCGTCCGTCCAGTGGCGGGTTAAGCGGTTAGCGAACTAAGCAGTTGCGTGGGGCCCCCGGATACCATGCCTTTTTCGGGGCCCCATGGTTTAAAAATGTCGTTTTATTAGGTTTTATTGTATCTATCAAAAAATATTTTTAAAATCAATTTTCTCAGAAAAGAAAAATGGTTTGAATGAATCCAGATTTTTATTCGGGAAAAAAAAGAGCTTCGACTAGATAAAAATCTATCCTGGGATCTGTAGAGGAAGTTTGTGCAGCGAAATTTTAAACCGAATTGACACTATTAAACGAATTTCCAAGAAATAAAGCAAGACGGAAATTACTGATAAAATATGGATATATTGAATTTTTTTACCCTAACTTTGACTACCTTACCGGTCATATTTTGAACCATATATACTGGCTGTTAGATTAGGCTATTATTACTAGGCTATCATACTATGATCCATGGTTCCTTGCGGGTAGCTAGCTACCTTAAGGCAAAACGACGCAAGGCATCAGGGCCCTTGACATACAGCCCCACAAGAGCACTCGAACCTAGCGGGGCCCTAATGTTTTCCAAAAATAAGAAATATTTGTAACATCTAGATCATTTTATAGGGTAAAGTGAAAATATTTTAAGGATGGGGGCCTCAAAATAAAAATGGGGCCTGGGGCCTCTTAAGTGCTAAATTCGACAATGATAAAAAGCTATGTCAAGCAAACACGAGGGCTGAACCATCATAACGGTGATACATATATATATATAATTTCTTACGACATTTTCGATTTTTTCACAAATAAAAAATCGCTGAGCTCAACAAAACGTTAAACATTTTCGACAAACAAAAAATAAAGTAAGCTTTCAATATAGTTACTAATGTCAAGATACGTCAGACACATTTTTATCAACTCAACAAAAAATATTAAGACAATAAGATCAGTGAAATTCAAAATTTCCGCATTTTTTTAATTATAAAACCTTGTATTCTACGTATACATCATCGTCTATTATAAATAATTAGTAATATTGACCCCATAATAGGTCATTTTTTGTCAGCAATTATAAATAATTATCTATTAAACGATATGTGTTCATATATAATATGTTACAAAAATTTTTTTATACGTCTTTTATCAGAGCATAGATTATTTTTCTATAAAAAAATATTAATATATTTCATCAATTTTAAATTATATTCACGCAAATGCATTGATATAATTTTATCAAGGTCTCGGTTGCAAATAATTGCATAATTTTCATTAAATAAATCATATTGAATGAAATTCTAACGCAATTATTATACTTCGGAGCACGATCACTTGGAAAATGGTGTTATTTCCGCAACAAAATTGTCGGAATCAATCGCATTTATCTGTCTATATATTTAAAAAATATTAAATTAACGTGTGATATTGACAATCAAATACTTGAGATTTAAATAAATAAAGATGTAGTGGATTTTCCATTTTTATTAACATATTCGTGCATAAAAATGTGAATTCATATACCGTCAATAATTATCCACGTGTCGTGAATATTAATTTCGATGTCGTGCATATTTTAAAAACTGTTAAAATATAATCGTTATTTTTATGAATGTCCTTTTACACATGTCGCCCAATGGTCATGATTTAAAATATCATACTAACCCTAATACGTGTATTTTACGGCCAGGAATATGATTCGGCGATACAACACGTCCCAGTCGCACAATTTACAGTGTTCGCGAATGTCGCTTAATCAAGTCTTACCCCAAGTAAACTCCCACATCTGTGAATTGTCAATGCTAAATGAATAAAATGCGTGTGAGCGCATGATTCTGAAAAATCGCTATTGAAAAACTGTTGCAAAACGATTAAAAATATTGTTACAAGTCGGGACGGGGTAATGCAGAGCTGTTTGGCAAGTGGACAGTGCGCCAGCAGCGCTCGGGCCGCCAACATCGTTCGCGAACACACCACCCCTCGCAACTCGTGTTCGTATTAGGGATGGCCACCCTGTCGCAAGCCCCCTTTCGAGCTAATAGAGTGTATTTTTGAAAAATCGTCGCATAAATACAATTTAAATCATTTTATTTATTTTAAAAAATAATCTGCTTCGCAAAAAATAATATTATAACATAATTAATAGAATAATTAAATTAACTTTTGTCTCATTATATAAAAGTATATTTTATAATTATTTTTTATAGAACACATAATAATTTAGTGAAATATATAATAATTAGCATAAATATGTTATGATATCATCTTTATTATTAAATAATACAATTATAATTTTCAGATTTATATATAAATATACACAGAAGATTGTGTAAAATATTCAATATTTTATTAAATAGTTATATTGTTTTTTTTATTAAAAAAAAATGGATGAACACTGCTGATTGCTATTGCGAAGTGTTGTGTACTGTAAACATATAGTGAAATTTGTGACTTTGAATAATAGTGTGTGTGTATGTGGTGTATAATTATATTTCAGTGACAAATATGAAATTGCCAGAAAATTCCAGAAAAAATGCCAACATTTTCTCCAAACTGTTGTTTTGTTGGATGTTGCCGCTCTTTCGCAGGGGTTTCAAGAGAGATTTGGTATCTGAAGACTTGGGACAGCCCTTGGAATCAGATCTCTCTCAAATGCTCGGCGATAAATTAGAATGGTATTATTTATTTTATATCCTAAACAAATGAATAATAATTTTATAATCAAGTTCTATTGTGAAATTTTCATTATTTTTTCAAACCTATGTCAAATCGATTGTTTTCACTTGAATATTGAATTTTATGCTAAAATTAATATATCAAACCATATTTTATATATAACTTTATAGAGCTGAAAAATCGCAAATACTCTCGTACAATTAATTATTAACTCTAGTATCGAAATGACGTTGTAAAATGGATATAAAACTTAATTTCCTATCGGAATCGAATGTTTATTCAAATGAGCCTTAATAATTGCTTTCTTCCAAGGCTGAAAGAGTAAGCCTTGTATTATATATTTTAAATATGTTATCATCATAATAACTTCCTAAGTTCTCTAAATAATTTAATGTAATTAACATAGCCATATATAATATTTATTTCTGGAAGAAATTTGCAGTAAATAGCATATCCGTAGTCTTACATAGTGTACACATCGTAATAAAAAAAATTACTCATAATGTCGGATCAAATGTGAATATGCGTCACTTAAAATTATGAGAATTTAATTAGGTTGAAAATGTCATGGAAAAATTTCAATGGGCAGTGTCTATGCTCATCTGTGGTTTTATGATGTTGATATACCTGATATGAATATAATTTATTATTGTATTGATATATTAAACGGATTTTTTCTCTGAAATTTTCAGCAATTGGATATTGGAATTGCAGAATAGTAAGAAATTGAACAAAAAGCCGAGCTTATTGAAAGCTCTGGTTAAAACTTTCGCTCCGTACTATGTCATAGACGGTTTATTCGTTTTCATACAATATGTCGGTTGCAAGTGAGTATAATTGTATTCCTTATATATATATTTTTATATACAGTAAACCCCCCTATAACGTCCCCCACTATAACGTTTGCGTCAGTTTTTTCCTATAACGTCAAACCCCCCTATAACGTACAT
>JAGXCT010037246.1:355317-400784 GCA_022495035.1 Philopotamus ludificatus | reverse complement strand
AAGATTACGTCAGCCAAAATACGAAAGGATATCGCTCATCGCGCGAGTCAAGTCAAAGAAAAATTAAAATGTTTGATGCACTGATCTTCGAATCAAAAATAAAATTACCCCCCTATAACGTTCTCCCCTATAACGTGGAACCTATCTGGACGTTATAGGAGGGTTTACTGTACAATAGATAGCAAAAATAATAACCCATCAGTTTTTATTACATTCTTATGCCGCTCCTCTATCAATGTATTAATACCATTGGAATAAAACTCTTGACTTTGAAGCAAAAAATGCATTAAACACTTCAATTTTTTATAATTTTAATTAAAATAAATGATAATTCAGAAGAAGCAAGCTCTAGATAATATGGTGGATGCTCGATAATATCCCAATCCATTACATTAAGCTTATGTTGGATGATCATTGCCACGTGTGATCGCCTGTTGTCGTGATAAAACCCTTTTCTGTTTACCAATTCTGGTATATACTTTTCAAGGGCAATGCTTAATTTTGTTCATTATTGATAATATCATTCCGCTGAAATTATTTAATTAAGTTAAAGGCTTTCGAAATAAGCGATACCCCTTGCAATCCAAACAAACACAAAACATTACTTTTTTATAGGATTTTTTAGGATTTATAGGATTTATTAGGATTTCGGCCTTCGAGGGTATTGGGGCTTATCCAGGAATGCCCCAATGTCTTTTCTATGTTACACTACCCATTCCTCATCTCTAGTCATCAATCTATCCAAAAAAGTGTCTTACTTTTGTCTCACACTCAAACACATGTTGAAACGGGGTCCAATAAATTGACAGCTGATAATTGATGACAAATCCAAATGTCAATGCAGCAAAACTATCCCTATAAAATGCAAATGTCTTAATACGGTTGATGTCGTCATCAGACTTCAAAGGCCGCGGTTTATCCGTCAATGGAAAAATTCCAGGGTCGGAATTTTGTAAGTCACCTTTGTGTCTGTCGAACTTTGGGGGTATCTTCTCCATACCCGTCGCAAAAATTGTTGGCTACCGCAGTCGCAGACTATAATATAATATAATGGTTATAAATAATTAAAATATATGAGAGTTCTATAATGTACGCCATGTAGACCAAAAACTGAATAGAAATTAAGTTAATATAAATTAATGTAAGGATCATACAAAAACGTCCTAACTTTTGTATCAATCCAATATGAATTTAGTTTTAACAAATCACTTCGTTCTTGTCAATTATATTTATCCAACTGTGCATCCATAGTTATTTTATATTTGCATTGGAGAGATCAGTGAATTGTGCAAATTGCTAATATTTTATGCACACAATTAAAATATTTGCATTAATCATTTCTACATATTTTATATGAAATGATTAATTGATCGCGGTTATATATAAAATTTATCACAATGCCAGATGAAAGGTGTTTAATGACAACAATTACGCATATTTATTGTAAATATTTTTCAGTAGAAATTGTACGAAAATACATTTTTGGACTGTGGATGTGAAAATAAATTTGTTTTAATTTATTTTTATCCACGTTGATAACCTTCAATAATATGAAAACAAACTGAAAAATAATTAGTCCTTATACTATCAATATAAGTAGGTTATCTACACTGCCGAAATATATTATTGTGATAAAACGTGTATAATAATCGCTGTAATTTACATATCAAAATGAACAATGGCATACTTGGTTAGATTTTCAGTCGCTAATTTTAATATTTTGTTTAGGACGTTTCAACCCTTGTTGCTTGCAATGTTGCTGAGGCGCTTGAAAGACGATGGAACCTGGGAAGATCAAAATACAGCAGCGGGATTAGCCGGCGGCGTTGTCGCTCTGTCACTGAGCGGTGTCTTCCTTCAGCATCACACAACACTGCATCAACAACAACTGGGAATGCGCATACGTATCGCGTGTTGCTCTCTGCTATACAGAAAAGTTAGTTAAACTCCATTTTCTGCTAAAGTAATTAATCATTTTTATTCCAACCTCTGTCATCATTACAGATATTGAGATTGAGCACCGGTTCGTTGACACAGATCACTGTGGGTCAAGTCGTGAACATGATGTCGAACGATGTGAATAGATTCGATTCTGTTCTGAAATTTCTGCACATAATATGGGTGGTGCCGATACAAATAATTCTGTGTTTCTATCTCTACAGCCAAAAAGTCAGCACGGTCACGTTCATCGGCATACTCTTCATCATGCTGCAAACACTACCGCTACAAAGTTAGTATCATTTTAATGAAAAATATTGTAATATTGTTTGAAGAATAAACGCCATCGAAAAATGTGCGGTTATAGTTCGATTAGAAACTCAAAAGTAATTGAATTTTAATCAACCATTTCATTATACGTTAAATATGGCGATTCAAAATGGCCGAGGAAAACAAATGAATATCGAATCGTTATTTAAATGGGTCGAGTCGCGCCAATACGAGCGTTACTCGAGATTTACGCTTCACCAAATTTATTTTAATTATATTCACGAGATTCACTCAAAATTATCGATGCTTAATAGTGTATGGCGACTTGTGTATATTATAGTTTTGTTTTGGAAATTTGTATTTACATGCGAATAGTGGATTGTAAACAAAAATAAACGGTACATAAGATTGAAGGTAAAACGGTGTATTATATTCAAACGAAGGCTGTTACTGTCGGATTCTTGTTGACGGAAGGTTTTTTTTTTATTATTTATTTGTATCTATATAATATAATAAATATAATTCTGAGGAAGGAATGTGATTACATGATTAACAAAAATTAAGATAAAGAACATTTATAGTTTCATGATATTATTTCCCTAAAACTAAAAAGATGTTTACGTACAATAATATGTGTATATAAAGAAAAACGGTTATTTATGATAATAAACTTTTTCATAAAATGATTAGGACATATTTATTTATTTAAAGTAAATACAACTTTAACATATTTTTTTTTTGATAAAAAAACGTTTGGTTCTCTATAAACATTTATTGATGGACATGCCCATGTTGATTGCTTTTAAAACCAAATTTAAAATGAAAAAACAAATGAGTTTATTTGATGTATGACTCCATTCGAGTAACAAATAATCGGTATTTATATTGACATTTAAAATCGAATAATTTTAAAATTTATGTAATCATCGTCGCGGAATGTATGTAATGGAATTTTGATAAAAAAAATACGCGGAATTCTCAACACATCTTCGTTTATTTATCAATATTCATTTTTTTTCCTTATGCAATGCTATATTGGAATCTTTAGAGCATTTCTTCGAAATCGAACCTTTGATGCAATTCACGAAAAAATTGGTGTTAATTTCTAGTGGTGACAATTATTTTGCACAGATTTTATTATATTAAATAATCGTAAATTGTTATTATATCAATTAATTAATATTTATCAACAGGTTACATCAGTAAACTCTCAGGAAAACTTCGCTTGCTTATTGCTGAACGCACCGACGAAAGAGTGAGAATGATGGACGAAATCATAAGTGGAATTCAGGTATATCTATTGTTAAATAATTTCTAAGATACATAATTTTTTTTTTAATTGTTTTGATATTGATCTTAGGTTATTAAGATGTATGCGTGGGAAAAGCCATTCGGAAAAGCCGTTAACGTCGCCAGGAACAATGAAATGAAATATTTGAAAATTGTATCATATCTGAGGGCAATAAATGCTAGTTTCTTGATTTTCACAGAACGCACATCTCTTTACGTTACTCTGCTTAGCCACGTGTTACTGAAGAGACCCGTCGATGCATCTACTGTTAATACATTTGTTTTATTTATAAAAAATATTCATATTAAATCATTTTATATGATATAATATATATAATCATAATATTTCGCAGGTGTATTCGCTGTCTCAATTTTATAATATGCTTCAAACGATGTTGGCATTCGTTTATCCGAATGCGGTGACGTCTTCTGCTGAATGCTTGGTGAGTGTTCGTCGTATTCAAGAGTTTCTATTGCTCGAAGAAAAGGAAACGCCAATGTATATGTTAGAGAGTGGGCAAAAATTGAAAAAAGCAATACAGAACAAGCGAATAACCGACTTTCAAAACAAATATGGAAATAATGTTACGGATTTATCCATAGAAGGAATCGTAAACCAATGTAAGCCCGATATTTATATATTTTTTTCAATGCAACTCGATTTATCGATCGATTTTTTATAGCGTATTTGAACAACGAAAATTCTAAACACATTACATCGAATGAGAAAAAGCTACATGTAACGTTCAATCAAGAAGAGCCATCCGCCGTCGAAATAAAAGATATTGTAGCAGCTTGGGATGACACAACCGATAGAGAAAAGGCCACCATCAAAGGACTATCCGTAAATTTCCATCGAGGAAAATTATGTGCGATTATCGGAACAATTGGCGCTGGTAAAGTGAGTATGAATATATATTTTTTTAATTAAAATATGTATTCAAATATATGTTTTCGTCGCAGACTTCATTGTTACAACTGATTTTGAAAGAAATTGTGCCCAGTGAAGGAATAATCAATATAAACGGAAGCATATCTTATGCTTCCCAAGAACCATGGCTGTTCGTGGCTACCGTGAGGAACAATATACTATTCGGTCTTCCATATGATCATAAAAAATACAAAGAAGTATGCAAATATCTTGTCAATGAATCAATTAATACGTTTATGACAATTCTAATGATGTTTAATCGATAGGTGGTTAAAGTTTGCGCGTTGGAGAAAGACTTTCAACAGTTGCCGAGAGGTGATCACACGCTCGTCGGTGAGCGAGGAGTGTCTTTATCTGGTGGACAAAAGGCCAGAATCAATCTTGCAAGAGCAGTGTATAGAAATGTAAGTCATTTAAAATTATATATTTTTTTTGCATTGAAAATAATAAACGATTTTACAGGCAGATATTTATTTGTTCGACGATCCGCTGTCGGGACTCGACATGCCCGTCGGCACTCACATCTTCCAGGAATGTTTTAGCAATTACCTGAATGATACCACAAGGATTATAGTGACGCATCAGTTGCATTTCTTGAAGCTAGTCGATTATATTATTATCCTTAATAACGTACGTAATTTTTCAACAGTATTGCGCGTAATTGAGTCAGCGTTTATTTGTATGTTTTATTATGGTTTCAGGGGAAAATCGTAAATAAAGGTAGCTATGAGATGCTAGTAAATTCTGGACAAGATTTCACAGGATTCATTAACACGAACGCGATGGCCGCTGAAAAGGCCGAAGAAGAAAGTCCGTACAAGGCGACTAACAGCATACGAGAAATCTCGAGGAGGATCTCTATAGCAGTGAGGCTTTTTCCGTTTTTTTTTTTGTCCATTATTTCCTTTTTTATATGTTTTTAATGCTGTTTTAGTCGACCGCAAGATCGGAATATGAAGACGATGACAGTAAATCGCAGGAGCCGACGGGCGAAGAAAAAATATCCGGCGGTATGCGGTGGAACGTCTATTGGAAATACTGGAAGGCCGGGAACAGGCCGTGGCTGCTCTTCTTCATGGTGACGATCCTGATGCTGAGCCACTTTGCTGCAAGCTGCAGTGATTACTGGGTTACTTATTGGTAAAAGTAAATGAAATGTATTACATTCGCATTAATATACGCCATTGAGACATTATTAACTTGTATCTATCGTGTCGTAGGACTAATCAACACAGTTTGAGCAACGACTCTCGCGCGGAAATCGTCATTCCGAACATGGAAGACGTCTACATGACCGCTTCCGACGGCAACATCGAAATATATTACGGCGTCATCGGCTACGAGGTTGACAACAACAATCTGTCGATTATAAAGAATAATTACACGTCGTATAAAGCTAAAGACCACGACAATGCCACGAAACCTAAGTTGCACAGCCTCTCTGCGGCGTTGAGTCGCATCATCGGACCCATGGAGCCTATGCAGTACATATACGTGTATTCGGTCATTATTGGACTGTGCGTGATTTTCAGTATCAGTGGTTGTATCCTGTTTTTTGTTGCCTGCATGAGCTCGTCATACGGAGTACATAATCATATGTTTAATTCCATTTTAAGAGCACCGATGAGATTCTTTGATACAAATCCTTCAGGTAAGAAGTTATAAGTTTTCAAATTGATTAATGCATGCCAAAAATTGAATCCAGCTTATTGTATTATTATATCACTGCGTCCTCTTAGTCTCTTGGTTCCGTGAGGGAAACCTTATACGTTTTTGGATGTAAGTGTTCTACTGAGTTATATACTTGAAATCTACAATGCTTTTGAACCTCCCAAACTTTGCCTTCTACTTATCCTTCATGATTATCTCATGTAAAACCTTCCAAGCGGTTATTGTTCGCTGCTAGCAACGTATGCCTTGATGAATGTAACAGTATTCTTATCTCTTTGGCGTTAATACGTCAACGTCCTAACATTTTATTAATTGAATGATTTTATAATTAAATACTTAAGGTTAGTTTGGGATATAGTCCTGTGTACCGCACATCCTATCAATATAGCGTTTATCTTTTCTTCATGATTCAGTACCCATTTATCTGGATATCCTGACCATTCTTGACTCGAATCTCCTTAATAGTGGCTCTCAAGGATACTTTGCATTCCGTATCTCGCGTCGAAGCTATTGCGATGGAGCGGTCTTTGCTAGGTCGATCCAAATCACAGAATTTTCCCCTACGTCCTAGTACGTTTCCTTTTGAGATATATGGTTAAGATTCTATCATGTTTTTTAGTTCCTCAAAAACAAACACTGCTTCTACGATGTAAATGTAGCGTTTATATGTGTTTGTTTTACCTCTCAGTGGATCAACCTGCATCAGGATTACGTAGCCAACTAATGTTGTTCTTAGTGTGCTCTGACACTAAAGCATGACAAAGTAAAAGCCATTCGAAATCATCATCTTGTCTCAAATGTTTGTCTCTTCCACGACTTGATTCGATCATATTCTCTATTTCTAATATAAAGATGAATCACCTACATGTAATCGAGTGAAATCTTTGTGAATATTTCCAAGAATTTGATATCTTCAATAATGATTTCCTAATTGAGTAGTTAGTAAACCTTTAAAGAATACTAAGAGGGTCGTAAAATAGCCAAAAAAATTAAGCAATTAGTTAATTTGAATCACTTTTCTCTAAGGTATATGCAATTTTAAATTGCATATATCATAGAGATTGTTTGTTCTAATGATCTTCATCATCAATAGCGTGACAATTTAATGGAACGGGATCAAATTAATATGATAATGCATAATAACTTCAATTAAACGTAATGATATATGATACAAAACGAGATATTCTCCAAAATTGAATCACTGGGCAAAACTAAAATAAGACAGTTTATTTCAATAAATATGTAAAAATAGTTCAAACTTACTTAAATTACTACCTTATAATCAACTCGCACTTATCAGCTATCTAGTGATGCAATCTCAATTTATATTCGTCAACGGATATTGGAGCGGTGATAAAAAACAAAATGTTCCAATATTGGAACACAAAAATGGCAATGTCTCTAAATTATGTTTAAATTTCAGGACGAATTTTAAATCGATTTTCTAAAGATTTGGGAACAATTGATGAGATGCTGCCAAAGGATATGTTAGAAGCGGTGCAAATAATCATGTTTATGTTGAGCGCCCTAATAATGGTAACCATAACCAACGCCTGGCTCTTAGCTCCGACAGTCATTCTGATCGTATTATTCTTTGTGCTCATATTCGTGTATCTTCGAACAGCACAAGATATCAAAAGACTCGAGGGAATAAGTGAGTATAACAGAAGACAAAAAAAATAGCAAATAGATTCCATATTTAACATTGCGTGATATTTCAGCGAGAAGTCCTGTATTTTCTCACGCAAATGCTACAATCAAAGGATTGTCCACAATTCGTTCGACGCATGCGCAACATCGATTATCCAATCAGTTTGATAGTTACCAGGTAATCGTCATGAGGAATCATTTTTATAATATATATGTAAAACAATATTTTAGAGCTTTATTTTCAGGATATACATACAGCATCTTGGTATCAATTTTTGGCGAGTCGCGTTACTCTCGGATTCTGGTTGGATATTACAGGAATTATGTTCGTGGCGTGTGTTACATTCTCATTCATCTTCTTTAACAATGGTTTGTGATAGAGCGTTGATTTAATCAATTTTAAAATAATTTTATTCATATCGTGGATGGTTTCAGGAAAATCTCTGTCTGGTGACATTGGTCTCGCTATATCGCAATCGTTGATGCTGACGTCGATGTTGCAATTTGGCGTCAGACAGCTCACTGAAGTAATATCGCATTTGACAAGTGTCGAAAGAATGCTGCAATACACTGATATCGAACAAGAAAAGGATATCGATAGAAAAGGTTAAATACGATTAATTCGACGATTCTTTTGATTTATGTTTGACAATATTATTTTTTTTTGCTTTAGATGATGATATTCCTAAAGATTGGCCAACCGCTGGTAGTATAGTTTTCAAACATGTGTCATTGAAATACTGCGACGATGATAAACCAGTTTTGGAAGATTTCAATATTCAGATACAGAGCGGATGGAAGGTTGGCGAATTTAGTTTTAGAAATTAATATTTAATCATAATGTTGTTTAATTTTTTTTTATTATTATTCAGGTGGGCATTGTTGGGAGAACGGGCGCTGGAAAATCTTCATTGATAGCAGCACTGTTCCGTTTGGCGAAAGTTCAAGGAGTCATCGCCATCGATGGACACGAAACAGACAAAATTAATTTAAATGTTAATATTTGTTTCTTATTTTTTATTTTTCCTTGATGAATTATTACTGAAATATGCGTTTTTTTAGAATCTACGATCAAAAATATCTATTATTCCGCAAGAACCGATTCTGTTCTCCTCGTCGATCCGACAGAATCTTGATCCATTTCAAAAACATGATGATTATACGCTGTGGAGCGCATTAGAATCGGTATGTGCAATTTTATTTTCAACACGTTAACGGCGGGAGACGCGGATTCCGCGTCAACGGTATATTTGTGTACGGGCGGGAGACGCGGACTCTACGTCAGGCGATACTTGGCGTTGATCGGCTGTAACTGCAACGTTTTTTTTTTCAAATATTATCGTTTGGGCAACAGAAAAAATATGCTTTGAGGCCTTGACGAGGTTTTCAACAATTCCAAACAAAGCCATTAAAAGAAGTTGTGATTTTAGAAATTCCCGACGTTTATAAATAAATATTTTCTTCGAAATGAATAATATAATCTTTTTGGAAAAATCAGATACATCATACACCGATCGTGGCGCTTTTTTCCAATATTCTAAGCACTTTTGTGACATAATTTTTATAAATAGTAAAAGATGTGTTATAAAAAATATGATTATAATTTAAAATGTATTGATTTTTAGGTGTATTTGAAAGATGCCGTACCATCTCTCGAGTTCCAAGTGTCTGAGGGCGGTTCTAATTTCAGCTTAGGGCAGAGACAATTAATATGTCTAGCGAGAGCAATTTTGAACAACAATCAAATACTTGTTCTCGATGAAGCCACTTCAAATATGGATCTTCAGTAAGTATATAATAACATATTATAATACTCATGTATTAGATTAAATATCAAACCTTTGACAAATCCCATATTCTGAAATCCATCCCAAGTAATTTCCGACCAAACAAAAATATCAGTCTGAGAAGAAGAAAAAAAACAAAAAGAGAAAGAAAAAGAAAATCCGTGAACTTCCTCCCATCCAACCTTCCTCCTCGATGCATATGTATAATTATAATATTAGATTTAAAATAACCAAATGAAAATTAAATCGTTGGTTTTAAGTGATACTCAGATTGACCACGATATGGCAAATATGGAAAAAAAACAAAAATCGAATACTCTAAAGAAGGATAAAAGAGACCGTGCAAACTGCGCAGTCTAAGTCTAAGTTCAAGTGTATATTAGGTTATCCGGAAGGAGTTAAATAATCTTATTTCATCAATACAACATATGCTCCTTTGATAAACCCAACCATCTTTCGTCTATTTAACAATTTTTTAATATCAGAATAACATTTGGATATAAAAAAAATCCCTCAAAGCCTTTCTTCACTCTTCTAAGGTGCCATCTTTTTAATCTGAAATGTGTTGCATAGATTTAAATAAATGATAATTTGAAGAGTCAAATGAGAACTATATGTGGCTATGTAAAGAATAGTTTTTTTCAGTCATCTTTGATGTATGAGGCATCATCATCTTTCAGTCATCTTTGATGTGTAATTTGGCGATCTACGTGTTCTTGTTTTATTCTCCATGTAATTGTCTATTTTAGGCGAACTGGAACAATTTTGGAGCTCCCAATCCAGTCCAGTTGCGAATGTTGCGAAACCACGACAGTTTATTTCTTTCCAATCCCTCCCCCTCACCTTTCACTCTTACCTCATGATGGTCTACAGAAGACCATACTTTGATCCACGAATGATTTATCCAAAGTTCTCGATTTTTCGATGTCCAGAAGCTCCTACTCCTTGTAAAGAAGTCGAAGGACGGTTATCACGTCTATATGATTTAGTAATTAGGGACGCCAAGATGGAATTTTTTTTAAAAAATAATTAAATATCTTAACAGATCCGTCACGGCGGCTCAAAACCAACCGCGTCATCCGAATGGAATCAATTTACTCTGGAAAATAGACCCCAAGGATTTCAAGTCAAGTTGAACTGATGAATTCTTCATCGATATCTTGACTTTTTTTTAAAATGGATTATTCTAAGAATAAAAAGAGCACACCCCCGGTAGCCCTACCGCCAAATTCTCGCTGCACGTCTGACTAGTATACGTTTCACTCGCACTTGGCTAATCGTACCGGATGCGAGCGAGAAAAAACATCGCGCCAGTGAATATTGTTGTTTTTTTTTTCGCAATTGCTGATAATTATTTTTTTAGACAAATACAAAAAGTTTTTGGCATAAAAAAGTTATTCGAGAAAAATCAAAAACGTGGGATTCCCAATATCGGCACGGCTAAATTAATCCGCTTTCTCTTATTTCTGAATAATGTGACTATGTGCATGATTCCCCTTATGGAGGACCATGGACGTGGTTTTCATGAGAATATATAATGCAGCATTCCCCTTTGCCTTCTGCACCGCAGTAATTGCCTTCAAGCTATGACGGGTCTAATCTTCAAAAATAGGTTCCTTTAAAATAAAATCACAAATATAATATTTGTAACTAATTTTGTTTTTTTTTTGTTTTCAGAACCGATAATTGCATCCAACAAATAATAAGAGAGAAATTTTCGCAATGCACTGTGCTTACAATAGCGCATCGATTAAATACAATAATGGATGCCGATATGGTGCTAGTGGTAGACGGTGGTAAAAACGTGGAATACGATACTCCGTATGTGTTGTTGCAAGAAGCGAACAGTCGTTTGTCTAAGATGGTGCAGGACACCGGTGCCAATATGGCCGCAGGTCTTCGGGCACTCGCAAGAGACACGTATCTCCAAAAAAAGCGCGAAGACACAAATAAATCGAGTGACGATCATCAAACGAAGAAAAAGAATCGATGGCCCGACGTTGAGAGCATATCTTACGGCAGTATGTCGGATGAGTGCGAGGGTTCATAGACACAAATATATATTTGTGAGAACTTAAAACACAGATTCATTCTGATTAATTTATATTGCTTTTGTACGTGTTGCTCGTTAGATTATAATTGTTGACTTATTTGTTATATTGGTTGTGTGAAAGAAAATTGATCGGAAACCAAGTTCGAGTGCATTGTTTTGTGTTTTTAGTGATTATTTTACTGATATTTATTTAGTTTTTTTCCCGTAGATTTTTACATGTATTATTTATTTTATGTGGTATTTCAATCGATATCAATAATGAAAAAATATTTTTTAAAAGTCATTTATTACATATTTTATTTTACTAGAGTGTACATGTTTTTATATATATCATGTTTAATAATTTTAAGAAAATTAGTATTTCTTGGTTATTTATAATAACAAAAAAATATTAACAAATCCACACTAATATAAAAATATCAAAACAATTATTCCCCTTTTTATTAATCAAATTTCACTTCAGTACAAAATATTATTTGTATAAACATTGTAATTGTGTTATATCACTGGATGTTGAACATCTAATTATATTCCAATATATGTATTCGATATTTTCTCGTCATCAAAATGATATTGCATTTTTTTGTATCGTCCGTTTTTTATTAATTTATATTAAATGATCTTCGTGCATAGAAATAAGATACAATAATCAGACATATATTAATAATTTAAATTTAAATAATATTATCATAAAATCATTAAATAATCTTTTGTAATGACTATAAAATAATTTATAAACAATATGCAATATCATTGAAATATCTATGTTATAATTATAATATTATCGAAATAATGATTTCTTTTAATTCAGAAAACTGTATAAGTATAGCATATAAAAATTAAGCCTTTATTTCTTGAAAAACGCATCGTATTTTAATATCATCCTCCAGAATATTGCAAATTTTATTCTAGGATTGTTAATTAATAACTTTATCAACTATAAAAAACATATCATTAAATTTATGTATAATTAGAATTGATTGCAAAAAATATGTAATTAACTTAGTATTTATCCCTTAAAACTAAGATTTAAATATATTTTTTTACTGGGATCGTTTAACGTATTTTTTTATAATTGATACTTTGTATTTACTATATAGGTATTTTGAATATTTGAATAAAAAAAATACTGTGATAAATGTTACTATTATTGTGAAGGAATGGTTATATTATTTAATTAATTAATAAAATTTACATTCCAATTTTATCATTTTTATTTTTAATGTAATCCTTTAATTCATTTAAATAAACATCATCTTTTGAAAACATACAAAATTTGATAAAACAAATAAGCGATCTTGTTGTTGTGTTGGTACACTTGTCTTGAACTGACTTGGAACTATTCAATATCCTTTGGTAAGTAAAAGTCATAAAATGACTGATGTAAACTGTTAAATCTTTATAGCTTCACTTCTCATCCTCTCTGTGAAATCCAGACATCTTTTTACCTGATTTTCCATTTGAGAATTGGAAAAAGCTACCTATTACTCAGGAGGGAGTGGACTAAATGCTGGAATATGATAACAATAATTATACGTCATTTTATTCACATATTATATTAACCTATTCTTATTTTTTCGATTCTCTCCGTTTTATCATAACAATGTTTATTTATTTAAATAAAATAAATAAACATATTTTAGTAATTATAAATATGATTGCATTTTTAACAATTCATGGTTAATCATATAGAGTTAATTCAAAAACGTGTTTGAGAAGCCTGAGACATAGACATTAAATTCATTCTTAAGACCAAAAAACGCATTTAAAACTATATCTGTCAACTCCACGTGAGGTTGATACGGCCGACCGGGAAGTATTTATTTATCAATATATACAAATATAAATTATAAAATATGGGCAAGAAAAAGGATAAAAAGAAAATTAGCGGAGCTGTAAAAACAGCAGCCAAAACAGAAAAGAAAATGGAAGCCAAAAGAAAGAAGGAATTGGCTGATCTTGGAGAGGTAAAAACACGTAATTTATCCATTATTAAAACGTTTTTCAATGTTATTAAACATCAAATTTAATCCAAAGAGGTTATGTTACATACATAAACACAACGTTTGATTACAATTTCTTAATTAAAATTTATCTGATTAGGAGGATATTGAAAATATTGTCGCTGGAATTGAAAGAGACGAAGCTAAACGTCAGGCTGTTGTCGAAACTGTAGTCTCACCGCCGACTCCTCGCGTTTGTGCTACTCTAACACCCCATCCTACAAATACGTCGGAACTTATTTTATTCGGTGGTGAACATCATGACGGCAAAAAGGTAATAATTTATGTGAACAAAAGCAATTATTTACGACAAGGAATTAATTCAATTTTTATTTTAGACGTATGTTTATAATAATTTATTCGTTTATAATATACCGAAAAATCAATGGCGTATTATTAAAGCTCCCGGAGCACCACCTTCCAGAAGTGGACATCAGGCAGTCACATTATCGTCAAATAAGTTAGTGATATTTTCATACAAATGACTTAAAAGTTGTATAAAAACTCGGCAAATAATTAATATATTTAAATTATAGAGGTGAATTGTGGATATTTGGCGGTGAATTTACTAGTGTGACGGAAATGCAGTTTTATCATTATAAAGACCTGTGGGTATTTAATTTAGGAGATAAAAAATGGCAAAAGGTATTGTTATTATATTAAAATACTATTATTATTTAGGTTTTTTAGGAATAATATTAATAGTTAATCGAATTTAGGTTAGTAGTTCGGGAGGTCCATCATCTCGATCAGGACACAGGATGATTCATTTACGAAAATTGTTATTTGTATTCGGTGGTTTTCACGATAATGGAAGAAATTATAAATATTACAACGATTTACACGTATTTGACACGGACACGCGGATTTGGAAAAAGATTGAAACTGTCGGCATTCCGCCTACGCCAAGAAGTGGTTGTTTATTCATGCCATCTCAGAATTCGGTAATTGTTTATTTTTATTAAAACTGCATTATATTTATTGGTTATAATTCACGTATATAAGAGTATTATGTTACAAATTTTAGCTCTACGTTTATGGTGGATATAGTCGAACATTAGAGGGTAAAATTGATCGTGGAACAACTCACGGGGACTTATACCGATTGACTCCCGTAAATACGTTCCCTCCTGCTGGCGAAGATGTTAAACTGGCCGATAATGTTGTATTAAAATATCGTTGGGAGTCAGTGAAGGGAGGAGTTCATAGGCCAACACCTCCGAGAAATTCATTTTCCGCTTGCTTGGGATCTGGAAATAAATGCTACGTCTTCGGTGGTGTTTTGGTATGTATTATTATAAGTTATCGATAAAATATTAAGTAAATATTCCTCAATTTATTGTACTAGGATCAAGAAGAAACCGAGGAAGATTTAACAGGCGAATTTTCCAATAAACTTCATTGTTTAGATTTAGAAAATGGAACGTGGAGACCTGTCATTATGAAATCTCCAAAAAGCATAAAAACTGCAAAACCTGAGATGGACACTGATGTTACAGAAGAAGTCAAAGAGGAAGAACCGTTAATAGGTATTTCATGCTAATTTAACGATCTTAAATATTAAAAAAAAACAATATGTTTACGTATTTTAAATTATAGTATGCACTGATGGGATTTTCACCATGTCTGTCGCGTCCGTTGAAGCATCATCTACGACTACTTCAAGCGTATCTATCGAATCCAAAAATATAGAAGGACCTTGTCCACGAATGACTTCAATGATAGCTGTTCAAAAATCAATTTTATATCTTTATGGAGGTCTTCTAGAGAAGGGTCAAAAACAATTTACATTGAGTGATATGTATAGCTTAGGTAAGATTAGAATATTATTTATTTATTTATTTCTGACATGTAGCATTATAGTATATTTCACTTATCCATATAAAGTTTGATAAAGATGCGGAGTTTAATCAACAAGTACTATCTTAGCTATCACAGTTGACTATGTTTTTTTAAAATTATTACTATTTAACGATGGATGAATAGCAAGATAGAATAATTCCAAACGATGAAGATTTTAAAGATTTTAAAGATGAGTCTCTCTCACTTACATTCCCCCCTAGGCAGTGTCATAAAGAATTCCCTGAATTCATAGATTTTCATTGAAAAGTTAATCTATCCGGGTAACCTCTGTTGATCACGTCGTGATATGATCTGAACGAGATTGCGAAAAGCAAAGCACAATTAAATTACATTGTTCCTCGTTGGAAAAAATAATCTAGATTCCCTTGTTTGGCCTCTATGTTTATTATGAAAAAGTTAAACGATAGCTGTCAAAAAATCCTCGATGTTGTCTTCTAACTTCATGCAATGATTGTGAAAAGAGAGCGCTTCTTCAATGATTTTTACACTTTCCAAAGGTCCAAGAGGTCATTTTCTTGAGACATATTGTAGTCCATTTCTAACAACTCTTTATAAGTTAAGGGTTCGATGTGTAATTTTAATAAAAAAAAATCCACGAGTAATGGATAAAAGACTATCTCTTGTTGATGTGATCTTCCGAATTTCTAGTAATAGCCTTTCCCAAAAACCCTTCATACACTTTATACGACTGGGTGACTTCGTTCAATGCTTTATCGATGTTTTTGATAGCCCTCATTATATTATATTGTTTCCAACACACCCACATGGCATCTCGATTACCCCTATTTTGTTTTTCTTAAATAATAAGCTTCGAATGCGACTATTTGGACTTGATCCATAGGCCGGACGATAGAAAAGTATTCAATTATTGCACTGTGTCTTAAATTCCAGTGGATGATCTCACATACTGTCTAACACCAAAAGATTCTGAAGTTCAACACCAATATCCTCGCAATATTTTATTATTGTTGAGTAGAAGCAAGTTGTAAAACAGGCCTTGATACATTTTATACCATTCAAGCCCTACGGTTACTTTGCCAAAAAACTAGTAAATTTCTGATTGACAATAGTTTCTACTTTAATTCTGCGGATACATTCTTCCAAGAAGGGTTATGACATGTTTTTCGGGTTGCTACCCTAATAGTCATGAATAAATTTGTGGCAGAATTTATTTTAAAAAACAATCACAACACAGTGAATGTCTCAGGATAGCGGGGAGTAAATGTGCCTACAAACGGCACTCCTAAAAGTTAGCAGAACTGAATTTCACTTCAAGTTGACAGGATTGGATTTCTCCTAAGGTTGGCAGAACTAATTCTCCCCTAAAGTTTACAGGACTGGATTTATCCTAAGGTTTGTAATATTGGATTCCTCCCAAGTTCTGAACTGGCGGAATTGCATTATTCCTGAGGTTGACAGAACTGGATTTTTAGTGTAGTAGTATTTTATAAGGTTTAGTGTAAATATTTTGAGGGAGAGGCCTCAAAATTGAATTGCACCTGTGGCCTCAAGTGCTAGATCCACCACTGTTATCTATGTTAAGATCTTAAATGATCGTAGACTGATTTGTATATTAATAAGAATGTGGTGTTCACGAATTTAAAAAAATAAATAAAAAAGATCAAGATTCGAGAATGATTCCACACACGATGGGGTGATGAAAGGAGTTAGTTACCTTTTTAAAAATTAAACTGACTAATTTATGTATATCGTTTTCAGATCTCCACAAATTTGACGAATGGAAAACAATCCTTGCGCAATCCTCGTTGCCGGAATGGTACGGTAGTGATTCTGAGAATGATTCTGAAACCGGTTCAGACGATGAGAGTAGTGAAGAGTCAGAGTCAGATTCTGATTAAACGACTAAAATATATAATATTACTCTTAATGTTATCGACTTACCTCAAATATTTCTGTATCATTTAATTCTAATAATAATAAAAAGACATTAATTTGTATGTATTCCTTTATTTATAGAAAAATAAAATTTCCTAGTTTTTAAATCACAATCTCTTAAAAAGAAAGGACATTTTCACAATATATTCTTTTAATATTATATCATCTATGTAAACCCGAACATATTTTTAAACATCAATTTGTACTATGTTAGTTAAGTTGGTAATTCACACCTAAATCTTTGAAATTAATATTACGGTAATGTAATACAAGGTTAAAAATACAATTTGTCTACGATGTATAATAAAAAATCGATACTAACTAAGATAACACCCTGAAGAAATACACATTGAAGTAATAATTTGATTTACAATTTTGATGTAAATAAATCTTAATTGGAAAAATAATGATTTACGTAAAATTAAATTAAATGATGTAAATTTATATAAATACATGTAGGAAAGTTCATATAAAATAGACTAGGTATTTTACTAGTGATTGAGTATTAATTAATGTGTTACTCAAAGATAAAACAGTTTGCCGAGTCATTATCTGATATCTTCCAATGACTCTAAAGCGGAATCAAGTAGATGATTGTACTCCGTCATTAGGCTTACTTAAAATCAATTCATTGCTTAGAGATTATTTTAAAAGAAATAAATTGTTCTATATTAAATCAAACTTAATCACTGTGATGCAAGTTTGTCATAATATTAACTAATTTACTTCGATTTAAGGTTATGTTCTAGCTGAGAAGCGATTGCTTCGAGGAAATCTTGCGTGTTGAGATACATGCCAGTTTTTAAATTGGACATGCCGTGAATAGCCGCCGCTAAATCTTTGGTCATTCTGCCGCCGTCTACGCAATCGATACACGCCTGAAAATTTCAATATGTTTTAATATTACTTTAAGCAATCGTATTTAATAATTTTGAATAATACATACCTGTTCGAGAGCATCTGCAAATTTAACGAGTTCAGGGGTGTTATCGAGACGACCTCTGTGGGCGAGACCACGTGTCCATGCATAAACGGAAGCGACGGGATTGGTCGATGTAGGATTTCCCTTCTGGTGCTCACGGTAATGCCTGGTGACGGTGCCGTGGGCAGCTTCTGATTCCAATGTACGACCATCGGGACACATTAATACTGATGTCATCATACCTAATGATCCATAACCCTGAATACAAAAATAAGCTCATCAATCGAACCGTTTATTTGGTATTCTAATTGTTTAAACGTTTATTACCTGTGCAACGATGTCTGATTGTACGTCACCGTCGTAATTCTTACACGCCCAAACGAAACCACCGGAACTCTTGAGTCCTTGAGCAACCATGTCATCAATTAAACGATGTTCATACCAGATCTTGGCAGCTTCAAAATCTTTTTTGTATGTTCTATAAATCGAATAAATCATCAGACAATGATAATTAGAGAATATTTTAGATTAAACGGAGAGTTATGACGTATTTTTGAAACTTCCGTCGTGATTTATTCATTAACTTCTCATCGTGTGTTTTGTCTTATACTAAACATTCTCAAAAACGCATTTTATCACATTTTTTTTCCATTTTGTAAATGACATTTATTCCGAGTGAAGCCATTTCTATTCTTTACCATTTCTCGAAGAAAGAAAATGCAACTAGTGCAAATAACAATATTTGGGATTTATTAGGTAATGTTTTGGAGGCTCGGAAGTGTCAGAGATGGTTTCAGAAGTTTCGATCAGGAAATTTTGACCTTGTAAACAGCTCTAGAAGTGGAAGACCGAAAATTGGGAATGAAGACATTTTGAATGCCGAAGTGGAAGCAAATCCAACTGCAACTGTTCAAGATGTTGTTCTCAGAGTTCTCAGTTCAAAATCGATACGATCTTACATAAGGAGGATTAAAAATTTAACAGAAAATTGGAGACATGTTGCAAATAATGGTGGAAATTATATTTTATATAATTAATTGATATTTTTTTCTGAAAAATTACTTCTTTCATTAAAAATATGTCATTACTTTCCGCATAAATCTATCCAAACTTACTCTTCATAGATATCTTGGAAAATATCCTTGAAACGTCCATCATACTTCTTCAAAATGGTGTTTTTGGTTGAAAGGTACAGGGGCCATTTTTTTTGTAGAGCAACCTAGAAATATAAATCGGGATTTTTTTATAGGTTTTTTTAATTATTTTATTAAATGTGATGCAATTTATTAATTATACCTGGAAACTGGCATGGGCAAATGATTTGATAGAATCATCCGTGTTGTACATTCCCATGGCGACACCGCCTCCCTTGAAGTTGAATAGGTCACGTCTTTCGATGGTACCGTCTTCTGCGGTAAATACCATCTCAACCTATGCAAATTTTATATTGTATAACAAAATTATTATATATTTAAAAAATCAATAATATATTTTTTTAAAAATTACCTTTCCCGGTTTGGTGACGACGAAATCTTGTGCTTTGTATTGATCACCGTGAGCGTGTCTTCCTATGACAATAGGTTTGATCCATCCAGGTACTAATTTAGGAATAGATTGGCAGATGATAGGCTCCCTGAATACTGTGCCTCCCAAAATGTTACGGATTGTTCCGTTGGGACTGAGCCACATCTTCTTCAATTTAAATTCTGAATAATATTTTTTAATAATTAGTCACGAACAAATTGAATAAAATCATCATCGTTATTAAAGCTGTACCTTCAACTCTCTGCTCATCCGGGGTGATGGTTGCACATTTAATGCCGACATTGTACTTCAGGATGGCATGTGCAGCATCAATTGTGACCTGATCGTCAGTGGTATCACGGTAAGGTAAACCGAGATCATAATACTTGCAATCGACCTATAAATTATTATTTAACATATTGTAATCGATCTTTCAGAGTCTATATGTTTCACAATCTTGTTACAAACCTGAACATATGGGAAAATTAATCGTTCCTTAATCTTTTCCCAAATAATTCTAGTCATCTCATCTCCGTCCATTTCCACGACTGGATTTGTAGCCACTATGCGTTTCACAGTCGAAACTATAAATCAAATATAAACGTTTAATTTTGAGTTTTATTCATTTATTGATATAACAGGAAAAACGCAATTTCATAGAATAAATATGTCAATGAGCCACTAGGTCAGATAGTATCAGGAAATAGAACTGAGACAATAACATTGACCACATGCCCTGCCCTTGACTATCGAGTGGATGTTGACACATCATACAATATTGATTGATAATATTCGAAATCATTATTTTACATCCAAAATATGAATTTCCGTAAAATAATTTACATTCATTAGTTTATTATGTCAAATTCATCTTTTTAAAAAATATATAGTAAGGATATCAACCCTAACACATTATAACACAACCAGGTAATGGCATTAATAAAAATGTGTATAAATTATATGAGAATAATTTTTAAAATAAACGGTCATGCTAATTAATAAAAATTGCATCAATTCCAGATTTGCGATAATATTTATAGAGATGTTTTAATGAAACAGTAATCAAGCGGTTCATTATGTAAAAAATGTTGGAAATATCCAAGATTATTATATGTATTGGATTAAAACCAATTGATCTTGAACCATATATTTTCAGTGATCCATTAAATGTAATAAACAATAAGGAAATTATAAATATTTAATTGACCGCAAATATTATAAGCAATGCTAACAAATAATTAGATCGTTATTATATATGTAAATAACGGGTTATATAAAAAAAAACCAGAGCATTAAAAATAAATTTATTTTTATTAATCATGTAAAACGATAATTTAAATTAAATCAAAAGGGTATTTTTCTTTGAAACCGGGGATGTCATTGATACTAACATTTCAAAATATATGATAACAAAAAGACCTTGTCAAATTAAGATAAAGGAATTCAATTTCAATACGTTTAATTTTGCGACGTTTTAATTGCACGTAAGTAATACTTATAATATAATAAAATGAATTATTTATAAGTTATAAAATGTTTTAAAAGAATGGGGTGAATAATTTAATTTAAAAAAAACATGGTCGTATTTCGGCGCGTTATTTCACTGGATTCAAAAAAATGACTCATTGAGCGACGGAGGGCATCGGCGGCGAGATGTCTCGACTCGCCGAAATGGTAACATTAAAAATATCGCGTTTTGCTTCACAGCAGTCGTCGTGAACAATCGGGGGCGTAATTATAGTACGGTCCAGACGAGGGATACACGCCGCCCCGTGTTTTTTTAGGATCCCGGGATGTTGCATGTCATCCCCACTCCTACCCGCTTCAAACAAATGAAAACATTGACGCGCATATTTATTAGTTGACATTTCTTATTTGATACTTTTTATGAACGATGAATGAAAACGACGATATTTTCAACAGGTAAATAGATATAAATTTTTTGCGAATTATCATTTCGGGTTATCTCGCTCAATTATTATTTTATCAATGAATGGAAGTCAATTGGGTGCGTTCAGATATGACTTTTGTACGCTGATCCACGTGTTTCAGCATTCAGCGGGGTATTAATTTTAAATTCGCTATCGGCGATTGGCAATTCACGGTAATAAATGAGGGGCGCGGGGGGAAAGGTTGGCACTGACCGCCCCGGGCTCCAGAGGGCACCAGCGCCGACCGCGCCAAGCCAGCCAGCTTGCTCGACATCCTGAGATTCGACTATTGCAAGACAACCTCGCACACCGACAGTCCGCGGTCTACTGTCGGTTTAAGCGGGACTCCGATTCGCAAGCGCAACGTATCCTTAGCGAAATGTCATTCATCGAACATTATTTGGCCCTAACGCGCTAAATTACGAGCAGAAAATGATAAAAATACTCTTTTCAGAGCGTTCTTATCGCAAAAACACACGATTACGATCGATTTTAAAGGCAGATATTTAAATATTACGCGTAATTTTATCATATTATTTCAATATTACGAAATATATACACATAAAAAAATATTCCCCCATTTTGAATCAATAATTACAACATAAAATCAATTTAATACGATTAATGCGAATATTTTTAAAATAAAAAACTTTAACTGATGACATGGATCATATCCTTGTGATTTCTGATATAAGAGCTGAAACTGTACCTCATGCATGTTGAATACAATCCATTCATTTATTCCTCGCCTTGTTATTTGAAATACTCGAATGCACAGTAATTCCTCATGTTTCGGATCAACGAGCCAATGACACCGGATATGTTTGATTCATAATGTGCTCTCAAATACAATATATCACATAACCGAATTAGTGTATCATTGATTACATTCATATAATGGATAGATAGCGATGTGCTCGACTATTTAAAGATATTTATACAGAGACCCGGCTCCATATAAATTTAGATATTCACGATATAGTTGTTAAAATTGTAATAATGATTTAGTCATACTGTATATCGCGTTATTTTTTGCTCGGTAAAAATAACGATAGTAGAATATTGACGGGATGCAGCTGATATTTTAGTGCAGGTATTCGATGACGTATTTGTCTGCCAGGTAAAATATCAGGAGCCTAACATGTCACGGAGATTAACCCCTAAATATCAGAGTTTTCCAATTAATCGGGATAAATATATAAATGATTGTTGTTGAAGTATATTAATCGGTCCTGTGCCCTTGGTTAAAATGTTATGGATGTATTTCAAATGAACAACGTAACTGATAAAATTAATCTAAAACATTGTAGACATATTATATACAGCATTAACTGGGTCATATCTGCAATATTTTGTCGATTTTGCACTATTTTATATAAATGCACATTTTTTAATTGAACACTTTGATTTACGATATAAATTCGGATAATGATTTTAATATATATTTTTTTGTATACGGGAGCATGGTGTAGTTTGTTTTATATTATTTTCAATCGAAACTCAACCCGTCTGGACTACTTTGTGATTTATTTTTTAAAGTCAAACTGTCGAACGACTCCTGTAAGGTTAACGCCTCGTCTCATATTTAAACGAAATATTTTTTTTGATCAAATAAATAACGACTGGTTTTATTAAGCAGTGCTCTGATTAATGATTTCAATTAATGAAATGACATTCGCTCGAAAATATCAGCGAAAAAAAATGGCAAAGGATATGTCAGCTGATGATAATTCTTAATAAATGTCGCCACTGTCAATTGATCTAAATGTATTCAGCCTCAAGGACTCTGTTTTAGTATATCACTAGATAATACAAAGTTGATTAAGAATTACATTGAGACTGATTTTTTGCATAAAATCTATGGTCTTTGCGGTTTTTATTTGTTATTTTTGTACATGATAAGATTATTTATTTAAACATATCTATATATTCACAATTTTTCGTCGAAATCATGTAATTTTATGCTTCACCTGTAGTATTTGCGAAATTTTACGGCTCGCGATAAACATGAAATGGCGCATAATCATCTAATCAACGTTATCTTTTTAAAATTAGTTATTTTATTTTTAAATTATGAAGTTTGGTATGTTTGATCGTATTTGGATGAATTTTGGGATCGAGCACGTAGGCTCTAAATTCACCTGCATTTTTGTTCACAATGGGTATATCGAAAAAAATATCCAGGTAGAATCCATTGGTGATGCCGTGTAGAATAAGGCTTTTTTGGACAATGCTGATTTTTTTGTATTATTTTTACGAAATTCAGAATTAAATGCAACAGGATAATAATAATTCGCTACTGATGTTACAGAAAGTTAATCTGATATTACAAATGCAAATTCTGTGCTAATGAGGCAAATCTTGGAAGGTGACAGACAAGTCAACCGATGTTTCTGTCAGATAATAATCTCTGGCCAATTAGAATCTCCAAGAAATGCTAGAGCGATGCAAAGAAGTATCGATCGAGATGTAGAAGCACTGTGTACGCTCTCTGTCTCTTCGAAAAGACATAGGAAGCAGAGTAGATTTAAAATGATGTCGGGTTGCTTGGGAATAATGTCTTCGGTAATTAAGATATTATAAATAAAACTTTAGACATTGTTAAAGATGTAAAAAAACGATAGTGAAGCAAAAGAATAACCTGCCCACACTCACTACTAATATAATTCGTAAAGATCTTCAGCTTGACAATGTCTTTAGGTCAATGACCCAAATTTTTAACGAGCTTTCAAATTAAAACCTAGCTCGTAAGTCTAAATATTGCACAAAACGAGACGATAATTGTGATTGTGACGCATATAATCGGTTCCTTAAAATGTGTACGAATGTTGAATGCTCGAAAGTAGAGGGATGTAAAAACATCAATGTTTTAAAATAATTTTTTTATCAATAATCTATTATTAATATGTATTTATCGATATAAATAATTTAGTTAACGAGTCATGCTTAAGTGCTTTCAGATGCTTTGAATACCACACCTTTTTTCTTTTCTTGATTAAGAGTTATATAACATGCCGTCCCTTTCTCATTTGTCCTACGTACTTGAGATGTTAAAAAAATGACAATATGAACGCTTATTTAATGTTATTGATTGTCAAAATCCTGACGATTTTAATATAAATCCTACATGTCACAAGCTTTTTGTATTTGTCTAAAAAAATCTAAAGATTAAATATTATAAATAATCATTGTCCTTTATTGTCTGTAATTGCGAAAAAAATAAAAACAACAATATTCGCTTCTGTTGCGACGGGTTAGATGTTTTTTTCTCGCTCGCATCCGGTATGATGTGCCAAGTGCGAGAGAAACCGTGCGATTGACACGTGCCGCGAGTATTTGGCGGTCTATCTAACGGCGGCGTGTCCTTAGTCTGCGGCGGGACATCACCGAGTGCGCTTCTCATATACGCGTCATATTGATTAATTAAAAAATCCAAATTATGAAGGATATCACGAATAACTATTTTTATTCTTAGAATAACCTATTTTATCACATTTTAAGTTAAGATATTGATGAAGAATTCAATGTATTCAATGTCACGGCGGCTCGAAAACAAACAATTCCGTCCGAAGGGGGTCTATTTATAATGAAAAATATACCTCAAGCATTATAAGTTGATATTGATAAATTCTTCGTCAATATCTTAATATTTTTTAATATAAATGATATGCTCTATAATTTGATGGATATTTTGAATTTGTTTACTAATCAATGACGCGTAAGTGATGCGCGAACTCAGCGATGTCCCGCCGCAGACCGAGGACACGCCGCCGTCTCAGAGTTCTTGCGGCACGTATCACTAGTACAGTTTCACTCGCACTTGAGCTAGAAAAAAACATCGCGCCCGTGCCAACAGAAACGGATATTCTTGTTTTTAAGTTTTTTTCACAATTGCGGACAATTAATTAAGGTCAATGATTATTTATAATATTTATTCTTTAGACTTTTTTAAACAAGTACTAGTAATTTTTAAACAAATAGTGTTATGGTTTATAGGTAACGTGCATATTATTATTATTATTAATATTTCGATAATGTAAGTTAACCGCGACTGAATTAAGTTTGTAGTCTGATAGGTGTCCAATGAAAACTATGAACTCAGGAATTTCTTTATAACAAGTGGAAGACGCCCATTACCTCTGCATCATCATCATCATTTGCCAGCCACAAGGCTCTCACTCGCTTAGGGCATGGGCCTTACCAAACTCCCGCGGTATGTGTCCATACCGCGGGGTATTTTGTGTCTTGGTATGCAAATTTTATAAAAATATTTATGTAGGTAGTTTGGCGCGTTGGAATTATTAATTCAATCCCATTTATCCTGCGTCGAATAAATAATTATAAAACAAATAATATAATTTTATTATAGTTTTTCCAACTAAAATAATATTTAAAAACATTATAATATATAAATATATTATTAATGGGAGGGTATGCGAGAAAAAACAAAAACTTGGGGTTCCAAATAGACTCCACCGGCACAGCTAGGTTATGAGACAAAAAATTAAAACAGCCTACGCAGAATCGGCCCTATTTAAAACCACGGGAGCAGCTAAAATTGAGTTTCATTCATAAAATACGACATTAATTCTGGGTCCCCCTAATATAAGATTCATTGTCCGAGACAATAGATCACTCACGTAACCGCGTGTACACACACCTTTGGACACATATGTTACAAGGTTGATTAAATATTTGCAGTACTCCGGCATCTGCATATCATTGAATATTGGTTAGAGCGCGAACCACTGTGGATTTGCCGTTAAAATTCAGCGGCATTGTAATTTTGTTTGTATCTCGTGACAACTGTCCAAATAGACTTGTGTCGCGTGTAATTTGGTGCAGAATTAATTATTCGCCGGCTATATATTCATTGAGAAGCGACTGTAACATTGAAACAGCGGTCGTAATCTAAGATGTCGAGCGATAAATCAGGCAGTGTATTTTTTGTTACTGTTTCAGCGAGATTTTGTTACCACCTACAATTGAAAGCCACTGAAGTGCTCACCGATGGTCCAAGTTACATTGTTTTGAACAATAAGGATGCAGGTGGGAAATAGCGTTGAATCGCACAAAGCAAGATCCCGATTATGTATCGATTACACTCTTGTTGCTGAGCGGAATGCTTGGGAGCGTTCATGGACAATGTACTTTTCGCATAACATATCCACACAATGTAAAAGAGAACGTCATCAAATCGCCAGGGGTGATGACTTTTAAACATCGAATTGGCGTGGAATTGTGAAAAATGTGTTGATGCGAAGACGTTGTCCAGCGCTGGGTCATTGGAACCACTCAATCATTCAATAAGACTCTGTTTCACATTCAAAATAATCGCCAACGGAACCGATGACATGTTGAATGGGGCCTACAAGATCCCTACATATGTCACATTCGTCATCGGCAACAGAGAGCCTAAAGCACGCAAAGCAATTTTAGCCGGCTGGTTTTGTTTGTTCTTATTTTTTGTAATTTTAACGAGACAATTTTTTTTTTAATTGTGCAATTTCAGCTAGAAGTGTAGTGTTTGCGTGTATGTTCGAACACCAATTGCTTGAAAATACCACTAACATCATTAACATTGTCGATATGAATGACGTGCTACAGGACGTGATGAGATTTATTTATACCAAAGATATTCTACCTAATCACTGTTCAGCATTCGACTTGCTATACGCAGCTGATGATGTAAATATTTTACCGCGTAAAAATATTAATATTGCGATAGAAATAATCTTAATTGCTCTTAATATATCGCGGGATTTCAGTCCTGAATGGGGTATATAACATATTTAGTAAGATCTTGTTGGGACGTCTTGTTCCTATGCGGAGGCCCTGATAGGAGACTACCAAGGTGGCTTCAGACCGGGCATATCCACGATGGACCAGGTCTTCACGATCAAACAAATGATCGAGAAGTCCTGGGAATATGGCACTGATCTCCACTCCATATTTGTCAACTGACTAAATCTCAAAAATGGCAACTGCCTCACCTATAATAGTACACCTTCCGGACGCACTAGGGGCGTTGACTTCCCAATTAACAAAAAGATCAGGAAAAGCACATTCGAATTCAAAAGTCCATCAGACCGTGTAGCAACAATATGTGTGTGTGTGTGTACGTATATGTGGGTATCTATATGTGGTTATATATAAATGAATATATGAAAACATCATCGAAGGGAAGGACAAACCCGCTATCATACAAAATGCTTAGGACTTAAAGCATGCTTAGAATTAATCACGCAGAGGTATGTAGAAACACTTCTTAGTATCTCTGTTACCAGTAACTCGTGTAGAGATGCGACCCGAATCCCTTGCCATCCAAAGGAAAATGCCGAGATAGTTCCTTGAGCCGTTTCCCATCACATTACCGCTCCCTACAAACTCACCCCGTCCTCCAGTTACCAGTCCGTAGTGGCAATGGCCTGGGAACTGAAGGAACACCCGGCGGCTGTTTTAGACTATCGTTAAGGCGTGCAATGTTGGTCTGTCGGCCCAAAGAAGGGCCCGTCCCTCCGTAAGGCTAGTGGATCAACCTGCACCAGGATTACGTAGTCAACTAATGTTGTTCTTGGCATGCCCCGAAAATGTCGGAAGAAACCCCAACAACGACGGGCACGCGAAGAATGACAAAGTAAAAGCCATACGAAATCATCGTCATCATCATCATAATTTGTCGACTTTCGTTAGGTGTTGAGTGCCATGAACGAACTTGGCCTCCCGAAAAAACTAATTAACCTGACAAGAATGTGCGTTTCGGGTTCGGCGACTAGGACGATAGGCTGCTCCATACTATTATAAACTCCGGGCTTGGGGGAACCCGCCCCGTTGGGAAGACTTCGTTGGAGAGACAGGGTTGAGGCGGACGCGTCTTTGTTGGAGATTGGACGATGAATGAATGAGGACCGGGATCGGCAGAGATAGCGTAACCCCCTTCAGATGGCAGGGACTCGTTTTAGGTCAGGGGCCACTTAATTAGTATTATTATCTTAAAATATTATCGTTTTCCAGTATGCGCTCAATGATTTGAAAATATTTTGCGCAGAGATCTCAGCGATCGGTTTAACCGAAGAAACGACGCAAAGACGTTAAAATTAGCGAACATCCATTCTTGCGCTAAGTTGAAAGAGATCGCTATGTTGTTTATCTTAACGTAAGTAACATAATGTATTCATTATATATGTCTAATGATTCAACTTATTGGCAAATATTAATTCCATATCTTAAATACATTCTGATAAAGTTATGAAACCCGAGGGAGTTTAATACTCCAAACTCTCCAAAGCTCTGCGAAAAAAACGCGTTTAAACGCTCAAAACAGTGAGAGAAAAAACTCGAATCGATCGATTAATGAAGACTAAATATTTGGAGGGGGGGGGCTCAAAATTGAATAGCGCCTGGGGCCTCTCAAGTGCTAAATCTGCCACTCCCTACTACAGTTGTTGGATGCGATAAGATAGAGAGGTCTGAGGGAGAACACCGAGAGTGAGATAGGCGTGGGTCGTTTGTTCAGGTATATCCTTAATAAATATTTTAATAAAAAAAAAATAATAGCACATAAACATTACTTGCCAGTAATGAGACTTTTGAGCGTGTTTGGATTTTTCCAGCTGATCAATGCTTGATTTTAAATTTGTTACGGAGAGCATCATAGAGTACTTCTCGACCTCGTTTTGCTTTTGATCCAGTTTACATACGTGTACTTCGTTATTATCTTAATTTTCTTAGTTCTGAGAAATGTTGACAGGGCAAGGAACGCCAGAAAATTATTATGCCAAAAACCTTTTGATCTGAAAAAAGCTCATCAAATTTCATTTTTAATAATGAATTTATTGTTGAACCATTCGGTTAAATATGTAGATTACTAGGCATCTCAATTATAATATGTTTTATTCACCAAGTAAAACTAGGTTTATAAATGCAAGCATATAGTTTTTTTCTTTGGCCAATTAACGAAAACGACTTTCAAATGACACTTGCAACAACTTGATTTTTTCAAGATATTTGTTCACATCACAATGAAGGATAAGTACACCATACTTCATATCTAACAATTAACAATATTCTATGAATTCAAGCTACGTCAGTGCCCACACTGAACTCCGTCAGTACATACACTGATATCCGACAGTACAAGTATATCTAATTCTCTTGTTTTACCATTCAATGCCTCAAATTGTATATGATGCTAGGGAGTTTAATACGATGCTGGCAGACTAACAACCCCCCACGCTATAAAAATGTTATCATTTTATTTATCATAGAGAATTAATTCATCTCATTTTTTAATAAATCGTCTTTGTATGATTATAATTCTTCACAGGATAAAAGTTTCTAATCATTTTGTGTGAATATTTTTGCGAGCATACGAGCGAATTAGAGCGTTTATAAATAACCGTGTATAAAAAATACGGAAATTACTCTGATGGAATCAGTTCCCTGGCGAAAAATAGTCTCATATCGACATTTTTTCAAATCGCATCTGAAATTGTCAAACATCGCTTAAACAATATAAATGGCTCGATTAAAATTCAGGATGAGGCGTGAGACATGTGTTGTGAATTGTTAATGCATGTCTGTGCCACATGCGTTTGTCGTCAATTAAAAAAGACAAGATGTAACTCTCAGCTGTGTGCTCTATACATATACGCTTTAATAATTTTGTTTGTAAATCACATTTCAATAATATATCCCGGATTTGATGATGCATTTCAATCCAGATCCAACGATTTTTTTTTGTATTATCGCAAAACTGAAGCAACATCCGATCATGGCCACCATCGGGCAAGGTCAACGTAATCCAACGATCTTATTTTAAAATTTGTGCCAGCGAGAGTGGAAACGAACCGCGGAAGACGAAAGATTTATTGCATAGCAATGCGGGTTTACGCAGATTGATCTAATAATAGCGGCGACCACTCGAAAGTATTAAATAATATTTATATTTATAATTTTTTTGATAAATATCCAAACACGTCCGCGGTGATATTGCTGACGTCATTCGCACACATGCCCTCAATCGGCGACGATCCGCCGATTTTCCGTTTAATCGAGATCTAATTGAGTGGTCGTTGACATTATCGCAATAGATCGATGAGATTTGATCCGTGGCATGATTCTTTCGCCATTATTTATAGATCAAACATTAGACACCGTTTTAGATCAATATGGAATGTATAAAAAAATGTCTAGTGCGATATGGAATGACGTGTAAATGTGCAAACATTGAGGTATATTCACTTAAAATATGAAAGTCATTATCATTACATTTCTCGGTTGTTTCCAACGTGATAAAAATATATTTTTAAGCAAAATTTGCTAAAACGCCATGTTCCAGGACAATGTTATCATTTTTCCTTATCAAAAGATATTTGGTTTATATATTATTTTATGTCCAGTTGTTCAGTTATCATGCATTGTACTTTTACATGTTTTAACAAAGCGACTGTGATGATAATACCGTGCCGCGGTATTTAAAATATTCAGTTATCGTTGCAGACAGTCCCATCATTGAGATAAATGCTTTGTAAGATTTTTTCAGCGTAAATTTCGTGTCTAGATGCAATTATTTTATCACCACCAAACAAGCGCAAGTAATTGAACTAACGAGTTTATTTGCATGTCAATTATTGTAATATACAACAGGATAAATTTCGCAATACGGTTAGTAATTATATGCGAATTCAATGGGGGCATGGGACAGAATGCATTCAACAAGTGTTTCAATTAAAATGCATACGATATGCAGCAACCGCAGCATTGTTCTGCGAATACGATTAAAGTGATAGTATTACATCTCAGAGGATTTCAACCAGTTTTTATTATTTAAACTAGCCGTGCCGATTTGGAGCCCCAAGTTTTTGATTTATCTAGAATGGCTCGTTTAATATAAATCCTACATATCGCAAACTTTTTGTATTTGTCTATAGAATAAATATTATAAATAATCATTGACCTTTATTTTCCGCAATTGCTTCTGTAGCCACGGGCACAATGTTTTTTTTTCGCTCGCATCCGGTACGATGCGGTTCCAAGTGCGAGTGAAACGTATAATTGTGGAGTGGCGCGCTGACAGTATCCGTCGCCTGTGTGCAAAACTTTAATTAATACCCTCCTATACAATAAAAAGCCATTTTATGAAAAAGAATTAAGAAATTTTAATCGATTTTTCATTTTTTTCCCTCTCGGTGCTCCTAATCTCCGGCGGCTGTGTGTGCCGCACAATCTGTCCATATGGACGGCGCGCTCCAGTACTTTTGACAAGTGTCGCGAGAATTTGGCGGTCAGTCTACAGCCGGTTCTTAGAATAATCATTTTTTTAGCATTTTAAGTCAATATATTGATGAAGAATTCATCAATATCATGACTTGAAATTCTTTGGGGTCTATTTTCCATTATAAATAAACTCCCCCGGACGACGCGGTTGGTTTCGAGCCGACGTAGCGGATCGATTAATGATATAGATAGATATGGTTATGCGTCTATCGGTTAATTTTCTTGTTTTTCCAACGGCGGGCCATGTTTTGAATCAAGTGGAAAATACGCTAACATCTAAAAGCAAAAGTCTCGAGCTTGCCAAAATTAAGGATTCGATTGGCGTGTTTATTCTTTTTATTTATGCCAAATTTCTGCGTCTAAAAAATACATAATGTGTTTGCTGTAATAATGATCATCAATTTTCGCTCACACGACGTTCAAATGAAGAATCGTGACGAAAACTTCGTCAAAAATGTACTCCCGCTGTAATAATTAAAAAAATATATGTATTGATAAACGATTATAATTACGCCAATAACATTAATATACAACGTTTTACGAATATCGAGGGGATAAAGACAGATTAATAACATTTTCCTATTGGAGATAATTTGGTCAAATAAGAAGTATTATACGTATAGTATACTTATATTAGATTATTAGAATATTAAGAGAATAAATAAAACTTTCGAGCTGTGAAAATGATGATTTATTGTATTTTAGACGATAAAAAACAAATAGATATTTTTATGTAGTACGTAGGTAATTTTAGCTTTGTAATAAAGGATGTGAAGGGTTGTACCACATAAATATTCCAAAAAAGTTTTTTTTATTGAATGGATAAACAAAAACCTAAGTTCGTTACAGTCGATGTGTAAGTACTGGAAAGTTTTCGATCCAAATAATCTATTATTTCAAGGACAGTTTTTAACCATAAATGAATACATATGTCATATATTTTACGCGCATTGTAATTAATGAAACCGCCGAGTCGTAAACTTTAAAAAGAAAGCCTTTGTATCAGAAGATGACACGTTTCGTGTGAACCCGCGTTAGTGCGGGAGCGGGTGTTTACCGCTTACGAAAATTTCCGTACTAACGCGGGACCGGGTCTCTGAGTGTTAAGGCAAAAGGTTGCAAGGTATCGGGGCCCTCGCCATTTAGCCTCGGGGCCCTCAATATTATTGGATTAATACAGGCGACATTAACAACCATATTGCAAAATGCACAATAATCATAAAATTAATCGTAAAAAATGAAATAATATTTTTATTATTTAATTATTTTTTTCTCGCAGAATACGGTTTTTATTATTTTCAGGTAGTTTAATAAGTTTAAAGCAAAATAAAAAATATCACCAAGATATTATTTCATATTGAATTATTTTTAAATTTAATTATACATTTAGGGCCCTTTGCATCCGGGTTCAAAACTTCTAGCTAAGCCACTGAGCATACCGATTATTTGTTAGACTAAAGTTATTATACGTAAACGTCAAATGTTTGTCATTCATTTGTTTTTCATATGTAATTTGTTCTTAACAACAATCGATATGGGCATGTCCGTTTTCATCGCGCGGCACAATTCAGGGATGAATGCGTAATGCGGTCCGAATTGATCCACAAGACGCAGAGGACGCAAACATTATTGATCTACCCCTCGAAACAATTCGGTTGTATGTGGTTAGGAATGCCATAATTTCCAGCATATCTCCGCCATCCCACTTTCCATGTTGTATTTAAGCACTGGGCCACTTTGCCAAATTTTGAAAATGGCGACGTGCTATCAAAATGTCCGCCATTGTCGTCATTGGCATTGTACGTAATCCTTGCTATTTGCATAAAATTATTCTAAAACTTATTACATAACCTTTGTGAGGTGGGAATATTCTTGTCGCATGCTTGTCGCATGTTATCTACATACCTATATATTACATGTTTTTTTTATCACATTTTGACATAATAAAAACGATTAAAATGTTTTATAGTATTTTTTGACGGTCATATGCACAGGGTTGTCATATGTTATTAAATCGACGCGACAGTTTGCCTTTAGACCAAAATAATATTATTTTAAAACACAAGTATCGCTTCATATTGTATAAAATGTCATCGTGCGGTTCAATATCGCGTGATCTAATTGGTTAATGATGATTAAAATAACTGCCGACCAATCAAAGGACGCCGCCGTGTACAATCCTAAACATTGTATGGAAGGCAATATACACTTGACTTCAATTTGAACTGTTTTATTATGTCATATAAAATAGTAACGATACAATTTGTCAACCCTGATAAATTCACATTATAAAGATTCACCTCGGTCACGGGGCCATTACTAAATATATTTATATAACATTTATCAGTACACTTAGTTGGTTTACCAGATTTTACCGGATATTAAGACTAAATTGTGAACTTATATATAGATATTTTCACCGTACCTGTTGGTTTCATGCCAAATTTGATTATTTTACCAGAAATGGTGTTGCCATGTAAATTATTTTTTACTGTAATTGTAATAAAATATATATAAATGAGCATAGAAATAGTTTCGTAGCAAAATATTTTGATATTATATAATTTTTGTTTGTGCCAGGTGTCCGTCAAGCTTTATAACATGTACGCAAACACCGAAAATATTTATTTCAAGGATAAAGAAAACGTCAACGGTCCATGCCGCCATCTTAAATGTATACATGATTCTAATAACGGACAAATTTAGGCCGGAAAAATAAATAATCGCGTATTTCCGCGCGTAAAAGACCACGTCTAATATGATTCCATGATATAATCAATAAATCTCATATGATTCGATGATTCATACATTGTAGATGATATAGGGGTTGAAACATATTTCGGGTTGGGGTAGGTCTCCCCTACTAATCTATTATGTGAATTCACCATCACGTTTGTATACAACAGATGTTCACGAATGCTACCTGATATTAAAGGTACAGGGTTTAAAAAAAAATATAACAACAAGTCCGTGATTTTTGTTGTTGTGTTGGTACACTTGCCTCTGGCATGTTTTGCCATCTGTTGCTGTTGTGAATTTTTTTGGTTAAAAACTACACTGCTAAGATATATCAGTCTCCATATTCGCCGAATATGATCCCCCCACGACTTTTTCCTATTTCAGTAGATGAAAGAAACATAAAACATAGCAAGCATTGAGGAGATAAAGACAGAAGTCCTGAAGAAGTTTAAAGCCAAACCGAAATTTGCCTTATAAAATTGAATTGAACCATTAAGCCGCTATGGTCACACTGGCGTGACAACTGTCAATTCACCGCTCACGAAACGCGCTGGAAGCTTTGTGTAAAAGTTATTTTGATAAAAATGTGATTCGATGGTTTGATGCAAAGGTTCCATCAGTTTTAATAACATTATCCTACCCTTCTATCAATTTATAAATACCATTGGAGTAAAACTCACTTGACTTTGAAGCGAAACATGAACTAAGGGAAAGTTTTTACTATTTAAAAATTATTGCAGTGATTTTAAAAAATGATAATCAGAAGAATGGGTCTTTGAAAACATCCTTATTCAATTCATTAAGCTTATGTTGAGTCATCATCGTCATATGAGATCGCATGTTGTCGTAATGAAACACTACCCCTTTTCTGTTTTTAATGGCGATGTTGAATTTTGTCAATTGAGAACAATGTCGTTCCGCTGTAATTATTTGATTGCGTTCTAAGATTTCGTGGATCAGTGTCAATTATGATCTTCAACTTGTCATCATCAGACTTCAAATGTTTATTAGTCAATGAAAAATCCTCAGATCGGAATTTTGTAAACCGCCTTTGTTCCCGTCGAACTTTAAGGGTAACTTATCCATACATATCTCGAATGCTTCTGGCTGCCACAGTCCCAGTATTGTCTTTAATCTTGCCGTGCCAATATTTGAGATCCCAAGTTTTTGATTTATCTCGAATAACTTTTTAAATATAATTTCTATATGTCACAAACTCTTTGTATTTGTATAAAAATATCTAAAGAATGATTATAAATAATCATTGATCTTTATTGTCCGCAATTGCGAAAAAAATAATAAAAACAACTGTATTCGCTTCTGTTTCGGGACTAGTAATACGTGCGGCGAGAGCTCTGAGATGACGGCGTGTCATCAGACTGCAGCGGGACGTCGCCGAGTTCGCGCGTCACTTACGATTCATATTGATTAGTTTAAAAAAATCTAAAATACGGACCAAACCATGAATAATTATTTTTATTCTTAAAATAATCATTTTTTTAGAATTTTAAGTCAAGATACTGATGAAGAATTCATCAATATCCTGACTTGAAATGCTTGGGGTCTATTTTTCATAATAATTGGATCCCTTGGGGGGACGCCGTTGGTTTCGAGCAGCCGTGATGGATCGGTTAAGGAAATTATACGGTATATAATAATGTAAATGCACTTTACTGACATTTTGAAAAATATAAGGGCTCCTTGCTGTACGCTTGCTAGACTAAAACTGAATAGAAAATAGAAAGAAAGCATCCTTTTTATAAAAGAACAATTTTGAAACAGATGTTATTCATCAGTTCAGAGAAAAAAGCTTTGTTTTTGATACATCAACCTAATAGAATCCAAGTTTTGTTAGTAGATTCGAGATTTGCAGATTTATTCGCGTATATAATTATTTCTTCAAGTGGTTAAAGGGTCAAAATCTAATTGATGATTCGTTATCTACACTTAAGAATATAGCCCATTGATTTAATTTTGAATGCCACTCGATTTAGAACAAGAGATATGAAACGTAAAGATTAATGATACAATAATTATGACACGTTAATGCCAAAAAGCATATGACTTTAAATCATATGACTGATTAAACATATATGCGATTATCATTGTAGATAATTTCAAAATGTATACCGAGGTAATACTCGGTTAACAATTTAGAGCAAATATTAAGTGATAAGTACAACACTATTGGGCTTGTGTGTTTAGCAACTCGAGTTGTCAAAGGGTATTAACTCTTATCGTTTGCTTCCTAATAATTCATGAAAGTCTGGCTCGTCTGGATCGGGACCGTTGAATCATTGCAGAATTGCAGAATAACCGGTTCCCGTGAGAGTTCAGCAAACCCATTTTTTAAATCGATTTTAATACAATGCAATGCATTGTGTGAATCCTGAAAAAAAAGAATTTCCCGTTGCATAAAATATTTACATACTAATTTACGTATTTTTTTTTCGTGAATCGTGAAACTGGATTCTGCGGAATTAACATAATACTGTACTGATATGTCTGGTCTATTTTTACAAATTTACATCGAGTTAAAAAATGTGTATTAGTGGTTATTTGTAGAATCGCGGATGTGATTAGGTTCAGCGCCAATGTTCAATGAAGCCACGCATTGAGAATATAAGATTTTTGTGTGTCAATATTATAAATCTTTCAAATTATGAATATAGCTTGTATTTATAATAAATTAAAATAGGGATCGATACACTTTTTTGTAAAGTGTCACATTATATTATAAATTGTAATAATTTTAGTATAAATAGTTTAAAAAAATGCTCTACTAATAAATCTGATTTTATTAAAAAATGATTCAACTAATTGTTGTTCAAAGTTAGATCTTCTAACATTAAATTGTATTGTACTGTCAACCTTCCTATAGCGCTTCCTGCTATAGAGCGTCTAGTGCGACAGTCCCTACTATAGTTCTTCTTTCTAGATCATCGTTCTCTATAAACCGCTATTTTTTTAAGGACAAATAACATGTAGCCTTCATTGCTACGCGAAATAAAGTCCAATACCCTCTCGTTGACAACAAAATATAACACGTGCGCGTGAAAAAACTAAAAATAGAACAGGGCGATTTAAAATATGTATAGATTTCGTTCGATTTACATAATTAAAAAAAATCTAACCTCAAATTTTGCATGGGTGCCTAGTCTTCTATATGGCGAGCTTTTCCCCGTGGTCCCTATCTCATTGCTATAGGAGGGTTGGCTGTAAATTTTTATCTGTTAATGTTGCCCTATCATTTCTTAGATATATATAGTAACAAATTTAAATGTAAATCGATGAGCATTTGATCTTAATGGGCCATAGCGGAATTCTGTTAAATTATTTTCTGTGTGTGGAAGATATCTTATCTTTGTATATTGTCACGACGGCGTTCTTTCGCGTTTTTTCATCTTTAAAAATATAAAAAATCGCAGGAGACGATGTAAGGCGAATACAAAGACTTTAACATCAGTCAAATATACCAGCACAACAAAGGTTGGGAAAATTAGATTTACGCATCCCGTGAAATCAAACCTTGAATACCTTTTTTATTTTGTTCTGATAAAACTTACTAGTTGAATCCATCAAGAAAATTTAATATGTCTGCAGAAAAAAATAATTTTCAAATCCATTCGTTTGTCTACAAGAGTAGTTTCGTTTTGCTTCCTTGAGTTTTCGAAAAAAAATCTCACCACTGGTGAGACGTCATCAGGATATTCAGGTTACACAATGAAACCCCGTTTTTGTGCATTCGTTTCCCCGCCATTTGCGTTCAATTTTTACAATCTCGTTTTATTTTAGTACCCATTCTAACCCCAAATATACGTTTTCTCTCTAATTACGTTTTTATCAGTCGTAAAAGCGGGGTTTCACTGTATAAATATTTGCATCAAAAATACATTACAGCTAACCCGATAGATACATTCCTAGAAAATATCGGGTTATATGAGGCTCAGAGTCAGTACAAAAAGAAGCATTAGGTTCCGAAAATTTATTAAAAACAAATATATTTTTTACAGTCAATCCTAGTTACTTCAATTTTATTTTAAAAATTAAGATATTTATGTGTATTTCGTCTTATTTCAAAAATAGTTCTAGATATATTTGCGGGTTAGAGCGAAACCGTGTTATATTAGGGTTACTATATATTATTCATCATCGAGCAGTGTTTTGAGAAAAAAAAAATGAATTAAAAAACATATGAAAAATTGTGTGCCAAAGTTTTTCGACCCCTACATTAAAATAAAGTTAATTTATTTTCATTTAATTATTAGAGATTTTAATTTTTTTAAATATAAATTCATATGGGAAATTAGATATGGCAACCCCGGATCATTTTTTGAAAATATTCGTTAATAAAATGCGTGGTATGAATTAATATTTTTTTACATTTACTTCATACATGCTCGTTCAAAATGCCATCTGGTATTTGTTTAATGGCTATAAAAAAATGTTCAAATATATATATATAGTAAATAAGATCTATATATAAGTTAAGGACAATTGCTTTTTATGACATATGTATGAACATAGTAACAGATATTTCAATGGCTATTTTATATTTTAAAAAATGTAATAATAAATATTTAATTAATATTGATTGATAAATATGATAATCCTGATTGTTTCATACACGATTCTAACTGTATTTAAATTGTGAAAGCTTTGAAGTTTTCGGCAGGGGATGCGAAGACGGTGAATTTGGAGAAAGTGCTCCTCGGCCGCGAGAGGCGCCACCGACTGGCGCCCCCCGCGCCTCCTCCGCCGCCAACTTGCAGTCGGGCCCCGGCCGTGCTGCGGGTAGGAGTGTACCTTGATTCCATGGAGATCAACGTTTGAATTCGTTCGCGTCGTAAACGCGCGAATATCGAATCGAATTCAAACGCAGAAAACTTTGCCGCCCGTCTGCAAACGAAAGGTTCAGCATTTAATTCAATAATCTCGCTCGGCGTATTCTAATCGTCTCCCGGCGAGCAGGTACACGTGCCCGGCGCCGCATCCCGGTCGTTCCTGTCAGCTCCCGTTGTTGGTACCCCTGACACGCTATCGCCATTTCAAATTTGCACTCGATACAATAAAAAAAAACGCTTACCAAAATACATTGTAAACGTAACAGAAATCAGCTATTGAAATAAATTAAAAATATTATTGTTGTTGTAAAAAATATTTATGTTTAACAAAATAAGATTAAAATTCGCATTTCATATAATTAAAACAGATAAATTATTAAACATTGCGCACAGACGCTTCACAACGTTCGCTCCTGTTGCGCAGTTTTCTTTGAACATACTTAAATTTTCCCGCCGCAAATTGGCCGCAACAGCTTAAATTACGAGCATTATTTAATAACGTAATTAGGTAAGGAGTTTAATATCTTTATACGACAATTCGCGTATTATGCACGTGATAACAATTGTATAAGCAAATATATGTCGGGTTCATTATAATAATCTCCGACAAAAATTGCATAATCGTAAATATTATATAAAAAAATGAATCTCAATATAAATATATTCATTCATTTTTTTCATTTAATATTATGATTTTTTCAATATTATAACTCCTTTGATAAAATTATGAACAACAACATAGCATTGTCTGACATAATTAATGGGGTTATCTATATTATATATATTGAAGTCGGCAAATAGTTTAGATGTAATGCATATATTATTATTATTTCAGATAGCAAAGTTTCAAAATGTGTGGAATATGTGGAATTCGACGACTCGGGATACACAAAGTCAGTCTGAGAAAGGGATGTGCCCGGCTCTTCTCATCGCAAGCTCAACCCGGTAATAAAACACCGATTTCCGGAGTACCGTATAGCAAATTGATCATCGGTGTGCCGAAAGAATCATGGAATAATGAACGACGGTAAGTGTTAACTCTATATTATTATTATTATTTTGAAATTAAAAAAAAATAATACCTTATTTATCCAATTTAAATAATTATTTATTCGGCCGTTGACTATACACGCGGTAATAGCTTTATTGACCTTTTATACGTTAGCTATGGGGCTAGATATCTTATGCTTATGATGTAAAATGAATTAATAAACAATTATATATATACAAAAAACAAGTTTTATGCATAAAAAATATGTAAAAAAGATTCTTTCGCCATAGTTTGAACATAATCTCTTCTTTTTTTAATGCTTTTATTTTTTTATTTAATTTTTAGAGTAGCGATCACACCCGCAATTGTGAGTAAGCTCGTAAAAAAAGGATTCAATGTAAACGTTGAGGAAAATGCCGGCGTCGAAGCCAAGTTTTCTAATAAGCTTTACGAAGAGGCCGGCGCCAAAATCACGCCGACGAATCAAGCCTTCGAAACTGGTAATTTCTGATTCGTACGATCATTAAAAAAAATGCATCGTATATTTTTATCATAATTATTTTTTCAGATATCGTACTAAAAGTTCGTCAACCATCCGAAAATGAAGTCAAACTATTCAAAGATCAATCGACGCTCATTTCGTTTTTATATCCGGCTCAAAATCAAGCTTTAATCAAATTACTCTCCAACAAGCAGATGAATGCTTTCGGTATAATAATTAATTATTCAATTATTATACCGAAAGCAAATTAATTTATATTAATATTGTGCATTGTTTTAGCTATGGATTGTGTTCCGAGAATTAGTCGAGCTCAAGTTTGGGACGCTCTAAGCTCAATGGCTAACATTGCCGGATACAGAGCCGTAATTGAAGCCGCGAATCATTTTCCTAGGTTCTTCTCAGGTGTGAATCATCACAAAATCTCATAAAATAAATTATATAACGTATTATTGAATGCGAATTATTTGATTTACAGGTCAAATGACTGCTGCCGGTAGAGTACCTCCGTGTCGCACATTGGTAGTAGGTGCCGGAGTAGCAGGTTTAGCGGCGGCGGCTCAGGCACGTTGCATGGGTGCTGCGGTACGTGCGTTTGACACGCGTGAAGCTGTACGCGAGCAAATCGAATCTTTGGGAGCAACTTTCGTTACTATGGACATGCAGGTAATGTCGATTTTATTTTATATATATATCTTTAGCACGGTTTTAACATATTATGCATTGCAGGAAGAAGGTAGTGGCTCCGGTGGATATGCGAAAGAAATGAGCGACTCGTTTTTAAAAGCCGAACGTGATTTATTAGGCAGAGAAGCTCGTCAAGCCGACGTTGTCATCACAACTGCACTCATTCCAGGAAAAAAAGCCCCGTTGCTTATTTTAGAAGTATGTATCAAGGCGTAAATAACAATCATTCGCATGTATATATATTTATATAATTGTTATTAATTTCAGGATGCCGTCAGAGGAATGGCACCTGGTAGCGTAGTCGTAGATCTAGCCGCAGAAGCCGGAGGTAACGTAGAAACAACTAAACCGGGTCAAATTGCTCAAGTACATGGTGTAACGCACATCGGATTAACCGATCTTCCGTCAAGAATGCCAGCTCAATCGTCAACGTTATATGGAAATAATATCTCCGGTTTTCTACTCAGCTTAGGTATTGATATCATAAAATCGATTACGTTAATCGTAACGACGGAGCATAATAAAATGCGTTTATTTAAATTTCACAGGTGCCAACGATCATTTTGATATCAATTTATCAGATGAAGTGACACGCGGTACCATTATTTTACACGAAGGTAAATTATTATGGCCGGCACCGCCTTCGGCTAAGCCCGTTACCACGGCCGCTGCTCCAACTGCCGTTAAAGTCGCCCCACCGCCTCCAGATCCATTCTCAGTCACGTTCAAGGATAGCATAATGTATACATCAGGTCAGTTAATCATTAAATTGATGCAATCATTCGAAAAACAGTATAATCATGTGATTAAAATTTTTAGGACTGGCTAGTGTGCTCGGACTCGGAATCATATCACCGAATGCGGCCTTCACCACCATGGCGACCACATTCGCTCTATCCGGTAAATACAAATAATATTAATTATTAATTAATCGTTGCATTATATTCATTAAACTTGGTATCATCGCTATATTTTTTGTATAGGCGTCGTCGGATATCACACCGTTTGGGGTGTCGTACCAGCTTTACATTCGCCTCTCATGTCCGTCACCAACGCTATTTCCGGTATCACCTGCGTCGGTGGACTCCTACTCATGGGCGGAAATTATCTACCCAGCAACACAGTACAGGTAAATTTAATTCGTTTGTAATATTGAATAAAAAAATATAATCGCTCCGATATTAACACTAATATTTTAGGGATTGGCGGCTACGGCAGCTCTTATTTCATTCGTCAACGTGTTCGGCGGATTCCTCGTAACACAACGTATGTTGGATATGTTCAAACGGTAATAATTCAACCTGATTTATGTATATGATTATATTTGTGCGGGATTTAAATAACATTCGCTTTAGACCCGGAGATCCTAAAGAGTATGGAGTGCTGTATGCTATCCCCGCCACAGCTTTCTTGGGAGGATACATCGCAACAACCATCCAGGTAATATTATATTGATAGATATTTTTTTTTTAATAATTTAAAATAACAATAATATTATTCGTAGGGTTATCCTGAAGTACATCAGATGGCATATCTCGCTGCATCGTTGTGTTGCGTCGGTGCTTTAGCCGGTCTCGCTTCGCAAGGCACAGCACGTAAAGGAAACTACCTCGGAATGGTAATTCATATTATTATTATTATTATGTATATTCCAGCTATTTTTCAATCAAACCGGACTTGAACCAAATGTTTTATTATATTAGATCGGTGTGTCTGGCGGTATTGCTGCTACACTCGGCGCATTGAGTCCGTCCATGGAAGTAATGTGCCAAATGGCCGGAACAGCCGCCATCGGAGGTGGACTCGGAGCAGTCATCGCTCGCCGCATTGAAATTACAGATCTGCCTCAATTAGTAGCTGGCTTCCACAGGTTATAAACTACACTGATCTCTTAATTAACGTCGAAAATTATCGAATAACATTTTTATTTTACTCAGTCTTGTCGGAATGGCCGCCATGTTGACGTGTATCGCGACATACATGCACGATTTTCCGGCGATGGCCGCAGATCCAGCAGCCAATGCCATTAAGACCGCCCTATTTCTCGGCACATACATCGGCGGCGTTACTTTCAGGTAATTCGATATATTCAACACGGAAATATTCATGGCATTGTTTATAAATATAAATGTTTATAGCGGATCTCTGATCGCATACGGAAAGCTCCAGGGCGTTTTATCGTCCGCCCCCCTTTTATTGCCCGGACGTCACGCCCTTAACGCTTCGCTCCTCGCTGCCAGCGGTGCTTGCGGAGCTGCATTGCTCGCCATGCCCGACGTACCTGGATTACCGCTCCTCGGTGCCACCGCCGCACTCAGCTCGATCATGGGCGTTACGCTGACCTCTGCCATCGGAGGTACGACGACATTGCATCCATACATTTATTTGATGACGGAATTAATATTTATTTGCGTATTTTAGGAGCCGATATGCCGGTTGTCATCACTGTGCTCAACAGTTATTCCGGCTGGGCGTTGTGTGCCGAAGGTTTCATGTTGAACAACTCGCTCATGACAGTAGTCGGCGCTCTGATCGGCTCGTCCGGTGCTATTCTATCGTACATCATGTGCAAAGTAATTAAAATACATACAGTGCCGAGCAGTGAAATTCTAACACCTACAAAATTTCTGTTTTATTAATATTCTATACCTATATGACAGGTAAAAAACTAATTTTACTAACAATTAAATACTTAATATGACATAGGATTGCCGTTTAAATAAAAAATGTTTCTTTTGTTTATTTCAACTGCCTGTTTACTTGAAATGGCACAGTGTTACGATTTCACTGCTCGGTACTCTGTATGTAGTATAAATAAAATATAATATAAATAAATCGTTCGTTGAACCATTCAGGCGATGAACCGTTCCCTGCCGAACGTCATATTGGGAGGATACGGTGTAACGACGACTGGAACATCCGCAAGACCCGAAGGCGCTACCCACACCGAAATGAACATTGATTCCGTTTCCGATTTAATTTGCAAGGCCCACTCCATCATCATCACTCCAGGTTTTTGTCTATCCATTTATATTAATCTACGATTGAATCGGTTTTAATAACGCTTCTTTTTCAGGTTACGGCCTGTGCGTCGCCAAGGCTCAGTATCCGATCGCCGAATTAGTCACGATGCTGAAGAAACAAGGCAAAAAAGTACGATTCGCAATTCATCCCGTCGCCGGTAAGTTTTGCATACTCGTAATATTTTCATTATACGTGATTAAAATATTCGATTTATACGATAGGACGTATGCCCGGACAATTGAACGTACTGTTGGCCGAAGCCGGCGTCCCTTACGATGACGTATTAGAAATGGAAGAAATTAACAGCGATTTCCCCGACACCGAATTAGTCCTCGTTATCGGTAAGTATTGCTGTACGAATTTTTAACGTAATATGCGGCGTATTATATTTTTCGTTTAATATGCAGGTGCCAACGATACCGTGAACAGCGCAGCTGAAACCGATCCCAATTCTCCCATCGCCGGAATGCCCGTCCTTAAAGTGTGGCAATCGCAACAGGTGCGTATTATTAAATACAGGCAGTCCTCGACTTTAAATTGCGAAATAAACACAAGAAAAACGGACATAAATCTAATACCAAATTAATCTTGGGATCGTTTTAAGTCCCTACATGTAGAAGATACAGTAAACCCCCCTATAACGTACATTCCTATAACGTCCCCCCCCTATAACGTT
>JAGXCT010037246.1:318941-346368 GCA_022495035.1 Philopotamus ludificatus | reverse complement strand
GAACGATATGTGCATTACAATAACTTGTGATTAATGAAAATGATATTTATGCATAATTATCATTTTCATATAAATTAAAGAAAATTAAGCTACATACATATAAGGCCATGCAGACATATATCAATAATATTGCATGATAATTATTTGTATACATACTAACTACTACTAGATTACCATTGCTTACCCGAGATGTTTAATAATAAGGTAATGAAAAATAAAATACTAGTAGCAGTGGTGCGAGAAATGAAATACTACGCAGTGATAAATGAATTAATATAATTAGTACTTTTTGAGATGAAGCGCAGTGGAGAGACTCTCCACCGCCCTTTTTACGGTATTTTAATTTTTAAAACATAATTAGACAAAAAATGTCTAAAATAATAAAGTTTTGTTAAATGCTTTGTGCCATAGAAGAAACTGCTTTCAATTTTCTAATTTTTTATAATAGTATTTTAATACGATTTTCTATATTAACACTATACAGTCCGATCACACAACATGTGTGTCATCAACATGTGTGCACGTCGTTCATGGCAGCTTAGTGAAGAGCTACACAACAGTATTGTGTTTTTTCAAGCGTTAGTGTCCGATCCACAACAAATGTGTTGTTTTTACTTTCGACCATAATTCAGAGATCTCAAACCTTTACAGTGAGGGTCATATTTAATTTTATTTGAACACAAATCGCGTAGCCGCACTGACTGTATAGTGTTAAAAAGCTCGTATAGATGTAAACTCCGTCACCTTTTTTATTAAAAAAAAGGGCTGAATACAATCGGTTATCCGGAAAGACATTCATGTTTTTATATATCCCATATTTGCCAGGCATAGGAAATTCAGATTATTAGCTAAAATTTAGGAACAAACTGAATGATTTGTATTCATTTTTATATGAAGAGTTTTTTTCGAATCTCAATGTATTTCTTTTTAAATGTTGATCACGAAATTTTCCTAATCGTGATCTTGTCTAGAACGTATATCTCGCGATCAACTTGTAGATTCATATTTTGCGTCAAAACCTTTTAGCTTCATAAGAAGGGAATCAGAAGATGAAAATTACATGAAAGATGAGTAATGGTTGCAAATAATGATATAATTATATTATAGAAAAAACATGGATTTCTTTCCGGATAACCTAATATAGAAAATGTTAGAATGCGTTTAGTATAGCACATAGTGCCAGCCAGCCGACGAGTTAATGCTACCAATTTTCCCCCATAATTATTACAAGATCCTTTATATAAATGTTAAGATTATCATATTTACTTGGTGAACCAATAAGTAATTCCTCTTCGGGTAAAAGTTTACCGTCATCAACATCAGACACATTTGTTTGCGGTAATTTATCGGCTAAAATAATTAATGTGATACATGAACATATGTGTTATTTTACATACTAATGTAATATTAAATTGTTAGATACATTCATTAAATTTCAATGCAAATATTCTCAATATTTTAAATCCCACTTAATAAATTATGTACGTATGAAAATGATATATCGACGCTGGAAAACAATCTTGCAATATCTCGACAAAGCGGTTTTTTAATGAATGTGAGATAAATGTTGTAGAATGATCTAAACTTAGGTTCTCTTAGAAATTATTAAAATTATAAAAGGTTTTTTGACTCCTCTCTGAAGTTTCATCATTCGAGATAGAGCCAGATTGTTTTCTAGCGTCAATATGAACTTTATATTAAGTATAAAATATTATAATAACCACAAAATAATGGAGTGACTAATGAAATTGATAAATACTATATTTAAAATGAGCAAATTAAATTTTGCACAGTAGGAATTTAAATTAATACTTTTAATAAAAAAAGTAGATTACAATAATACATTAGTGGTTTTTATTATAAAAAAAATTAAGCTACATCCATATAAGGCCATGCATACATATATTATATTAATAATATTGCATGATAATTATTTATGTACGTACTACTACTTGACTATCGTTGCTTATTCAAAATGCTTAATAATATGTTACGAAAAATAAAATACTTATCGTAGCGGAGCGGGAAATAAAATACTATGCAGTAATAAAGGAATGAACACAGACAACCCTCTTATATCGCTTCCTGATAAAGAGCCGCGGTAGAGAATGACGTTTGCTTCAAAACGTGTTTTTTATAATGATAGTTTTGTTAATGTTTATATGTAAATAAAGATATTATCATCTAATTTCGCAATAAAAAAATTGAAAATCACCTCACTGTATTCAAAATATATACAATTAATTTTTTTTTGAAAAAAAAACTTCAACCTCGTCATGCCCCACCTATTTTTCACTATTAAGTCACGAGCTGCCCCATGATATCATTTAATTTACAAAACACAATTGCAAAAATCTAACCCCAAATTTTGTATAGGTGCCTAGTCTTCTATAGCAACTCGGCGCTATAAGAGGGTTAACTGTATATAAACAATGTTAAATTGTATTTAGTGTTACACATGGTGCGAGCAAGTCGACGTGTTAATTCTACCAACGTACGCCAACTATTATAACGCGATCCTCTATATAAGTGTATGGTTAAGTTTATCATATTTACTTGATGACTCTATAAGTAATTCCTCTTCCAGTAAATGTTTACCATCATCATCATCACCAGACACACTTCTTTGCAGTAATTTATCGGCTAAAATAATTAACGTGATACATGAACATATGTGTTAATTAACATACATACTATTAATTCCTGATGAAAACTTAAATTGTTAGCTACATTAATTCGTAAAATTTAATCTGAAACATTCACCAATATTTTAGATAAAATTTGAATCCCATTTAATAAAATTTTCCACCAAAATTTTGACACGTAATTGTAATAATTACCAATGTTTTCAGTGGACGAATTGAAAGATCCCACGGGTGACTTTTTAACGGGAGATCCATTCGTAATACTTTCGACATCTACGTTTAGTGCTTTCGTACTAAGACTGATGTTATCGGAATTAGAATCGGCAGCATCCGATACGGTTTCCTTTAGTATCTATGTATTAAAAAAACGAGTAATGTTATAGAATGTTTTATATAATGAATAACAAATAATAATAAAGTATTATTACCCTCAAGCACATCGACATATACATTTTTGAATCGGGACCAGCTCTTTGCAGATTAAATGGTTCATTATCAAAACTCAAATTCGGTTTAGCCAGAATTCCAGTTATATTGTAATCCAACATACCGAGTTGATTGCCGGTTTTTTGGTCCATAATCTGAAATTAAATAATTTATTAAATAATAAACCAAAGTCATATGAACATAAAATTAATTTATTCACCTTGAAATGCACTGTATCATTTTCGGGATTTCCGACAAGGAATGAATAACCGATTTCGTAAACGGGATCTGACGTACGCATGAGAACCGAAGTATTTTCGGTCTTCTTACCAACATTAATAACGAGATACGGATCAGGTTTTGATTGAGGACGAGCATTCTAAAATATAATTGATTAATAACACCATATTTAATTACGTATAATTTAAACAGAGTAAATTTCTTACGGGAAGATTTTTACAAGAATCGATAAATATCGTCAAAACGGCGGTGCTCATACCGTTGACGCATAAAAGCTGGGTTTCATGAATAGCCTGAAAATAAAAGTAATATGAGTTTTACCGTTAAATATTTTAACAATAAATGCTGTCGTGAAATATTACCGCTCTTAAATCAGATAAATTGTTGCTCAATTTATACCACGAGAGTCTTAGATGAATCATGCCATGTTTAGCTTGTTCCAAAGTTAGCCACTGAAATAAAAAAAAACGCACAAATTAACTTATTCTCTGTAAACATTTTAAAATTAATATTAAATAATCAATTTACCGTATCTATTTGACCTTTCTTCGATACGCTACTAATTTCAATGCTGCATCTAAAATGTTAAATAATTATTAGATAAAAATATTATTCCTGCGATCATCTATTAAGAATTCGCATGGTTGAAGATTACGTTTAAATAATATTTATTTTATACAAGCAATTAAATATAATAGCAATGTTCATCCAGTTATACAAATGGAGAAACTGAGTAGCATCCACATCTCATTTATCCAAAATTTACGATGTATGCTGATACATGTAATAAGATTTTTAAAATAGAAACTCTAAACCTTAGCAAGTCATTTTATGAATGGTCCTATAAAAAAAATATGAGCTCAAAAATATCGTCGTTGCTTAATAAGGCACATTTAAGAAAAATATTCTCATCATTTTAATTGCATTAACCCTTTAAACGCGGCAGAGTTAAACACAAACCTGCATCTGTATGCGGTGCTATTCTTTTTTGAAGTGATCTGTTTAATAAATCCAAGAAAAGATCGAAGTGCTCAAAAATGTCAACTGCGGCTGGTGGTCTCACACAAGCGTACTGAAAACGGTATCTTCCCCGGTGTTGAAAACTCAGACTTCTTAAGGGTAAAAATGATTGTTACTTTATCGACCAACCTCAATTGGATGCCCACGGGGATTCGTGTTGGGACCTCTCATTACCGATGCTATAATTCACCCAGTTGAGGGGGAATCTTTAGCTAATATAAAGTCACTCATTCGCAGAGCTTCTCTTTATTAGTGGCAAAAGGAGTGGGATTCCTCCCCCATAGGGAGTTGAGTTTTGTTGCATGTCGGTATCGGACATATTCGTGGTTGATTACAATCATACCCCAAGCCGCTATTCATGCCGATTCGGTGACAGTGTGCTATCAGAGGCACCCGTAGCACCTGATCAGCCCTTAAATCAAATACGAATTGACCCATGAGTCCGACAGCTCAGCTCTTGGGCTCATGGCTGACAACCTGACCCATATTCGAATTCCTAGTTAACCTAGATGACAACTATCACAATCCTGGCCTCAGAGTTGAGTCAAATGTGTCTCTGCCAGAGCTTGGAAGTTAGCCCAGGACCGATGGAGATCGTGTAATGTCCTCCAGGTGGCAAAGACCCGTATCTGGTTAGTTAGTAAGCAAAGGGCGGACTACCTATCTCTTCTCATAGCTGGTTTTTCCCAGACTTTTGGGTCAGGCAATTTCTGACTGGCCAGGATAACTTCAAGGTTAAGCTTAAAGAGTTTATCTTCACATTAATCTTGTAGGTTCATCTGTTAGGACTTTAGTCACTGTGGTCCTTTCCTCCAAGAACAATCGTGCATCACGACCTACTACATGCTGTCCGATGCTGTAACACGGATCTGGTTGACAATATAATTTGTTTTGCATCGACATCGAAAAATTGAGCAAAGCTCCTCTCGTTTAAACAGTAAGTTTAATTTTTAAATCAGGCATTTTAAAAATAATCTGCTTTTGTTGCAATGATTGAACCTCCCCCAAGCTGACTTTAAAACAAAAACCAATGCTTGATTCTCTCTAGTCAGTACCATATTATGTGCATCAGAGGCGCGTCGTCCATATGGCCAGATAGTGCGGCGCACACAGGTGCCGGAAGATTAGGTGCGCTGAGGCGCCAATAAGGAAAAATTAAACTTTCTTGAAATCGAAAAACACTCCAATCAAATTTTCAATTTATTTTCTGGGGTATAGTTAAATTAAAGTTCTCGCCATAGACGCCGGATACTATCCGCGCGACACTGATGTGCATTATGCTTCCATCCCAATTTGTGTTTGTATCATATCATGCATGCCGCGTTTAAAGGGTTAATATAGATTATTTGATTCATGTTAATTTTAAAAGAGCAAAATTTTTATTCAAAAATATTGCTGCTATATTAAAACAACTATAATCTACTAAGAATTATATTATTGTTAACCTTAACCACATTATTATTAAAATCTTCGAATACCATGAAACATTTTGCATTATTTGAAATATGGTCTAAGTAAAAATACAGTTATTTTATAAATATAAGATGTATTTTAATCCTTTTCCAGCATCAGAATGTGCTACTAAGAAACACAGTAAGATTAAAGCAGTCCAGTTATTTAAGCAATTTTGAAAATATATGAGATAGCCGAGAATAAGAACCGAAATTTCGCACCAAATATTTGAAGCTATAGTCATCATTCACGGGGCTTTCTCCGCAAATGATATATATGTAACAATTTCATGTTTTTCATTAAAAATATGAAGTTGCTACGTAATTAAAATTAACTATATCCCAATATAATAATAGCGTTATTTAAATATATTGTATTTCGTTATAATCTATACATATTTAGGTTAATTAATTATATTTTATTAAAAATATAGTAGCACAAATGTAACTAAATAAAATATACAGAAATAAAAAAAATGACCCTTATATACAAATCATTTAGTTTTATCCGTTACGAATCGATCTATAAAGGAATAATTAATTGAAATCAATAGAAGACAGACCTGCCCAGAAAGTCATCGTTTTGAGCCCCTGGAAAACCTGGATCCCAATCCCATAATTCGAGACCAATAATTTGCCTCTTGCAAGAACTTATCTGTGCCTGTCCAACAAATTGAAATATATTTAATATCGTTGACACCAACAACAAAACATCGCCTCGCTGTTAAGAATTTCCATAATCGGTCGATAAAAAAACAATTTTAATACATATTTTCCATTATCTGACACCATTCGGTAATTTCAACAACTAAGGCTATTCCGTTTGCGGAATATTACTAGTAGCAGTAAATTATAATCAGTGTTGTAAAAATCTACGATTCTAAAAAGGTAAACACATGATGAATTATATTAACTTTAATTTATGTAATATTTCATAGATCACCAAAAAAAACCTATTATAACCCCCACCACCACCATGCCCGGAATCGTAAATGTGATGAGATGATGTAGATGCAAATAATAATAACGAAAAAATGCGCAAACAATAAAATATTTACATACAATTAAAAATTCCAAAATGGCAACACCATGCTAAACAGCATTTGACGTACAGTTAAGTCCCCTTTTATGCCGCAGATATGTAACACGGAAACTATATATAAAAGATTTCACAACATAGATTCTAATTATAATAAAAATTATAGATGTTGCATTAAACTGTATTAATTAAAAAAAATATATATTTAGTACTGGCAACACTCAAATTTAAATTCACAATTTTGACATGTGATGTTGTGGTTCAGTGATATTTGACTGTACTGTTATGCATTAATCATAAAAAAACTAATGCTAATCAATTAAAATTATGACAAATGGGAAAATTGTTCAAATATTATTCGGAATGTTGAAGAAAACACTTTTGTCAACCAGCAAAACTCAGCCCATCCGATATCTATTTTTACTCATTGGCGTTTTTCAGCTTTATTGCAACCAGACTTTCGAATGATAGTCCAAGCCAATGGTAACAGGGTCTCATAATAGCAACTCTACTTATATACTGTGTTGTTTTATTAATTCGATAATATAATCAATAATTAAACACCGCAATAATGAATTTGCATTAAATTCCGATCGTATATCTATTAAACCGCATTAAAAAGAGACTTTACTGTAATTAACATAATCGTTCCATTACCTATGTAAGTACATAAACACAAACAGATGCAAACCATCAAAAGCCTATTAAATACGTACCCTTTAAAGATGTGTAAATCATTTCGTGGACATAAGTATATCAATTGAGACATTTTATTACGAGTAACATTTAAAAAATAGTCGAGATAAACATTAATCGTAAAAAAGGCAAAATAAACCGCAAAACAGTGAAAATAACAGAAAATCCATATGAACTGTGGAATGTGGCCTCTGATTAGGCTATTGGACTAGCACAATAAGGATGTGGTTATATTACATACTAAATACATACTAAAAATCATTCTGTGCTAAGATTATACTAATCGATATTGAATTGAATATAATAAATCATAAAACAGATAAATAAAAATATAATAAAACAATTTTTATACAAAAAATAAATTAAATATTCGACTATAGTGAATTTTTAATTGAGATTAATAATTTTAAACTCTCAATATTTACATATATTATTGTAGTGTGACTCCGATCCTTTTTTATTTAAATAAGTTTTAAAAACATATCTACCTGCCAAGATCTTCATCGGTCTTGCTCATGTCGTCCTGATCGCACACACGAAATTCCACCACTTGACCGGACGCATAAAGTGTTGTAGCCTATTTACGTCCATAATTGTGACATAATAACAATTACATTGTCATTGTTAATACGGAGGTTAAACCAAAAATCAAACAAAATAGTATAAACTTAATGAGATTGAAAAAATTAAATAAAACAGAAATAAATTTTAAAGAAAAAAAAAAACAAAACAGATAAAAAAATATATATAAATGTTATTGAATTATTTAGTGAAACTAAGATTTTTAGCCAGACGAAAAACAAATAATTAAATATCACATGGAAAATGTAAAAATATGACGTTTACGAGTACGAAATTTAAAATATATTTTAATAAAAGATCAAAATATATATTATTTATATTGATATAATTAACAGCTTCACATTCATGCATGCCTAATTTGGATTGTGCGAGATGATCTAAGTATCTTGCGCACGCCGATGTTTATTCGGTTCTGCTTTCGATAAATAATTGTCTAACATGTTTGACAATATATTTTTCATGCAAATTTTGATCCCTACGGATTGTATTAAATAAGATAAATAATCCAAACGAAAAAAATATATAAAAACAAAATAAAACTGTAGTGAACGTTAGTAACAAAATGCTATTATATTTCGTAGTGAAAAATATCTTGCAATATAATAATATCTTTTGCATGTAATCGTGTAGAGTAATGAAAATGAAAGTATAGCTAATGTCATGATATAAGCTAGCTGTGCGTAAATCTGTGGTGGAGTACCTGCCGATAGTTAAGTATAGCGTAAAAAAAAAACACTGAATTTCACTAAGTAACAAACCATGGTGCCTTGTTGAGCGTGATTGTTTTGACTGATTAATCGATTCAAATGATATTCAATTAGCAGTTATCGTAAAAATAAAGTATACACCTATCCTTTAAAAACCATTATTTACAGAGATCAATAACGCCTCTTTCGTCTCTAACGATATTTTGTCAAATATTCGTTATTCCATTTCGAATGAGATCCAAAGGTTGTTAATAATTTGTGCATGTGCATATTAAAAATAAAACTGAAATAATCAAGGCATGATTTCAAATCATTAAATATTCAATAGACTTCAACTTAAACACCATTATAATATAAATAAATACGTTACTTTCCTATTATCTAGATTTTCTAAAAATATAGTTTTAATTAATAATAAATTTACTTTAAGATGAACCAAAAAGAGGCCGAGGCATTCTTGCAAAAGAAAGGAATACAGCTAGCCAGTTTAGAACGAAGAATTACAGAAAACCCACTTGTTGAAAACAGTCAACATTTATAGTGGAATTGACCGAGAGTTGTTTACAGTTTATGACAGCTGTTCGCTTCTATTGCTGGTTGAGCAGAGGAATTGAATTAGCCATGAACAAAAACATAACTCTCGATTAAAACAAATATATCCATGAAATCTGCACCTCAAAAAAAATATCAGAGGTGAAGAATTAATCGTTGAAATCAACGAGAACTAAGCATTAGAACAATATCAATCAGGTGCTCACTCAGCATTGGATCTTTGTAAGACTTTATAGGGAGACACACAATTGTTTTTTACTAAAAATGGATGATCGGTTTGCGTAATCGTTAATAACCACGGGCCACAGGCTCCACTGTAGTAGCTGCGATGCGAGATGCGGAATGCAGAGGATCCTGGAGAGGCAAAATCAAGAAGACTCGAACAAGAATGATCATGATCCTCAGACATAAGGGTGCCGACTCAAGAAGAATTAACGATGTGTAATAAAGATGAAAATTATTTGCAGGACCTTTCAGAGAAAATGCAAGACCTGGGGCAATTAATATTTAAGAGGCCCTTAAAAAAAAACCTAGTGGTGGAAAGCATTAGAAATATCATTTAATTTTTTCTACTCGTCTAATTTCATTATGCTTTCGCTTCCCCTAATTTTTGTCTTACATATTGAGTTGCCAAGTTGAGGCTCCCAATATTGGGGGCTTCAACCAGTGGGGTCTCAACCAGGGGGCCTCAATCTCAATATTGGGAGCTTTAACCAGCCTTTGAAGCACTAGAAATATGAAACTTTGAGATTACCTGAAGCCTTCAAAATGATTCTCTCAGAAGTGAAAGTATATTCTCGTGAATTTGGGCATAATTAATCATCATCATAGAAACATGTCCCAAAAAGAGATATAGATAAAGAATAATATCGTAATTGAACAAAAATATTTTTAATTTTATTAATTTTTAATTGATTGAAAATGTCGATTTGAATTGATTTTTCCAACATCAAGAAGATGGAAGCTATTGCAACATTGATAACGCATTGCATATTATATTTGCATTGTCAATTTGCAACATTGCTACAATATAGAAGAATTGGTAAAGGCGGGATTACAACAAAGTCAATCGTCCACACGAATGTGTGTCGAGAGAACGTGGAATAAACGACACAGAGGAACAATGCGGCATCGTTTCAAATCATATTTGGTTGAATTATTTAAAAAAAAAAAACAAATCAATGAAGATAATAGGAAAGTATGTACCATAAATACTTCACGCAAAAAAAGACCTTAATTAATCCCTTTCAGAGGAAAGATTATATTAATTTTACTCTTTTTTTAGCGTATTTTAATATTATGATATAATTACTTACTTCAATTGCATATGGTAATATAAATCAAATAAATATTTTATAATATACTAGATTAATTTGAATACCAGATTATTATGCAATTAATTTGTATTCATCGTAAAAAAGCCGAGAAGCTCTAGATTCATCATTATAAGAATTGTTTGAATATAATTTATACACACCTCACACCAATAATCCCATTTGGGATTGACATTATTATTGATTGTTTGCGTTCGGAACTCTTGAGCGCCTACTGTGATCAATGTGTACGGATCCGATTTACCTTTTCCTGTAAAATAAATCATTTATAATTCAGATTACAGATTAAAATTATTTAAAAAAAATCCAATACTAACCTAACATTCCAATATCCATTTTCATAAGATTTTTAGCTTCTACGACATGAATTCGAAGCACACCCTAAAAAATATAATAAAATAAATACATGCGTCATTCATTATATATGCAAAATATATACCTCTGGTTCGGGCATCTTGAGATCATACGACGGTATATCATCCGATAGTTTGATGGGTAATTTATTAGGTAACACCATCATAGTCGCTACTTGTTCTACGATGCAACGTCTCAACACATCACTGCAAAAACGATACGTAAAATATATCATTTGATTCATGTATGAGATAAAAAAAATTTACGCACCTAAATCCTGGCATATCTAAAATATCGGCGACTCCGACCAAGTTGAAATCAATCGTTGGATTATTCAAAAAGAAGACTTGCAATCCTCCAACGAGTGGCATTGATTTAATCAGCGGTTTCATAACTACTCGCAATAGTCCGTGTATCTAAAAATAATAAGAGTTCACGATCATTCATTGATTAATATCAATTGTTTCTGATTATTACGTCTCGAATAACAATTAATATGATTCAGAGCTAAAATTGGACCGCAGTGCAATGATGTCATTTATACGATTTATGCATTTTATAATGCGATGACATAATATCCATAAGAAATGTTCTGAAGAATGCTGCATCTAATTACTAAGTCGATTTATGTGGCGAATCCAAATGATGTTTTTATTGCATGATATGAATTTTCGTACTAATTTATATCACCCACATCTTGAGTCATCGACATAAGGTGCTAAATTATTCTACCGAGAAATGTTAAATTAATTATATCAACTTTTTATGTTATTCATATACGGACCTGGAAATCTTTGATTCCACCTTTTATTCCGGCCAGTGTAAAAGATATATCACAATCACCAGCATAGCTATAATCAAAATAATTCGATTAGCGATATATTTAACTATGAAAAATTACTTTAAATCATTATAATACGTACAATAGATCAATATCCATTATAATTTCGTTTCTTGACAAATTTTTATCATAAACTTTAACTCCGCCGACTCTCGGAGGCTGTAAAATAAAATATAATATTGGTTTTTTATTAATATTAGATTGTTCGGAAAGAAATCCATTGTTTTGCAAAACTGTTTTTTATTATATATCGAGGACAAAATATGGATAACTTTTGACAATGTGAAACACCTATTCCATCACTGTTACCGGGATTAATACTCCGGAAAGTTTTTTTGTGCATGTGGAGAGATATGTCTGCCATCATCCATAATGATATTTTAAAATCAGGAGAAATAATCACAGCAGGTGCTTATTTACCGAAAAGATTAAATCAAATGTTAAGGGGGGCGCGACAGTAGTACCAAAAAGGTAACCCACCGCTGCCACCAAAAATGTTAAGGAGGGCGCGACAGTAGTCCAATAAATGGAACCCATCGCTGCCTCCAATGTTAAGGCACCGAACTCGTATCAAAGGTAGGCGACGCTGGCGTAAAGCGTTTGATCGTCTGGTAGTTGGCGATCTGCGGCGAAGATCGAGAACAAAGTTAAAGCAGCGTTTGTAGATGATGTTTATTAGAGATTTTGCGGAATTAATGCGTCAGTTCGATGATAGGTGTGACGAAAGGATCCCAGAGACGTATCTCGGTGCGAAGACGATGATAAAGATACCAGAGACGTATCTCTGATGCGAGAGACGATGATGAAGATCCGGAGACATGTCTCTGGTACGAGATGATGAAAATCGGAGACGTATCTCGGTACGAGATAAATCACGAAATGTGAAACGCCATGGCGAGCGCGAGCCAATGTAATGAGTCATGGCTCCAAAACGGGACATATTTATACCCGGTCCTGAGAGTCACATGACGATGACGTCACCGACTTTTAGCGGGAACCATTTCCCGCATAAATTGGGTTCTGTGGGACACTTTACGTAAGAAAGATAGGGGCGCACTCGAGAATAGCGAGAGCCCAGAAATGATACGGACGGACTATGCCGGTTTATAACACAAATACTAGAAGTCAAACATTCGAATTTATTCAATAGAAAGGGAATTATTCTGTAACGATGTCCTGCAAAAAGCAATAGTTTGGTCCACAAATGATGTGACCAAAGTTCTCAATATTAGGGTTTGTTGTGGTGTCCAAAAGCTCCCGCTTCTTGAAGTACGGTTATATTCTTGATGAATCTTCAACATCCTCCATAATTCAAATGCTACTAGCAATGTCCATGTCTTACAACCATACAGAACGACAGACCACACATAGTGCTACAGAATTCCTGATATTGATTTCTACCTCCAACTTACGTACAAACTGAAGTAACCACCCAGGTATATATATATTTTTCTACTTACTAAATCTGTTCGCCGCATAATGTTAAAGACTATGGATTTAACAATTCCTCATAACATATGAAAAAATATAGCAATTAAATGAGGAAGCTATTACCTTATCCGCCATACTCATGAGACTTGGCACTTTCAAGTTATATTTCATTTAGGTCATTAGAGCATTCATTAAAAGCAACAAAAATAAATATAGACGAAGTAAAAAATCATCTTGAAACTCATTTTAAACCTAAGCCACCAAGTTTTTTCAAGAAGCGAGTTGAAAAATTACCAGAGAGGTAAAAAAAAGGGATTTCTTTCTGAACAACCTATTATAATCATAATAATAATTTAAAACATATTAAATCTGCACAAAATACTCACAATACTACCGAGAATCATTCTTTCGAATTTAAATCCATTTAATTTGTAAGCAGTAAGACTTTTTTTAACGTTCGGCTCAATAGATTCCTTTATAATGTCACGTGCAAAATGATTTACATTCGGCCACACTTGTACTAAGATCTATAAATAAAATAGCATATTTTGTATATTCAATTATAGTTAGAAATCAATAAATATAAATTAAAACTCACTCGGTTTAACCACTCGGCTCTTTCCATGTCTGGGAAAAATACCTGTTATGATAATATGATGCGTTAATATTATTTATTGCGGCATATTTATATAAAAATGATACAAACCCATGCTGGTAGTTCGTCCAATCGTGCCAAAACAATGTCTTTGTCCGATGCCATAGCTGAAGCCTTGGCGACATTCCTGCGAAGGTCGCTTTCTTTACGCCATTGATCGCGCAATACCGATAAAACTAGTGGCCCAATAAACCAGGCCACTGACCAGTTCATATACCCCGCTAAATACACTGCTCCGACAACGCACACCTGCAAAAAAATTAATAACGTTAAGAATAATGCGAATGAAAATTTAATTAATTTTATACACAGTTTTCAATAATTCAGCGAAGTTTTTCTTGAAAACAATAAATGGATGCAATGCATGTTCATTGTTTGTACAGTATTTCAGAAGAACAATATTTGTATGATTCATGACTTAGATATTTTTTAGAGAATTACTCAGATGTGTCATAAAAGCTATAAATTTTATTATACTTTTAAAGAATAATATTTTATATTCTAAAAATGGGTCATAAAAAAGTATTAGATAAGATTAGAAGGATTAGTTTATCTATGAACTAGAAGTATAATATGTATAGTTTTGCTAAGTACTTAAATACCAATATGTTTCATTTATAAAATAAGGAATTTAATTGCAGTGTGCCATTTTTCTTACGCTCATTTTTATATTTATACTGCTACATCTGCAGTATAATCGTTTTTTATACGATTTTTTTTATAGTCCTTTTTTATAGACCGAGTTTTATCAATTATTTGTATAAATGTTCGCAAATACTATAAAAAAATTCAGCTGTAATATTTCCAAAGCCTTGCCTTCTGTTTGATCATTAAAGATATTTTAACGGAGCTACCGATTCCTTCATATTAATATATTTAAAAAAAAAAACAATTTTATCTTGTCGATGTATTGACAAAAGTTGTCAGGACATTCAATGTCAAATATTTTTTATATATTTTTCGGTGGTTTTTATTATCATCTTGTCGACATGCAAATATTTTGATGCAACAAATACTCAATAATTCTCAATAATTCTCAATATTTTAATATAAATGTTAATTAATTTTTGATAAATAATTAAAAATATATAATATAATACAGTACAGTGGTTCTTAACACTTTATTATATAAAAATATTTTTATTAAATAAAATAAATAAAATAGTTGTTTCAATTAAATTAAATTTAATCACATTATAGATTTTTCCACATGCAAAAAAAATAGTTGTTCTCTAGGTCGTTCGTATGTATCTGGGTCATATAAATACGATAGGCATTTAGTAAATTATTAACGACTTAGTAAATGAACTCGAATTGGGTAATAAACGGAAAATTTTCCCTCATTTTCTTTACGTAGCATCCATCACGTGGGAAGAATGGGCTAGTTCTATTGCGTTCTATTTTTGTTACATTCGCAGAGTAAACTGGCGCCTACCGTTAGCAGGAAAATAAATCGCGAACATGATTCCAGATGGAATTTAAAAAAAATTAACATCAGAAAAAAAAAATAATCGTGTCACGATTATTTTTAGCGATGAAAGGATAATAACACATACAAGAAGATGACGTCAATAACTGTGGCACCTTTTTCGCTATGGTGTACATCAAGGACGCTGTGCTCGATTCTGTGGGCAGCTGAAGGACATCGCAATCGGCCGCAGGATCGGCGGGGGGTGCAGCGGGCGCAGGAGCTGCGGGGGCAGCAGACTCGCCGGTATCCGCCATCTTCAACTAGCTTGCTTGACCAACCTCACAAAACGACCTACCGGCAGCTCAGCTGCCAGCTGACTGACTTACCGACACTGACCCCCCCCCCTCCTCCTCTTTCCACTAAATCAAAACACTGACAAAAATATAAATGAAAACATTTAAATATTACTATATTTCTAATATTGTTATAAGACTTATTATTAAATGATTTCTACGTAAATGGAATTGGTTTAATTTAATATATTGACATGGTGTGTTTTTTTTATTTTCATTATTGGTTTTCCTTGCGTTTGCCAAATTTGGATTTTCAGAACAATATTTTTATTATGCATTTTGGAACAAATGCCCAATCGGTAGCGTGGCCGAGCGGTCTAAGGCGCTGGTTTTAGGCACCAGTCTCTTCGGAGGCGTGGGTTCGAATCCCACCGCTGCCAATTTTTTTGCACTTTTTTTTTTCAAATTATGCAATCATTAATAATATAAACGATACTGTGACATTTAAAAAAATTCTCCGCTTATTAATTTTTGGATGAATGAATGAGATACATTCTATAGAAAAATAATTTATTATATCAGGGCTTTTTTTAAATAAAAAAAGGGCCGGAATTTCATTCTTTAAAGTAAAATTTTATCCAAATAATATTTCAAAGAGATTTAAAGCAGCTTTTTCTTATGTCACCAAAGACGAAAGATTTAATATTTTTAAAAATTATTTAATTATTTTTTATTTTAGCTAATAAAAGGTACCGAAACGAAAACGAACTTAACATATTTGGAGTCTACACGTTACGCCTAGAGAGGTAAATATCATCTACAGTGGAACCTCTCTTAACGAGCACCTCCCATAACGAGTAATTCACATAATGAGCAAAAAAAAAGTGAAAAAATTTGTTCCCTTAATGAGCGACATTTCGCATAACGAGTGACGCAGAAAGGGGAAGTCACGAACGTATGACGCACTTGTGTGTGTTGGATCGTATTTCACAGCAAGAAGTTATGAAGGAGAGTTTGGAGGAAGAGGAAGTAGCAGAGAAACAATCTTCTGACGCAATAAGAGAAATGCTGAAAGCATGGGAAAATGTTTCATCGTACATTGAGAAGCATCTTCCTAATAAGGAGGTGGCTATGCGTGCTACAAACATGTTCAATGATAACGCTGTGTCACATTTTTCACCAAATTTTAACGAGTCGGCTAAAACAAATGTCTCTAGACTCTAGACTAGACTAGTAAAAAATCTTTAGAATTTATAAGCATGTAATTTTATTTGAATAAACGTTAAAAAAAATATTTCGCATGGAACGCATTATCGTGTTTTATATGGATTTATGAGAAAATTAGTGTTTCACACAACGAGCAAGATTCTGGAACAAATTATGCTCGTAATGAGAGGTTCCACTGTATAGGCATAGATAAAAAATCAGTTATATATTCTATTTATTTGTCAAAAAAAATGTGCCTTTCAACTCTGTTCTTGTCAAACTTTTTATTAGTAAAATATATTACAATGTAATTTAAATTAATTTTCGAGAAAAAGGAGTTTTATAAATTAAAAAAGATATTTTTTTTACTATTTTGACAATTAAATCTTTCTATTATTCGAATCTATGAGTTACTCTTATTATATTTTTTTACAAATTTATTAAAAGAGATTCATTGGAAAATGAACAAGAAGCATCTATAGGATTTGATTTGATATCCAACTCAATAAGATTTTTTTTTAAATTAAATAAAAAAATACTTGGTTCAAGTTGATTGCTAATAAATCTTTTGGCCAATACGTTTGGCTCATGGAGTGGAAAAGGTTAAAGGTGCCGGAACACCATTCTACAGTGTTACATTACAAAAAAGACCTACATCTCATTTTAAATTGATGAAGTCGTTTTGATTCTCATGACCTTGTTTGTAAAATAGCAGTTATGCCGTTTTATGTTCGAAAACCATTGTGGGTTAATATAAGAGACTGAATTTTCTCACCAATTTAATAAAAACATTTAAGTATAAGTCACACTTGAAAGAATCACTAGATTTTTTACAATTTCGACATCAACTCTAGTCTTGGATATAATTTTTTTCAATTATTATTGCAGCGAAACCTCAATACGTTCTCCAAAAAAGTAAGAATGCTGAATGCGGTAAATCAAAAAATGCGGAATTTATAATAAAATGTAATAATAACCATTATCGTGGCTTGCAGGCAACAACAATCTGTTGTTTTTATAGTTATCCGGGACTAAGCTTATGATAGTACTCGAATAGATAAAACCGAGGAATATTATTAATTCTAGGAATACATTATCATCCCGACCAAGGAGTGAATGTGAGTTTTAGGAACTCAGCACACACACTGAACACGAGTTGGGTTCAAATAAAATAAAAAAGAATCGGAACAATAATTTTTGTTTTACAGGTTTTTCACTTCAAATTAACCATTTTGCATTTAAATTAAACCTTTTTCCTTTAAATGTCTATTGAAAAATTTGAAGTGAAATACCTGTATCACGAAATTTTTTTTTTAAATTAATTCCTAAATATATATGCGAGTAAAGGGTATTTATTCTACAAACACAATTCACTGATTATTTTTTTATTCAAATTTTCAAAAAAGCTAATTCCAATACATTTTAGAATTGAAACTGAAGCCTAAGCTTATTTTATTAAAAACAATAAAAACACCACAAATAATATTATAATACAATACAACTAACGAAATGTGATTTTTTTAAAATATTTTAAGTAATAAAACAACCACACAAGTTACATCGACGCAATTTGACTTTGCGTCGTATAGGAATCAACGTATACATACGGCATACGTATGTGTTTCATGTTTATTAGATCAGTGATTAACATTAAATAAAATATATTTTATGTTATTGCTATGAGCACGGTCAAAAATTAACAAAAATATAATACTTAATTTTAATTAATGAATAACTTTTACATTCGGTAAGGAATAATCTGCCAAAACATTACTTTAAAAGTACATTGACAAAGTATCGAGGAATTCACAATGTTAAATTTCACATATCACAGCTCTTAAAATGCCTATTTATATATTTTATGGAATAATTTATTACAAAAAATTTAGAGACCTGATTTTGAAATACGGATAAATATCTAAATAAATTAAGTACAATGTGGTGTACGAGGGAAACGTTTTCACGTCAGTTGAAATTAATCATAGAGCAAGTCGGCATACATCGTTGTGTTCATTACGACAGTCCCAATTAAAGTCTTCGACATTTCGTTACATGTCACATTAAAAAAAAAACACAAGTTTAAAAAAAATCCAGTCTCGTCTTTTTTTTTATTTACATATAATTTATTTAAACAAAGCGTTGCTGTATTCCATTACATGATATAAGCAAAATTTTGCAACAAACGTCGTAATGTAATCCTATATATTATTTTACAAATATGTTTTCCAAAATATTCAATTATTCCTTGGTGTAATGTAATTTTTTTACTACAATAAATATCAATAAAGTCAAACTTTTTAAATAAATTTAGTACATAATGATACACAAATATACAAACCGTATCTAGTTATATTAATTTATTAAAATTTAATTAAAATACTGGGACACAATTTCTGGGAAAATTGTAAAAGATTACGTAACATAATCGTAATAATTTTTTTTTTAAACATAACATTTATTAATTAAATATTTGTATATATATAAAACAACAAGAGCTAATAGCTTTTCTAAACTAATGTGTTTAATTTGAAAATATAATCCGAATAGATGCAATGCAAATACAAAAATAAATATGGCATATTTCGTACATTAAGTATCGTTATAAAATTACGAATCATAAAAAAATATTTTTTCTCCACATCGAAATTTACAAATACCATATTCGATAAATATAAAATTAATCCCCATATACCCAGCCGCCTGGTGAATTTCGGTGACCTTGCTTCAAATTATTATAGAAAATTAAACAACGTGGTATCAGTCAGATGTTGAATAAAGAAGAATCAGTTGCAAGACAATCATCATGTTCTAACGACGATCAGGCTGAGTAAACAATGACGAAGAAACAATTATCAACAACCATCTTCCGATTGTAAAATTAAAAAACACAATAAAATAATTGCAATTAACTAAATTTAATCCAATTGATACTTTTGTTAAATCAATCCTCTGTGATTATATTGAAATTATAAATGTAATCAGAAGTGATTTATAATTAATATCTGTGCTCAGTGAATAAAATAAGCTTTTTCTATATTCAACGTTGATGAATATATAAGAATAAATACAAAATATATATTCATTATATAAAAAAAAAAAGTGTTTAAAACAATTTAATATTAATATTTTTATTTAAAATCAAATTATCGGTTGCCGGGCCATGGTAGATAACTGCCCCATCCTCTGTTAGAATTGGCATCCAATCCTACAATAGAAAGATACGCATTAATAATGAATATTAAAAATAATATATACATACATATTACAACTCTATTACCTTTGGCGACGGCGTTGAGTTGTTGAGACTCTTCTGGACTCAACGTGAGGATTGTATTTAAAACTGGAACCAAGCGACTACGCTCATCACCAGCATTCAACGTCAAAAACTAAAACATAATATTAATAGATTATATATAGAAGGATATAATAAGTCCAACTGTCACAATTTGTTTTTGTCGTGTTGGTACACCTGTAGCTGTCATATCTAAACACTAGCGGCCATTTTGAATGTTTACTTTATTGTTGGGTGTAAAATGAGCGATTTTTTATGTACTCGGAAAAAATAGAAAATTATCTGCCGTATTTCATAGACAGGCTGAAAAAAAACATGAAAGGATGACGATTTGCCAAAATTTAGGCAATAAGAACTGATTTTTCCAGAGGTGCTTCGAAGATGGAAAAAGAGACATCTGGCATAAGCGTATGTATGATATATCTGACAGAGACTTATACATGTACCCAGAATTAATGTCACATTTTCAAAACTAGTGTTATGGCTTGTAGGTAACATGCATATTATTTCGATAATGTAAGTTAATGGCGACTGAGCTAAGTTAGTAGTCAGTTAGGTATCCGATGAAAAAAAGTAATATTATGTCAAAAAAGGCCAGATCTAGTGATAAACCATAAAATAATCCTGCAACATGACAATATGTTCTCAAAAAAATATTAACGATCTCCGTTTAGAGAGATACGAGATAGAATCGGCCCTTTCTGGAGATTTTGATTCAAAACCATGGGAATTTTATAAAAAAGCGATTTATGATTCAATAAATACTTAAATTAAAATAAAAGGCTTCAACTTAATACCTTGACTATAACATTTTTCAGATATTCTTGATTGTGGTGATGCGAACCACGATCCAGAGCACGCTGACATCTCCGTACTTCCTCCTTAAGGGTCTCTACTAATTGGGACCTTCTGGCTACTTCTTTTTCCGCCTCCGCCACTAACTCTGTCAAGTGAGCCAATCTAAAACAGAGAAAAATATTGAAATTTTGCATTATTAAAAGAGATATTCATTAGGAAAATGAATAAGATGCATCTATAGGTTTTGATCTGATATCCGATTCAATAAAAGACATATATTTTTTTAAATTAAATACAAACTTGGTTCATGTTGTTTGTTAAAAAATCTTTTGAGCCAATACGTCTGGCCCACGTGGTGGAAAAGGTTAAATAATAAAAAAAAACATTACCGCTTGTCTCTTGTTTCAATTTGTTTTATTGCAGATGCTAATTGTTGTTCAGTATCGCCTTCCAAATAAAGACCAGATTCATCCTCTGGTATAACAGTTTCGAGAAGTTGATCCAACGGCATCGGCTCTCTTCTACCTCTTTGTCCTCTCCTGTTAATATTTGTGACACACGTAGGGGAAGGAGATGGCGTGCTCTCGGAACCCTAAATAATTTTTTTTCATGAATATCGTATCAATTATAAAAATATAATATTCAATAATAATAACCTCTCCTTCTTCTCGCTCTAATAACGCGACATTAATTTCACCGCTGGTATCAGGACAATCGTGATTCGGAGAATTTCCACTGTCCGTTGAGCTTTGTATGCTGTCTATAGCGATAAACTGCAATTGAGGTTTTTTTATTGCAATTGGGGCATTCGCAGTGTTGACTATACCAGCACGAGCCATACTCGCCCTGGAGAAGTCGAGCTCTTTACGAAGTTTCGTTATCTGTTCGGCCGATGATTCTTCCAATTCTGCAATTTGCTTTTTGTAACATTGAGTCAACGTCGACATCTATCGTAAGACAAAAATATTTAAATACATTAAAATCAATTAAATAGATAAAATTAAATTATTGATAATAAGATTACAAACCTGAAGTTTAATATTCTGTTGTTCTTGCGCTTCTTTTTTGAGCAATGAAGAATATTGTACAGCAATATTTTCTCGTTCGTTCTGAGCTGATGATATCGCCTGTTGCTGTTCAGTGCAACGTGCTGCAAGTCGAGATCGTTCTAATTGAAGTGTTTCTACTTGAGATCTGCGAATTTCAGAAATAAATATGGATTAATGTGAAGCCATATAATCATAAAATTATAAGTAATACCTTAAATTTTCACACTCTACTCGTAGAGAATCTACTTCCGCTTTTAATGCGGCCATTTCCTCTTTAAGATTCTCTTCCAAATTAACATCTTTCTTATTATTCTGGCGTAGAATAGATTGAGCTCTCAACTACAATATTAAAAATAAAGATATAAATATCTAAGCATAATAATTTATGATTAAATAATTAAGTGTAAATAAATCTAACCTTGTATCCGGTGAATTCTGTTTTTACGTCTTCCAATTCAGTGGATTTTATTGACAACATTTCTTCAATTTCGTTTGCTTTATTTTCAAACCTTTTCAACTTTGCGAGCAAATCAGATTTTTCGTGTCCGAATGTTATCGCAGATTTTTCTTTTTCACCCAACGCAGTTGCCAGCTGAAGATTGAGGTCGTCGGTGTATAATTTGCAATCTTCGATATTCTTTTCCAAATTCAAAATGATCTCATTCTTCGATATAATTACATTTTCTTTTTCTTTAGCATTTTCGGTGGCTCTATTCAATAAATCTTTTACTTCTTTACTAATTTTTTCATCCGTGCTCATTTGATCTTCTAACATTTTAATTTGAGTTTTTAAAGATGTGATCGTTGCTTGTTGAGTGTCAATCGTAGATTCCATCTAAAAATGTATTCAAAGTTTTATTTTTCATTTTTATTTATTAAAATATGTTTCATCCGCATAGCTCTCGGAGAGCCGCCCAGATGACCTTCATCGGGCCTGTCTAACATACGGATCTGAATTAACAAAACAAGATGAGCGAAACTAGATATCCTGGAGAGGAGAAATCTGAGACAAATATTTGAAGACAATCGACGATGGGTAATGGCGTATCCGTAGCAACGAGGAGCTGTACCGACTATACAGGGATACAAAGGTGACAGCTGTCGTCAGAGTGCCCAGACTCAGACAGATAAAATGGAGAAGGGTGTTGGATGAGGCTAGGGCTCCACAATAGGGCTGTTGTGTCTATGATGACTTATTAAAATATGATAATACAGCCCTCCTATAACAAAGAAATCTGGACCATCTTATAGAAAAACCAAAGGCACTCATACAAAATTTGAAAAGAGGACCTTCTTTTTTATTTTTATTTTTACAAATTAAACGAAATTAATACATTGATCATTTTTCTATTTGCATATTTTAAAGGAAATTATAATTTATATAAATAACGTTTTTCTAGAAAATTAATTCTTTCATTAAAAATACGACATTACTTTCCGGATTACAAAATATGAAAATAATTCAAATTTTAACCTGTACAATTTTCTTTTTATCATCCTCCATTTTATTTGTGAGTTCTTTCATTGATTTTTCATAATCCTCCATTTCTAGTGATAATACACTCTTCTTTTTAACTTCACGTTTAGCTTTCTCTAAACTTTCTTTAGTCAATTGATGTTGACTTTCAGCGAGGACTAGTTGGGATTCTTTCAAAGCCAAAGAATCTAAAAATAAACCAAAGCCAAAGAATCTAAAGTAAGATAATTGTAATGACAATTAATAAAATTATATTTTTTTACTATTATTTTAATATTACTTACCTTTAATTTTAGATATCTCAGCATCTTTTGCTCGAATGTCTTCAGAATCATTCTGTAAGTTTCCTAACTTGGACTGCAACTCCTTGATTATTATTTCAAACGAAACTTTTTCCTGATTAGTGAAATCCAAGTCTTTCAAAAGCTGACTCACTTTTAAATTAACCGTCTCCAATTCAGATCTTGATTTTGCCAATTCGTTTTTGAGTTCGTTAATCACCGCATCGGTATCATTATGCTCAATGTTCTTTCGTTCGAGCTCATCAGTAATCCTATCATATTCGGATTGTATGCTTTGAATGTTTTTAGCAGTGTTTCCCATTTTCAGCAATTTATCGTTTATTTCCGTTTTATCACTTTCGAGTTTATTATTGGTCTCTTCAAGAGCCTTATTTTGCAACGTAAGTTCATTGATACGTTTTTTCAATTTCAACGCCAACAATCTTAGCTTGGAATATCTGGAATTTAAAATATTATAATAATTATATGTAATTGTTACAATATAACATGTAATTATACCTTTCTTCGAAAGATTCGTCTAAATCTTTTAATCGTGAATTTTCTTCGACACGCGATAATGTCGATATTGACAAATTATCACTACGAGCATCTTAAAGTTTAAAAAAATTACAAATGAATCCCAGTAAATATTAGTAAAAAATTAATATTGTTATAAATATTTACCGAATGATACGTTTCCTTGATTATGTTTAAATTTTTCTATATCGTCCTGAAGTGAAATAATAATTCCGTCTCTCTCCTTTAATAAAGCTTCCATATTATCCCGTTCTATTACTAATTCATTGTATTTATTGTGTATATTGTCTTTGTCTTTCAAATTTTCAGTAATTTTAAGTATTTCTTCGTCTTTTCTATCATTGTTTTCTCTCAATCTTCTTAATTCCTCCTCTAACTGTTGTAATTTACGATTCATATCTGATATTTCCATGTATTGTTTTGAAATCGTCTCCCCTCTCTCTTTCATAACTTGATTAATTTCTTTCATTTCTTTAAGATATTCCGAATTTTCGCTCTTGAAATTAGCGAGTTTAGCTTTCATACTTTCATAATCTTGCAGTACTGATTCAACGTCCATCAATCTCTGTCTAGCTTCTTTTAATTCGCTGTTTAATGATAGATTTTCAGTTTTGTATGTTTTCAATTTGGTCTGCAATTTTGATATATCAGTTTGCAGGCTATCGTTTTGTTCGACGAGTTTTCGTATCTCGGGAGTCGACTGCTCGTCACCGGCCGGATCCAGTTGACTTTTAAGTAATTCATTAGATTCGCACAATAATTTATTTTCTTCTTCCACCGAAACGATTGCAGATTTTAGAGATAACAACTCCTCTTTCAGAACTGTCAATGTAGCATTTTCGGAAGACGATCTGCCGTCTTTCATCATTTTTAACTCTTCTTGAATGGACATCTTATCATTTTCCATCCGGTCAATATTTTCCTTTAGTTTCAATATTTCCGATTTATAAAACGAGACATCGTTGTTTAGTTCTTGCACGGCACTCTCCATTTCCAATTTTTCCGCTTCAATTTTTTGAATCGTTTCTTTGCCAAAAACTTTTTCATTGACTAATATCATTTTTTCATTCTCTAACGATTTTAAATTGTTGTTTAAAAATTCATTTTCAGATGTAATAGAGAGTAAATTTTTATTATAGGCTTCTTTTTCCTGTTGTAATTCGTTCAACTCTTTTGTAATTAAATTTAATTTGGCATTGAGAGCATTATTTTCATCATTCGGAATGCTACATTGATCTACGTCGTTTGTGCCTTCGGATTCATTATTTTTTGTATTTGAAAGTAGCTTAGCTTTCAAATCATTATTTTCCGATTCTAATTGTAATAATTTTTCACTCAATAGTTTAGAAGCATTCAATATATCCCTCTGCCATATAGGTACGCTTTCCGAATAATCTTTTACAGTTTTCAACAATACAGATTTGGAATTCTTTAACTGAACAATACTCATCTTGCACTTTTCAAGTTTATCTTTATATGCCTTTAATCTTGAATTAAGTTTTTCCTTTTTTGATTTTTCGCTCGCTAGTTCATTTTCTACGCTGAGAATATGACCATCTTTCCCTTCAATGTGTTTTGTAAGTGAGAGATTTTCCGCGGAAATCTTTTCTAGATCAATTTTGCAAATCTCCAACTGTTTACAAATATCATCAAGATCACTCTCTGAATCAATAGAATTATTTTGATCTAAAATAAATAGAAAACATAACAATTACATACAAATAATTAAAAATAAATATAATAATTACAACCTTTTTCAGGGCTTTCGTTCAAATTTGATCGCTGTTCATCGACTGATTTATTGGGGAGTTTTTCACTTCCATCCAATTGAATAATAAGATTTTCGTTATCGTCTTGTAATCGTTTGTTTTGTCTTTTTAATGATGTGTTTTCCGTATCCATAGATGCAATTTTGTTTTTTAAATCGTGTAATTCATTTTTTAATAATTTTTGTTGCTCTTCGTTTGCAATATTAATCGTTTTAATTTCTTGTTGCATACTTTCGCCCAACGATTTATGATTAGCAATTACTGTTTTCATAGAATCCAATTCTGTAGCAAAAGTCAATTTTTGCTCAGTCAGTGTTTCGATGAATTCTTGCATCATTCGAAGACTTTCTTTGTCGGCTGCTTTTTGTTTTTCTAAATTTTGACATTTCTCTTTTAAATGATCACACTCTAATAACATATCTATATAAAAAAATAAACAGTAGTTTTTATGATACGTTAACTAATTTGTAATATTTATGAGTAAATTAAATACCCGATCTGGACTGTTTCGCTTTTTGGGCAATTGTTAATAAGCCTTTGCATTTTTTAGCCAATTCCTCTCTGGATAAATTATCAAATGGACTTTTTTTGGCTCCACCCTCATCCTCCTAATAAAAATATTCATAATCAATTATTTTACATAATCAGTTCAAGTGTCATTAAAAAAATAGTTTACGTGTATCATCAATAAAAATAAAGTTTACGTTATCTTTGCTTGCATTTTATTTCATGATCCTTAAAATTAACGATATATTTTGAATTACAACAATAGAAATAAGACAGAGTTAGATAATTAGGATTATTACATGAGGGGGCAGCGCCTCCATGTCGGCGGTGCGGCTGTGTTGACCTGACAGTTCTCTTGGCCACAACAGCGCACGATGACTACACTCGACATGTTGGCATTTTGGTTGGCCTTCATATTTATTAACCTGTCATCAAATATGTGAATATTAAACCTTCTAACACTTTTGTAAAATAGTCTATCTTTATTTTATAATGATGGGAAATATTGGTCAAAAACTTGAAATTTATTTACATTTATTAAATATTGAAAATGGGATGTATATTCATAATTAAATGCATAAGTTAAATATAATTAGCGCACATAGTATTGTCGCTTTAATTTAAACAATTATGTATATCGTATTGTTGGAGTAAACTAACCCTATGATTAATGTAGCGTTTTTGCGAACGTAGTCCGCTGATTTGTTATTCTGGCGCAGCATCCTGGCGGGTGTAACTTTGCTCCTATAAATTGTTTGAATAAAACCATTTCAAAATAATGTAATATGCTCTTATAGGTCTAAGTATAGTTTTGTATTTATAACGTTAGTTTAT
>JAGXCT010037246.1:113701-318931 GCA_022495035.1 Philopotamus ludificatus | reverse complement strand
GTAACAATTATTTATTAGTTCGTAATTTCAAATTATATTAATTTAGAACTTAAAATGAAACGAATTTAAAAATTAACATCGTATAATTTTAAGCTATAATATAAAGTTATTAAACAAAAAATTGCTGAAATATTTTGTTGGTTCCACTCAATTAATCATAAGCTGCTTTGTGTCTTATGGACGACAGTTGTTCAGTTGAGGCCAACTGTCACCGCTGCTTGCTGTGGGGCGGATGGGGGGCGACTGCGCCCCCAGAGAAGACTATTTGCGGGAGCTTCGCGACGAATTCGTTGCCACAAAATCATTTGGTAAATGCTCAATCATAATAAACCCTAAATCATTTTGATAAAAACTCTCTACCATATCTAAATGTTTAAGATTTAAAATAAAATACACCTATATATGGAATATTCTTGAATTAAAACCTTAAATAAATTACAATATTCACTGATTATTTTAATATATTTTATGCAATGTCCATTTTTATAGAACTATGTATAATTTTGACATGAAATAATTTGTTTGATTTTATTTTTCAGATGCTAAATGCCAAGTCTTAGCCAATTTATCAAACTTTGCATATGATCCTGCGAACTTTGAATATATTAGAAATGTCGGTGTGTTAAAATTATTTCTTGAACAATTACGTTTACCCGAAGAGGAAAATTTAACTCATTTCGCTTGCAACGGAATATGTAATCTATGTCTAGGTGAGATTTTGAAGCTTGTGCATAGTAGATATTTCATTAATCCAATAATAATAACATTGTTTTTTTTTTAGATCCTCAAAACGCTGAAATTATAATTAAAAATGACGGAATAAATTTATTGATAAAACTTTTATCATCGGATCACGAAGAAACATTGTTGAATGCCCTGACGAGTCTATTTTATTTAGCCGATCAACAAAATAGTGAAATATCGGTCAATCCGATAATAATCCGTCATGTGTTGACCTTTAGAAAATCAGCCAATCCTAGAATAAAAAATCTCGCAGATATTATTGCTGACGATGTTTGTGATAAACAAATGCTAACCTTGCTCGAAGAGCAATCGAATAATAAGTGCAGTGATAACACACCTTCTGATACGCCTTCATCATCGACATAAAACACTCGACGGCCACTTAACCTAAATTAATAAAAATGTTGTCAAATCGTTTTCCGTACATCATTGTCAACAATAAAAATTATCAAAAAATATGTAAAATACATACGACGACGTTCACAAGCTCGCCGTTCCGAGCCGGTGATAAAATTCGAATACAAAAGACACTCACTCAAAAAGACTTGGACGCCTTTTCGAATTTAACGAACGATCACAATTCATTGCATAAAAATAACAACGGATCGAAAAGGCCGATCGTGCACGGGGCGTTATTGAACGGATTAGTTGCCGGCTTAATCGGAACGCATCTTCCCGGACCCGGAACCGTTGTCGTATCTCAAACTATGAAATTTCCCAATAAGTGTTTTGTCGGCGAGAAGTTGACCATCAGTGTCGAGTTAGTTGACGTAAGAAAGATTATGAGAGTGAAATTTTATTGCGAAGTCGAGGAGGAGAAGAAAGTTGTGTTCGAGGGTGAGGCTAAACTAATTCTTGCCAAAAATGATTAAACTAACATTAGTACAAGTTGATAGCGTTTCATTTTCTATTTAAAAATAATCCGTACTATTATTAAATACAAAGTTTATCGATGCAATTACTTATGCAGCTTAATTTCTAGTACAATATTTTGATAATTGCTTTTCAAATTAGTCCGTATTGATATGAAATATTTTATATTGTGTTGGAAAAATTGAGTGCGATTTTTACGTTTATATACATAATGTAACATGATAAGAATTGACTCTATAATAAAAATTAAGAATATAAATTATAGACTTTAGCTTCAAATAAATTTATAAAAATATTAGAAAACATATATACATATATATATATTTCTAAACTATGAATGAAACAATGAATCTGTCCTTTTAGCGTGTACAATATTGATTTCGTTACTTTAAATTTAAAAATAAAACGAAGAGTTCAAAATTTTCACAAAGTGGATTAATATTTTTTTTACAACGGGGATCGGCATCTGATATCTATCGGATTATTACACTAAATTATCTTATACACCTGACCGGTTCCTGTCTTTCGACGGCCCTAATAAGCAGTGGTCGTTAAATAGAATCTCTAAATCGTTCAAATATTTATATAGTAATAATACACATAAAGCCTTTCTCGTACAACATACATTTAGTGATTAAGATTAATTATTATATGAAGCATTTTGATGTGATTTTTTAAAATTGTATTCTTTATATATATTCTGTATATGGAAAGTGATAAATTTTACAAGATATTGCTCTAGTAGTATTTATCTTTAATATAAATCGAGATGTAAGCATACGTTATTATTTAATTTTAGCATGTACATCGTAGATAACCATTACTTTTTTTTGTACTATCCTTTTACTTACGTAGATTTTAAATATATGCTTTCGATTAACGTTAAAGATATATTGATCAGTGTGATATTTTTATTATATTTATGTTGTTTTTTCTGTTATTTTTAGTGTTATTTAGATTATAAGTTGTTACTAGGCATTTTATTCATTGTATTACGTACAAAATAAACTGCGATCCAACGTAATCGGTTTATATGTTTCAAAAATATCATTTTAACTTTCTAAATTACTGTCATTCGTATGTTATAAGTTACTTTTTATTAAGTTTTCTAAACTATGTTTTTATATATTGATATAAAAATCGTTTTTTTTTTCATTTTATACTTTATTTTAACCTTATGTGTTCTATTTTATATTTATTATGAAACTAAATTAAAAGAAAAAAGCCTATTTCAATGTATTGAATCAATGTGTCAATTTAATGCATTTATTATTTATTATTCATGCCTGTAAATATTAAAAAAAAAGAATATTTAAAAATAAATTTCTTAATATTAAACGTTCTTTTGTTTATTTTTTGAAACGGACATATTATACATTTCCTAGAATAGAACGTTTGCTTAGATGACCATATTTCATGGAGTTACGTGACCATAAGAATTTTAATATACGATTGACATAATTTACAGACACGTATTTATGCGAAAAATGCATATATGCATAATTAAAATGTGCAATGGGGCAACATGTTAATTTACAAGTAGAATGAAATCCTTGATTTAATCGTATTATTTTATTACGTTCGATTGCTAACACACGTGCTCTGGAATAATATTTTATGTAAGTAAATTAATTAAATCGTAAGATTTTTTCGATACATTAAACACCGAATATTTACAGTATGAATTTATCCGAATTGAAATTTTTCTACACAATTATTTGGATTTTTGAAATTGTTGCCACCGCTGAATCGTACGAAAATGAAAATATAATAAAAAAATTACCGTCCATTTTGCATAGTAATTTATTCCGATTGACGGACCAAAGGATTAAATCAAATATGGTAAATATACGTTTTATTAAAATAATTCTAATAGATTTCATTTTATTAGCAAAAATAATTGTATAGAATACACCATGCACGTGCGGAGTATTCCTCGATGCACAGCTATCAAATGAAAATGCGGTATACTCCGATGAAAATCCATCGTTCATGAAACAATTGGATATTCCTATATACCCGTGCGGAATTCGTGGCACCAAAGCATGTATGAAGAAATGTGTCGATATGGTATATATATATAGATATATATATCTTTACTCTGTTATATATTTTTATTTAATCATATTTATTTATATATATGTATAGATAATCAAGTATATGCCAAATATTGGTCCGATGGTTTGCGCATCTATCGAAAGAAATTGTGTTAAAGAAAAGGCGCATCTCTTTATTAAAAATTGCGACGAAACATGGAGAAATACGGGATTTTCAGCCGGTAAAGAATTTTGTTGCGACAAAGGCTTGGAAACAAAATGTAGATTCGGATTTGCACAACAGGAATCTAATATATCCGGTAAATATTAAGTTATAATCGATATAAGTACCTCGGCCTTGTATAACACGGCCATATGGTACCACAAAAACATTGTGTAATACAAATCCGTGTTATACGAGGTTTTATGTTCATACAAAAATAGTCTTTGTATTCCAAAAAATATCGAAAAGTGTTAATATCATTTATTTTTTTTATTAAACAATCCATAAAATATACATTTATTAAAAAAATACGTATAATAGATCATTCGTTCATCATCGCTAACACTAACAATTCTATATTTTCGACTCTTTTTCGAGTTTTATAGTTTCGGCGAATGTCAGCCGACGCTATTTCTCCTTAAATTTTTATATTATGTAGTGAGAATGATTTTCTAAAATTTTCAAACAATCCTCTTCCAGGGAAAATTAGGATTGTTGATCATCAGATGATGATTGTTCAGTTCTTTTTAAATTATCATAAATTTAGTGCTCTCTTTTGAATAATCTTTCGGTCTATAAGTATGTTTTTGCCATTGTCGACTCCTATCCATATCAGTCCTTTCTATCTATTCTATTATTACTGAGCGATTACGCACAGTATTTTTCTTACTAATAGACAATTTTTTTAAAAATCGTATTATATAAAGCGTGTTGTACCAAAAAATGACAATAATCATCAACCATGTTGTATGAACCTGTGTTATACGAGGCCAAGGTGTAATATTGTTTTTAATATTTTTTAAAAACGTTTAAACGAGTATTTTTCATGGATGCATCGATAGATTTTGGATGTTTCTAGCTTGGGTAATGAATTGACAGTTGTCACCCCGGAGTGACCATAGCGACTAAAGCATTAATAGCCTTTTATGAAAATCGCAGTCATAAAAAGCACATTGAGTGATGCGCAATGCACAATGTGCTGATGAGTATTTACAAAGATAGTTCTGTAAATTTCAGTGAGAATATATGTAATACTCTATTCTTCATTAACTTGAGAAAATTCTCTTTTTTGTGAACCGTCTAGTGACTCTGCTCTTTAAATTTATCATTTATTCTGAAGCTTGCAAAATTAAATCTGTAGAAAAAAACGCAATTCCCATGAGGCACTTGAAACATATACCCTTCAAGAATTTTTCTCCAATATGCTGTCTAATTTTTTTCTTCAAAATTATTTATAAAAACGACATTACTCATGAAATGAACTGGTATGAATATTTTATAATGGTATTTATAATATATTTTTTCAGAATTATTCGATGTAAGTTCAATCAGTAAATATATACCTGATTTTTTGATGAATTTTGCTGATCGCGCCTCTAATATTGCATCCAGTGTACTGAGAATTCATTGAAGACATAGTGGAATAATATTTTTATTTTTTTACATGTTTTATTTTTTCATAAATAATTAAAATAATTAAAAAAATATTACAATTGTTATTTTATTATAATAATTTTCACAGTAAAAAATATTTATTATCGTATTAATATAGAAATGATATTTAATATACATATATATATTTGTATAGTATGCTTATTTTAATATATAACAAAAAAATAATTCAAATCTATATTTTTTGTTGTAAGGAATTGCACATCCCATCATGATACATTCGAATTTATATACAATAGTTTACGATCTTTTTTTTTAGATGCTTCCCCCGTAGATCAGCCGGTTGTTGACCTCGGCTGAGGTATTCGAAGCACCTGCATTTTTTCTAGTCCAGATAAACGGAGGGTCGTCCCTTTTTTAGGGGTCCATACACTATTTGTGTAGGATCTATTTGAATCTGTCCATATTAAAAAAAAATACACGCACAATACCGGCCCCGGTCATTAAATCTCGCGGTATCCTGGGTAGGCGACGTGGGCTTCTAAATTCAGTTTTAGGAACTGGATTGGCCGAGAATGGAATTCGAGATGTCGCAACCGAGCGATGGCACGAGCAATATCGCGAGGCATGCCGTCATCCGCAGGCTTTCGACGGTCCAGGGTCGCTAGGGCTCCAGGGCTCCTGAATGCGGCGGGGCGGGGGAGGGGCGAGTGCCTCGTTCTAGTTCCGTGTAGGTGCGGCCGGCTCCGTGGCGTCACGTGACCCCATTTCCAGGCTCAGGGTTGTTAACCCTGGCGGCCCGCTTTCTAAATTTACTAACACGCATCCTTGGGTCACTCACCAGCTCGCTCCGTGTGTTTTCTCTTTGATACCAACTCATCATCGTGCAGTCGACGCGGTGCCTCAGATTAGAAAAAGATATTTGAATAATGGCGGCGGATCCTTAAACGAAATTTTTTGGCCCAAACGCAACTACGCACGTCTATACAACGCAACACGATAATTTCATACATAAATATAATATATACGGATACGGGCAACAATTTGATTGTATGGACGGCAAAAACTGCGTTTAACAAAACATGAGTATTTATTGAGCCCAGATTTCCTAGTAACACGATATCAATTTAAATATTTATCGCGTTACGCGGGTAATCAAAATAAATAATACAAAAACAAAAGTTTGGCTCCTCTGCATCTTGTGAATCAATTCGGAACGTATTCGCATTCATCCCTGTATTATGGCTGCACAATTAAAAGGGACAGGCCCATATTGATTGTTGTTTAAGATCAAATTGAAAATAAAAAAAAAAACAAATAAATCATTTAATGACTTCATTTGACGTTTACGTATAATGTTATTTGAGTTACATTTATCGTTTGATTTTGATAATTTAATATATGAAATCGTGTTGTTTTAATATTCATGACATCACCGTTGCGATTACAATAAAATAAGGATTGATACTTGAAATATATTATCTTGAAACTATTTTTTCATCTTAGGGAATAGAAAGAAATCCCAGTGGTCATGTCCGGCGAATACGGAGGCTGAGGCATCATAATGATATTATTTTTAGTAAAAAATTCTTTCCACAATCGCCGAACACGCCAAAACATGTAAAACCTTTTTGATAGCCAACAACAAAAAATGTGATGATTGGAGTCATTTATACATAGTCATTTTTTTTTTTATCAAACCTTGTATGTATAATATATATCGTGTACATACAAACATGAATGTATTTCTTGTGACCTGTATTGAAAGAAAACTGACACAATATTGATCTTTATAGAAGAGTATATAAATAAACTTGGAAAGGACACGAATATGACTATGCACAATCGATTATTTTATATACCCTTTTACGTTCAATTTAATATATATATTTGGATATGCACATTTTTGGCTGATTAATCCAGCCGAATCATCTTGTTCTGCATAATATAGATTAAATACTAGTCATACAACCAGGAAATTCAGGAATGTTGAACAGACAATCATCTGAGTCATCATGTCCTGTTAAAAATTCCTTGTTTCGACTGCCCAGCGAAATGCGATATGTCTCCTCAACAACATTCCATCGGATTGTTCGCCTGCCGTTCTGTTCTATATTACGAGCACTTCCATTTTGTTTATTTTGTATTATTTTTTCGTCACAAATCGGTGACATGGCGACATAGCCATACATGGCCACGACCTCCGGGTTAGAAACTCGATACATAAAACGCTGCTTCCACCGGCCAACAATGCGAAAGCATTCGACAATTGATAACAAGACGCGAGCTGATGGGCTGGTGGGTAGGCAGGGACACCGTCTCCTCCACGGAGAGTGCACCAGCTCACCCACCCACCCACCTGCCCCCGCAGCTCCCTCCCGGCCCCTTTGTGTCGCAACGAGCCCACGCACCAGTGCGTGCCTCAGGATGGCCGATGTACCTATTACGAAACACGAGCCTAGCTCTATTCTTATACATAAACCTTGAAGCGAAGCATCTGACTTTTTACCACCGCCGATTGCGTCCGTTTCGACTTTGAGCCCTACGCAAAGGTCACACGGACTTTGTATAGGACTCAAAAGCGAACGTCACCGCTTCGTTTACGGTGTTAAATTGCATTTGGGAGCGATGATATATTCTAGCTCCGTAAAATTGTGCGGTGCCATCTTTTCCACTTAAAACTAACTGTAATCCGTTAACCAAAAAACTAATAAAAACCACCACTCACTTGTTATTTCACAACACTGGCTGCCAGGGCATTCACATGCTAGCGGCGCCATCACACCATGAGCTCATGCAGCTATTATGTTTCGATCTATTCAATGCACACTTCATCCCAGAAATGTTACATTTCAATCGTCAGTCGAATATACCGCTTTTAATATCCAAATTTAATTTTAACCGACAAATACAGCTGTTTAATCGAGAAAAATCAATGCAATAAAATATATTCATAAAAATATTTGAATAAATCAATTCGAATTGATTATATCATTTTTTATTGTAATTTATTTTACATATATATGGATTATTTATTTTATTGCATGCATATGGACGCAAGAAAGCAATGAAAATTTCGAAAAAAATGCCAATATCACTTTTATATATCATTAGAATAAGAAAAAAAAATCATTCTCCATATATTTTTTTGTTATGATACGACATATGACACCAGCCATGCCGACGGGTCTAATTGGGACCCCCAAGTTTTTGATTTTTCTAGAAAAAATCTTTTAATACAAATCCTACATGTCACAAACTTTTTCTATTTGTCAAAAAAAATCTAAGGAATATATATTATAAAATAAATAATCGTTGACTTTATTGACCGCCATTGCGAGATAAATTAAAGTGTGCTTGTCGTTTACGTATAATAACTATTTTTATTCTTAGAGTAATCAATTTTTCTAAAAAGTCTTGACTTGAAATGCTTGGTGTCTATTCTTCATTGTAAAAAGACCCCCTTCAGACGACGCGGTTGGTTTCGACCCGCCGCGATGAATTGATTATAAATGTAATTTAAAGATACGGCTTCATTTGGGGCCCCCAATTCAAAGTAAGAAAAAAGTTTTATGAAACTCTCATTAAGCTATTAACAAAAAGGTAATTAAACATTTCTTACAATAACACATTAATATTTTAAAATCAGTAAAGGTGTCATTTAAAATATCCTGCTCTATATACAAAATGACCAAATTTTATAATATTTCTTAACATTTTTTTAAATGATTTTTGTAAATATTCTTTATTTTTTTTCTTTTTTAAAATAAATTTCAGTTATTTTAGTTGAATGAATATAAAACTATCTTGTTCTTAACATACATAAATTTTTCTCTTAGTGTAAATTCATGCCCGACTTTATTTTCTTTCAAATTATTGATAAAAAACGACTTCAATGCAATAGATTCTTTCAAAAATTTTCTGTCATTATGACAGTTTTATATTTGTCCATTTTTGTTAACTTTTTCTCTTCTTCTGAATCATAAATTTCAGTTAAAGTTTTTTGGGTGAAACCAAGTTTTATATCTAACGCAACATCTGCTCTTGGTGGTTATCTTGTATTAGAAACTCTTTTCACTGAGACGGAATGTTTACACGTGTCTAGATTTTTTTTATAAATGATTAAAGTTGGACAAACTCCTTGTTCTAAATATGAAGACGTGTGCTTATCTATAGAATGTATTCCACAAATCTTTTTACTAAATGTACGATAAATGTTGTAAATTATGGTTTAGTTTAATAATCATTATTATTTTTAATCGTTTTTTGACTCCACTGTAAAGTATAATTTTTTGAGATACAGTAAGATTGCTCTCAATATCATTATTTAAAGATTTATAGTGAATATTAAATAAATATATTGAAAGATCGCTTCTAGCTACGCGTGTGATGAACGCACGTATGTACGAAAGATAAAAATGAAGATACGGAAGGTGCGTTTACGCAATATTTGGTAGAGAGGACTCAAAGGTTTCGTAACGGAGTATGCGACCTCAGGCTCTATTCCAACCACACAACTAACACTCCGGTGGAACACCAGGCTCGTGAGAACTCTTCACGGCCAGAGGATTCCTCAGAAATTTCGTTATTACTTATTAGCACGATAAATTTTTTGGGATGGAATGCGAGATAAATTTCGTGCAACGTTCCATTTATTATTTTACATTTAATTAGTTCGTATTTAATTATAATCGAGTATGCGTCGCAATATGGGCAGCTTAATGAATCTCATAAATTCAAATAAAAATGTTTACGTAATATTTTTGTGATAAGGGTCAGAGCAGGCCCAACCCTGACAGTGCTGAATTGTTCGGGGCACAATAGCATAGTAGGTGGGAACAAAAAATGGAGCGTGTCTGATGGGAACAGCTAGAGAGCAACGAACTCTCCTTGCGTCCTCGTGTAATAAATACACTGCACCGAGCTCTAACTGTAGGTAAATGCTGTGTGAATGCGAGAAAATCTCATCATTACAGGCTTCCTGTGGCCATTTTTCTTTGCCGCCATCATCCATGATGGAGCGCAGATCCATGTGAGAGAAATCCGACGCGCGAAATCCGCAGAATCTCACTTCCCGGCGAACGGGCGGAATTGAATTCAGCGCCATATTCCCCTAACCCATCTAAATCCGACCATCAGCAAAACTACGCACATTACTACATTTAAGATGTTCAAAAATCACGGAATCCATCAATATTTTTATTCGCCATTGTTCATCAGTCACTGTTGCCAAAGCGGCGATAAGTTTTATGTTTCCTGCGCATAAGCAGAATATGTCTGGACCTTTTCCTACGACCATAAATTGAGCTATGCAGAAAATGGTGCCTATTGTCATATACAATTCTCTAGAGCTGCGGTTCAGATCATAAACGTCCGTCCGTCTTAGCATACAATGTATCGATGTTAAATTAAACACTTCCTTGTGCGAGATAATACAATGCTAATGATTTTTTTTTTCATTGGATCGACTGCTCTAGATTTGCTCTCGACAGTGCAAACGGAAGAACAGTACACCGATCTGTAAATCTAATTAGGGGCCGAATCTCATTATGGCCGGATAGTAATTAGTTTGGGGCCGTTCTCGCTAGATGAGTCGAAAATCATACATGAATGCGACGTATTATTCGAATAGAGATTTATAGCGGCTATATTTAAATCTTTGATCCTTGGTAGCACAAATTTTCAATACAAATTCTATATTTCACTGTAAAGTTTTACCCTTTGGATATATTCCATGGCAAGTTGCCAAGCGAAATACAATTTGGTAAACGAATTTCCCTCTATTTAAAAAATCAGGGGTTTTTCATTCATCCAAATATTGAATTTATTATTAGGTCGGTGTCCTATTGGATTTGGGCCAAAAGATCCGCTCTCGCGTTACAAATAAAGACGACACACGCCGTACAATTAATACGTTGTTCATTTGTTTACGTATTTTGTTTACGTTTGATTTTCGCGCCTAATGAATGGCGCGGTTGTGGCGCGAGCCGCTAGATCGCGCCACCGTCTGCGCTTGTTGTTGACGTTTTAAATCATTTCAGCCGCAATCAGATGCGGAAGTGGATTTCACCTGTTGCCATGGGGGCCCCGCGAGGGCGGAGGGCGAAGTGGCGGCTCCCCTGAGGAAAGGAGCCCGCCGGCGGAAATGGCAAATTTAAATACATTAACACGCGCCCTCTCATGTCCGCAGTATGGGGGACCGAAATATCGGCGAGCAGGGCTCTTCAACCGTAGCGCGAACAATGTACAGTTAACGAGAATTAAAAATACGGAATGTACGGGAAATACGGTACCGAGGGGATTTGTATGGACGCCTATTTTCTGTAAATAATACTATTATTTAATTACACCAAATCATCTCAGCTGCGTAAATAAATGAATATTAAAAAAAAATAACATCGAACAAATGAATATTAATTAAACGTCAGAATCAACGCATTTGATTAGTTGCGGAGAGATTTTTGTATTTTAGAGCCTCTGATATTAATTTCGTATAAATTTAAATTTTATCTGTCATCCATTTACGCCCCCTAATTCTAAAGTAATATTATCCCTGTTTGAAAAGCACTGTCTGGAACGTTATCTCCCCCAAAGAGCGTACTCTGTTAATAGTTCTAATTTTAAAATTGTTCAAGGGTGCCATGCTGGCGATGGAAATAATCCACGGTCTGAAAATGCAGGTGAAATAGTTCTATCTGCTAATAATCTGATAATTGCAGGTGACACACGGTCTGTGAGCGAAGCCACTATGTCAAGTGCAAACGAAGGGGTCGTCAAACTATGTACTGAAAATTAATTATATTTTCTAATTCGCAGCAAAACTAGATCCAAAATATTGAGCGTGATTGCGTCCAGATTTCATGCATTTTTTTAAATTTTATTATTATATTGTCAATAAAAAGAATCAACAGAGGTTAAAATTAAAACTAATTCTGTTTGTTAAAAATCATTGTCTTCACAGCGCAGATCCCAAATCTATCTATTCTAGTATTGAAGTAATTTGGCAGCGATTGGCAAATCCTGCCGAACATTATCAGATAGCGAACTGTTACTTTTTAATAAAAAAAGATTAATACCTATTCATTTTTCAAAATATCGATTAACGATTCTACATTTTTAGGCAAAAAAATATTGAGTAACGTTCACGTTTTTAATAATAAAACTTAGTCATTTTTATGTGTTTTTTTAACCTCTTCATCCCGGAAGCGTCAATTACGTGCGTTCAAGCCCTGACAACCCTCCCCCTCGACAAGGGTGACCTCTCGTCTCGATGAATATTCAGACAGGATACCATGATTGTCTGGAAAGCATAAATTCCCATAACAAAAGGGTGTACGATTCAAATTTTGACCCATGTTCCGGTCATGATTATTAACCCTCTTGTTATTATGGAAAAATATTTACGCCGGACAAAGGAAACGGGCGACTGTACGAATTTAGAAAACATATTATACATGAATATTTGATCGTGACATCAATCATCAAAAATCAATTTAATTATTAGACGTGGGAATTTAGCTCTAATATCGCTAATACGCCGAAAAAATCAATATTATCAAACAAATTATTGTGATTTTCTGAAGTTTCAACTAAAATATAATAGATTCCGCTTAATATTGACATATCGGGACCAAAAATTTGTGCAAAATAAGCGACTAGGTTTAATTTAAGAGATATTTAGGGTAAAATTTAAGAAATAATATGTATTTCTATACTTATTAAAAGTAAAAGTTAACAATATGTAATTATAAAGTAAATAATTTCAATATTTCTATTAAAAAATGTAGTTGACCTTGCCATGCCGATGGGGTATATTTTCATATATTAATTTCATACTAAATAGACCCCATCGGGCGATCGGGCAAAGGCGGAATCTACTGTACATTAATACTTTGGTGAGAGTTATTAATTGTAAACAGCAAAAGGGTGATTATGCACTCTGGTTATCACTATATGAAAAGAAGCCGAACTGCAGTCAAACCTTCTATAGCGCCGAGATCTATAGAAAACCACTCTATAGAAGACTTGACACCCATACAAAAATTAGAGTTTTTATTTATTTTAAATGACCTTGTGCTCTTTTTAGATTGTTCACGCTCACGTATTATATTTAGTTGTCAACCAAAGGGACAACAAAATATAATACGTAATTTGACCTTGAAAATAAGTGGTAGGTAGCACTATAGCAGGGAGCACTATAAGAGGGTCGATTATACACACCTATTAAATTATTATCCGTTAGCGATCAAGATCTCACATTTAGTTTTCCTAACATTGACGAGATAAAGACAGAATCGCTGAAGGAACTAAACGCGTATTATATTCCAGAAGTGTTTCGAAGATTGAAAAAAATAAAAACGATTATTTAACGTATTTTTTTTATCAACTCGTATTTTAAATATAATTATTGGCGACGGAATGTGCAAATACTTGGTTTTGATTAGGATCTGCATCTAAATAAATAATGTTGTTCATAAATCTGGAATATTATTGACAGCCTTATCACCTTTCACATATTTATTCTCGTTTCAATAATAACACAATGTACTCTAACAACGAGTGCCAAGTTCACCATTCCTAATCTATCCACGGACTGAACAAATACCCAGTATCTAATCGATAGTTTAAATTCAGATAATGTGAAATATTGCAGCGAACATCGGATATTTATCCAAAGGACACTATCATATTTTAAAATCAAATTTTATATTATCGCCAAAATAGAATATGACATCTCTAACACGCAGTCATTATTTGTTTAAATAGTCTTTTTGGTTTTAAATATTAGGCAAGACGGAAAGAAATGACAATTTGTTGGTTGCGTTACTCTGAAATCGGTCTGTCATCGGAAGAGACATTCGCGGTTTTTTATGCTGTACAGTCAACCCTCCTATAACGTTTCCTATAAATTGCTGTTTTCTACAAAATTCTAATAAAGGTCAATTTATTTATATTTATTTGATTATTGAAATGAAATGGAGATACATTCTCTATCCAAAATCTATTGGGCCATTGCGTCTGGCCCACGGAGTGAAAATGGTTAACATTACTGTCTACATATGAAACCTATGGTCCTCTACACTTATCCGAAGTGTAAAAAACAATGACTTTCATTGAATAAAGTACCTGTGTCTCCCCCTAGCCCATCATAGTCGGGATGTTTTGGGAATAGTTTCACTATGCATGACTAAAACCTGGCCAGGCTGTTACAGAAGAGGTACTGTGGCCAATTAGTAAGATTATAGGAGGTATTGCTTAAAAAAACAATCAAAGGATTCTTCTGAATGATAGCGGAAGACCACCCGCAGAAAAAATCACAGAGGACAAAATAATTATTTTTATTTTATTATTATTATCTGATGTTGCGTCTTCGGACTCTCACCTTTTTAAGTTGATGAAACATTAGCTTCTAAATAAAAAAAACATCAATTTTGAGTCCATAGAGTCCAAAATCACTTGAAGTCGTATTTTAACAAATAAATAAAAACGCTAGAATTTATTGAAAGGAGTATTTAAAAAACTGCATATTTTGTAGAGGGCGATCATAAAAAACAACAGAAAATATTTAACCGATCCGTCACGGCGGCTCGAAAACAACCGCGTCGTCCGAAGGGGGTCTATTTATAATAGAAATAAATCTCGAATATTGATGAATTCTTCATCAATATTCGAGAAAAATCAATAACTTGGGGTCCCAAATAGACCCCATCGGCACGGTAAGGTTAATAAAATAATATTATAGAGTTTTTGTTTAAATCGATGATAAACTTCTACTGATTTGACATTTCTAATCGTGTTTCCCCTTTACTAACTGAAAGGAGCTTCCAACACAGTTTGTATCGCAGATTAACAGATTTGGTAGTTGACGATGGGGTACTCCGTGGGTCCCCATGGCGAAGAGCGATGCGGGCCGGCCGTGGGAGACACCAGCACGTACTCCCCACGTTCCAATCTGCTGGTCGCGCCCCTCTCCACGGGCTGATGACCCCGGGGCTGGGCGCACTGGAATGCATCGAGAGGCAACAGGTACGCCGGGGGAGGCAGCCCTCCCCTACGGGGCGAGGGGGGCGGAGGAGGCCGCTCCGACCGGTACTACGTGTCCATTGTTGTTCTTTGTTGCTTTGTTTCTTTGTACGACCCGGCTCAATTTGAACCCCAATAAATTGGATAATATATTTTTATTATCATCCATCCTCCTCGTTGATGGATCTAGGGGTGCTCTCTAAAAAAAATCGTTTCGATTACGATTCTCGTTATTCGTTCGGCTTCGTTCGTATAAAATAAATCCTCTTCTGTTGAATTTGCTTTCTGTGAATTAGTTTTGACGCTCAAGCAAAATTAATTAACATAATAAGCAAAAAATATTCATATTAATTATCCACAGTCTGAATAATATTCATCCAGAAATAGTTTTACAAATATCATTTAATAAATATGTATTTAAATAAACATATATTACTACTTTCAAATTATGATCACGATACAGGAATGCGTGAGAGAAAGCAATAAATAATTTTATAGACTTAGAAATAAAATTGTATAGAATAACAATAATATCAAATATGAATAATATACATATTGAAATTATATTGATAATTTTCCTAGTACATTCCTCGAATTGCGCCAAAATAAAAAATTAGTAATCTCATACAAAATATGGGAATGCGTTCCAATATAAAAACACGTAAAAAAGCATGAATTTCAATCAATATAATTTATTATTTATTTTCCCTTACATAGCATATTTAATTATTAGTTATATAAGGAATTAAAGATACATTGGGGTACACAACATAAATAATATTATAAAAGCAAACATAATTATTAGTAAAATAAATACAAATTTCTAGTATTATTAAAGAAGAATTCACTCTGGTTACTTTTGTTTTATTTATTTTTAGTGATTAGTTATTTTGCACATAACTATGTTTATTTCAAGTTGAATTTTTGAAGGGCGTTCAACATTTTGGTAGATATGTTAAATTTTTCTAGCTAAATCGATAACTTCGTTAATATTCTTAGAAGTCTGAATAAATCTTACTTTTTTAATCAATGTTAAATTTGCTATCAATTTCGGGATTACAAACCATTTAAAATAGATCGTCTTCAGTTATTTCATCTCTTCAATATCATGACTTTCATGAAATCTTGAAAGACATTTTGAAAGATGAATACTTATATTATTAATATCAGTAGTTTCTTCACATCATGAATAATTATTATTACTTTAAATAATTATTATGAAGAAATTGCCTTTTATTTAACCCTTTTAGCTATCCTTTGCTAAAATTTGAGTATTCTTCCAGATGTACATGGGGTTCATTCCCTAAAATGATTATATATTTTCATATCTCTTTGTTATATTGTACTAGTATCGATGGCAATTCTTTTTTAGGCATAATATTTGATCCAGATAAACAAAGCTTATCCATAAATTCAATTATTAAGTGAATTTAAAAAAATATTATAATACGGTTTTGAAAACAACATAAACAAGAAATGGTTGTACTTCTCTGTTATCTAGAACTATTTTCTATATACATAGCTTAATACATTTTTTTTCTTTTAAATAATGTATTTACTCAGCTTCACACACACTTAGGATGAATTTATTAACTCTATCCTTTATTGAGAAAAAGGTTGTAGCATTCTTGCAAAGAAAGGAACACTGTCAACCAGGACGCTGTATCAAAGAATTGATAATATTATTTTTGACATATATTTTCTGAAATTCAAAAATATCCACGGACGGTCATCTACCATTCTCTTCTTCTATTGTTGAGTCAAGGAATTGACATGAGAAGTGTGGAAAGAAGAAATACTACCTGAGTAACTTAACTAATCAATAAAACACAAAATCGGAGATGTAGTATCAATTCCAAGCAAGTGATTCATCAGCAGTGGATCTTCGGAGGACTGCAGAGAAGTAGACGCACACCTATTTTTTTAGTAATAGGTGATGATCGCAGTGCGGAAACTTTTTTAATGACGTCGATTTTGAACAATATTGAAACAGCTTTACAATTTACTAAGATAATTGGCGCAGTTGCAAGACGAATGAACTGGAAAAGTTCGGATATTAATATATTGAAGTTAACCAACACTCCAATTTCCTCGGTCCTGATACTCTAAATGGCGGAATAAACGAAACAGGAATAAATTTCACGACATATTTAGAGCATGGATATCAGAAATGACTAAAAAGATGTAAAAAATGCCGATTTACAAACGTTTTCAAAAATATTTTTTAACGTCAACCACATTTTATTTCTAAAAGTCGTGTCGAGTTATACGAATTTCACGGCGTGATTTTAATGTCCTGATGATATTGCTGCGTGCGTGTATGATATATGGAAAAATCATTTTTACGCATGGCAACACTTGTTTTGTCCGCCGAGTATGAAATGGCGGCGCGATGTGGAGCAAAGCGTGTCGGAGCGTTTTGAATATTGTACGTTTTGTGTTTTATTGAGATGTACTTACGTCTAGACACGGTGGTAATCATGTCGGCGTTTTTTTAACCCCGGGATAGGGTGCATTATCATCATCGCGCCGAATGAAGCCATGCATTCCTTTTTTAATTTGTTCTATAGACACACCCGAGTGGGAAGGGTGAACGATCCTTCTATGGGAATACATACTTTTTTTATTACGACGCATGATCGTGTGAATTGGAGTCGAAGAAAATATCTTTTCAAATTAATTTACTTTACTTTTTTTTTAAATCTTTGTACAGATGCATAGAAATAATATTTTATCACAAATACTAATATTAATTTATCAATTATTGATGCATGTACATATGCAACTAATAAATCGATTGTGCACTATATAAAGAACTAGATGTGATCGACGGTTATAAGAAAAATTTGCTTAATGTAATAAACAAATGAATTCAAAATAATAAAAGTGGAGATTCATTTTTTGTTTTCGTTGTAAGCAGTGGGGCCGTCGTCCATTAGGCACCTGTACCCTAGCGCACAACTAGAATGTAAAAAAAGAACATAAATTATAACGTGGTCAAACTACCACTGTCCATCACAAAAGGGTAGGACGAGGTGGCTGGACCTTCAGGTCAAGATGGTAGGCGATGTTGCCCGGTGACTTCACGCTCCGCGTCCTGGCGGGTCCAGCAATGTTGCCAGGCGTATCCACTTCCCTCCTCCGGTGGGGCAATGACTCCCCACGGGGGCGTTGTCCCCCGGGGGTCGCTCGGCTCGGCTACAATACCGGACCGTGTCCTCAACCCGCGCACGCCCAACATACAAAATTACAAATTTATTAACCCTTGCGTGGCGTTTATGTGCGCCGCCATTGCACCATCATTCACTAATTAGTGTGGTTGGAAAATCGAGTGGGAGACGTGTTTGCGGGTTAGACACATGTTTGTTCAACTGCGGGCGAATCGGATTGTTTATCGAGGGACATTGCGATGCAATCTGTTGATGGCCTTTATTTAAATAAATGTTGAGCGCCTCTTAACTTAACTCTCAATACTTTAAAAATGAATATTTCAGTGTGGACCCAAAAATATTTTTAAAAAAAATACGTATATCAAATTTGATATAACAATTATGACTAAAATAAATCAATCGAAAATTTTAGCAGATTTTCAATAATTCAAAATTTTCATTTCATATTTTATATCGAGTTTAATATAATATGTTATAATATAAAAAATCTTGAAATACAACAAAATGTTAGGGGTATCGAGAAGAAATCCATTATTTGTTTAATCAACTTGATTAATTCTTCATAGTAGGTAAATATAATTTTTGGTTATTGTGTTGGTGCATGTCCCTGACGTATCTTGACATTGGTAGTCATATTGAATGCTCAATTCATTGATGGTTATCGAAAAGATTGCACACGTTTTGGTGTGGTCGTTGATTGTGGAAAAAATAGGAAATGCGGAAAGAATTTTTGGCTAAAGATTCCTTAGCCTTCGTATTATCCAAGGGTAAAGCCCTCTGCGACTTCTTTCTATTTCTGAAGATGAAAAGCAATAAAGACAGAATCATTGAAGGAAATTATCGCCATAGTGAATAGAAAAAATATTAAATGAGAGTATGATGTATTTATTCTATGATTGAAAAGGGACAAAAGGGATTTTTTTAAAAAAAATATGCATTTTTTATTAAACCACTTAAATTACAATTATAATAATAACACTTTGCCTACTTTCTGTATGTTTTTTTAATACCATTCTTATAAAAACTGGTTTCGAAATAAAATTTATTTTAAACGACAATAAATTCATCTCTTAAATTTTTGTTTTGTGAGGGTGTGGCCTGCAATGCAGAAGAATTATTCATACGGTTCATTTCACCAATCCTTTTAAATACTCTTACAATGTGAACCACGGAGACGCAAGCTTCTGCAATAATTCATAAACGCTCTCCCATGAATCTGATTCAATTCTGATATTTTTTCAGAGTTATTTGAGGTTGTTTTTCAACGTCTGAAAAAATACCTCAAATGCGACATGTATCTAGAAGGATTTTATATTACTTATTTTAAATATAAAAAGAGTACTTATTGACGTATAAAAATATGTTTCTTATCCGAATCAAGTAATGGAATAAATCACAATTTTTGTTTAGGTCAGAAACCTTCATTTGAAAAACATTTGCGTAAATAAATAATTTGCATTGCATCCAAATATGTATATTTAATCAAATTAATAAAAAAAATATGTATTCAACGTATATATAAATAATTGAATTAATACATACCGAAAGCATAAGGGGTTAAGAAAGAATTTGAAGCAACAAGTTGTTGTTCTATCCGAGTCATATTGAAACACACAGACACATGTTCAAAGAATTTAGCACTTTTGTTTGCATTGTTTGTATTAATTTGATTGAAATATCAATTTATTAGTCTCCCAATTCAATTTTTTATGCTAAATATATCAGATAAAATAAATTCCGCTTAATTAGAACATATCGGGCCCAAAAAAATAGTACTAATTAAGCGACCGGCCCAAATATAATCCTATTAAACCATTCAAATAAATATCGCAATAAGTTCCTTTCCTTGGGATATGGCCCAAATATCCGGCTATCCCAATTAAGCGGAATCTATTGTCGTATTTGTATATGCATATGTAGGTGAAATCATAATCTTTAATGCAAATAGTATATTTTTAACCGCATTTCATCGGACAATACGTTTATAATTACATTTCAGAAATCTAGGTTTAAATATATGTGTGACTAAAAATATAATAGTGTGAGACGAATTGGGTTTAGAGTGTTTTCCGGGTGAATGCAAGTGGATGTCATTCCAGGATGACATCAAAGTAGACCGAACCGTGGAACAAATCAATCAGTTCACTTGCAATGCTCATCAAATCAACATCACAATCATACGAATCCTTTAAATACCTTTATTATTTCGACTTTTATTCTAATCCCGATTCGGCGATGATGAACAATTTGTTTGCCCTTGAATAAAATTACTGCGTTCGATAAATGATTGGGACTCCGATAAATACATAAGCCGTAATAAAAAGTAATCAAATTATACAGGCCTCAAATTTTCCAAAGGTCCAAATATAGAAACATTTGAATTTGAATGGGACTTAATATCGGCTTCGCGTGAGACCCCAAATCGCGCAGATAGAAATCTGCCATTTGTGCGTACATAAATATACACATAGCTAATACCGGACATTAATTATGATTTAATTTGATTTTTTTTAGCAAATATTAATTTTTTATTAGGGTAGATGACCAGTGAATAAAAGTATCGATGTATCTGAGTTGTATTGCAATTAATTCGGTCGAAAAACTGGAACATGTCGTAATAGACGTTAAGGAAATAACTCAACTACAGTGCAAACGTAATCGTTACATTATACTCGATTGAAAATAGGAATATGGAAATAGAAACTGGAATGGGTCTGGAAAAGGAGAACGCGTCTAAACATTTCCAGTACCAAGAAACAATTGAGCAAAACAAAGATTTATTTATATATGTGTGTGTGTGAATGGTGGTATTTGAATGGGGTAATATATGGGTCAGGACATTGACACTTAACAGTAACTATGCCAGATACAATTAAGATTTTAAACAGGGGTGTTTTAATCATTCGTTGGGTCAAATTTTTTTTTATATGTTTTCGTAATAAACATTTCATTGGCGACGAAATGGATTTTGTTTTTATTTTTCCTAATTAAATTTCCTTGCCGTTCCAATTTTTTGATCATAGATATGAGAATAACGACTTTGCTCTAAATTAAATTCTACCTATATTTGAAAAAATCTATATACCAAATTAATTAAATATTATTAACCCTCTAACCGCCAGAGAAATTTACATAATTATGTACCGAACGCGAATAAATTTGAAATTCTAAAACTCGTATTTACTAACGAAACTTTTGGTTTCTAGATGTTCCCATGAAATGAATGAACACATTTCCATACAAATAATTATTACACAAAAATTCCAGCACGTGTAGCTAGCATGTGCGGTGAATAAGCAGTTGTCACACCGGCGTGACGATAGCGGATACGGTTTAAATCATATAATCGATATATGGCCGTTAATTATATTGTTTTATTTTTAATAAAAACAATCACAGGAAAAAAATATAGATCATTTTGAAGATGGAAAGTGATCTTGTTGTATCTCGAAAAATACGTTATGGTAAATTTGATACCACGTTCAATATTTTTTGGATTTTTACACTGAATGTACGATAAATTTTACACTGAATGTAAAAGGTTGTAAATTACGGTTTCACTTCTTTTAGTTAAATAATTATTAACATTTTAAATGGTCTTTTAACCTTTTCCACTCTATCCACTTTTATTCGAATCCATTCGTTACTCTCATTATATTATTGGGAAAATGAATAAGAACCATCAATATTAGGGGTGAGCAACCCGCAGCCCGCGGGCCGCATGCGGCCCGTCACACTTTCTAGTGCGGCCCTTCAAAGATTTTACAATTTTTCTGAAAACCATCACCGATCGAGATTAAATGATGTATAATTAGAAAGCTGCATGTGAGTTGCTATGTCATCTATATCTGCAAATATAGACCAATTGATGGCAAAGAAGCAATGTTAAATTTCTCATTAAATAATCTTTTTCCACATATATCTTCCGCTTTTTATTATTTTTTTTAATAGTATTTATATAATGAGTTTTTTATTTGTGTGGTTTTTTTTTATAATGGGCTTATTTTGTTAATAAAGGGATAATTTGAGTATATCATTCAGTGTTTGTCATAAGTTTATTATATGAGGACCGTGCAACATTTTCAAATTTATAGCTGGCCCGTTGTAAAAAAAAAGGTTGCTCGTCCCTGATCTATATGGTTTAATCAGATATTGGATTAAAAAACACATTATTTTTTTTATATTAAATAAAAAAAAACTTGGTTCAAGTTGTTTGCTAAAAATTCTTTCGGGCCAATACGTTTGGCCCACGGAGTGGAAAACTCTTCTGTAAAGATTCATTTTTCGATAAGGTATAATCACAAAATTTATCACGTCATTGTATTATTTTTTATTCAATGCTTTAAATCTTGCTGTTAGTGAAGCAAAAATAATATTTTTTTATAATTTTGCAATTTTTAAAAAAATACTAATGGATTATTAAGGAATAATAGAGAACGTTAAGAAACAAAAGCAGTCAATGACAAGAGGTTATTTTGTTTCAAACAACTATGTTCAATTGATTGCATAAAAAATTGCATGATATTTTCCAAAGCCACCCAAAAGAAACCCCGAAAATGAGATTCTAAAGCACATTTAGAAAACTGTGTGCACTGGTACGCTGAGAGTGACTATGTGCAGAACACGTTAATTAGGGCCTCTGTACCTCCCCCCACTCTACAATAATAAAACGTTTTATGTAAAAGAATTTTTTTCGATTTTAAGAAAGTTTCATGAATGATTTTCCATTTTAACCCTATTGGCGCCTCTCGACGCGCCAAATCTTCTGGCGCCTGTGTGCGCCGCACAATCTGGTAATATGGACCATATGGCCATATATGGGAACGTTAGGAATACAGAAATTGTTACCAAGATCGTGATCTTTGGGACATTTTGTTCTCAAATTTAATCAATGTATAATTCAATTCAAAATATGCAAGGTTTTTGAGATGTAATTATTTAAATTTCGGAAAAAATTCATTATGACATTTAAATTATTTTGAATTTACTCGCGCACATTTAAATGGAATCGCTTTGTGGCACCAATTGATGACAACTCTTAGCACTTGTGCATTAGATAATTACTGTTGACTGTTGCTAGTGTCAGCAACCTTATTACAATGAAAATTATATATTCTTTCATATGAATACTGACAACCAATTGAGTTTTCAAGCTCTCTATCAATTATCAGAATCAAAATCAGTCGGCTTTGAACAATATTTAAATACTAACAGATTCATATTTGAATAGTCTCTTTTAAAATTGGCCAGAAAATTCAATCGAATCTAAAATAAATATTATTGCAAATAAAACTCGTCTTAATTTGAGATATGGAAAATTAGATCAAATTTTTATAATAAATTATTTTAAGGTCATGTCGTGTTCTAAATAAAACCATCAGTGTTCTAAAGAGATTTTAATAGACACATCTGATGCATCGTCTATCGATTATTGGTATGCTTTAATTAGTTTGTATTCGATGTTGGTAGAAGCATGATGAGCCAGAAGATAGGCCCCACGATCTTCGTTCGGACACGACTATGGCGACAGATCGGGCCCTTCATAACCGCGATTGTACTATCAGGATATTTTGGGCTTGGACGTCGTATCGCCCCTCGGGGGGGCAACGACTGGGACCCGGAGGGCATCGCCCCCGCCCGCACGGGGGCACAGGCATCGCCCTCCGCCGCCGCTCTTGCGCAACGCCCTTATCGTGGCGGCGGAGCAACTGCCAGTGTTGCCATCGCCACCCACTCCCACACCCAGTGAAAGTTTACGTTTTATCTCGTCATTAGCTTTTTTTACTGCGTCGATTTCCAACCAAACGACAGTATTTTTTTGCCGCCACCATTATTAACCACTCGAACGACTCGCCAACGTTACATTTTCATCGTAAATTAATAGAAAAAGATTATTGTCTCGGCGAAAAATACAGTCATCTGTTTGCCCGTGGAAAAAAGCGTAATAAAAATACAACAAAAAAGAAACAACATGACAAAATACATTTTTGCGTAACCGTATTTTCTACAGTTGGAGTTTAATTTAAAACTTTTGGCCCCAACGTCGATAAAACTACCATACACGGCAATAAACTAAAAAAATATAAATCAAAGGTGAATATTTCATGCAAATCATTTTTTTTTTTTATTTATTGTCTCACTTGTCCCTGATGTATCTTAACATTGGTAGCCATATTGGATGCTTGCATTATTGTTGACTGTCGAAAAGGTGTTTTGGTATAATCAGCGATATTTTACTTATGTAAAATGTAGGAAGACAGCTCCGTATATGCCAGACATCGAGAGCCCTCTGAGACTTTTCCTATTTTCTGAAGATAATAATAATTTCTGACAAAATCGCTGAAGGATTTAAAAGCCATTACGAAAATTGAGTAGCAGATGTGCTTCGACGATTGGGAAAAGCGCTAGCTTTGAAGGGTGTAAAATTAATATCGATGAATAAGTAAAGATTTTTTTAGAAAAAGGATCAAACCTAGTATTTAATAGAACCATTTATATATTTTAAATACAATAGAACCTAGAAAATCCGATCTTGAAGGCTGGTCAAATATGAAACTGATGAATGAGGGAACAATTTTCACGTAAATAAATAACTAAAATTTAATCTTTCCGTATACAGCCCTCAAAATGATCTGGTAATGGTTTTGTCGATGATCCCTCTATTATTTTTGTTTGTTTTTTTTATAAAACTTAGGTTTTCTTTAACTATAAATCTGTGAAAATCTGCACAGGCACACAATTATCTTAACCTAGCCGTGCCGATTGGATATATTTGGGATCCCAAGTTTCTATTTTTTATCGAATAGCACTTTTAAAATAAATCCTAGGTGTGACAAACTTTTTGTAATTGTCTAAAAATTTGCAGGAAAAAAATAAAAACAACAATATTGGCTTCTGTAGCCACGGGTGCGGTATTTTTTCCCTCGCATCTGATGCGATGTGCCAAGTGCGAGTGAAACGTGCGGCCTGTGCAGCAGTCAGCGTAAGTCTTCGGTCTGCGGTGGAACATCGCTGATTGTGCGTGTCAATTTCGCTTCCTATTGATTAGTAGAAAAATCAAAAATATCGACTAAATTATGAAGCATATCATAAACAACTATTTTTATTTTTAAAATAATCCATTTTTAAGATATTGAAGAGAGTTTTCTATCGATTTTGGAAAATTTATCTTCCCGTATCTCATTATACAATGAACCTTATTGAAATGTTTATTTTTCTAATTCTCTCAGGGAAAGTTTATTTAACAGTCTTTATTTAACATTTAATAGTAATTTTTATTCTTTAACCCTTTCCACTCTGTCCACTTTTAGTCGAATATAAAAGTTACTCTCAATATATATTTTTATAAACTTATTAAGAGAGATATTCATTGGGAAAATGAATGATAATCATCTATAGGGCTTGATCTGATATGCGATTATAAAAGGGTATTGTTTTTCTGAAATTAAATAAAATAAACTGGGTTCAAATTGTTTGCTGAAAAAGGCTTTTGGGCCAATACGTCTGGCCCACGGAGTGGAAAATGTGAATACAATTAAAAAATAAATCAGTTGTGAGTTAATTTAATAGAATATTAATATAATTAGAAAAAGAAAAGAAAAATAGTGTATAAAATTTGGCAGTTTAAATTCAATTTAAAAATGATTCAACCAATTTTAATACAGCGATCACAGATAATGGCGTTTTATTGTGGTAGAGGGTGACTACCCGCATTTATAACCCTCTGATAAATTTAGTGAATTAATTTCCATCATGATTAACCCCTTTCGGACACTTTAAATAGAAATATATCAATTAGGTCGTTAACGAGGCGATATATTCAATGATTTTATATCATTAATTATCTTTTAAAGGGAAATTAGGGCAATTAGAAGACTGCCGAAGTATATCTCAAGAGCGGACATGGATATAAATCATATACAAGGTTTCTTTTATAAAATTTGATTAAATCGTGTAGCTATACGTGTAGCATTGTATATAAAGTTACCCTTTTGAATGGAATGGTAATATTGATTGGTTTTATATTATACACGAGTACGGTGCACAAAGGTTTTCGCTATTGTGAAACAATATTATCATACAAATGCGGAGTCTACATGTCGGAAGGGCAACTTAATTGGTGTCCATTATAACAATGACTGCAATCAACATCTCAAAACGATTGTGCAGGGGGTAAATAAATTATTTTTGTCCACGCACCTCGTTTGAAATACATTCGGCAATGTGGAATCAAAGCATATTTGAACAGATTTATGTTAATGATTTATACATTTTCAATACGATTATGATTTATTTTCTAGCTGCTTCTTCCACGGTGTGTGACCGAATGAGTGGTGGATGCAGAAAAGTAAAACCACTGGACTATCACCACAATCACGATCTACATTCGATACAGTTCCACAAGTCAGATTTAGAATCGTAAAAAAATTGCATAATTGCGAAATCGTACGGGGCCCTTGGTCGCTGATAGCAACTTCCCGCATAACGGAAGTCGGTATCGGACTGCGTACGATTTACCACACGAATGTGTATCAGCTCGCTGGGGAATTATTAATTACCGGTAAAAATCAAATTTTGGAAAGCGATGCGCAAGCTGAATATGTAACGGAAAGGATTTTTTTGGTAAAATTCAAATTATACATTATTTTAATCGCAATATCGCAGATGGGGGGCACACCGGTCTATTTTTACAGAGCGTGCTTCCTCGTTGTACATCTGTGTCCATTTTTTTCACTAAGCAGAGTTGTGCTATTTGGTTTACTTAGCTACTCACTTTCTAGCATTCGTTAGGCAAATGTCGGCATATGAAATTGAGACGTGGTGAACCTTTTTTTTCCAACGAATGCAACGAGCGATCGCTCAGAAATATATTCAAAACGACGAGAAGAGAGTACAATATTAAAATCATAAATCTAAATGAATATATGCTTGAGTTGAAGAATAAGAAATCAAGCTAATATTTAACTTGCAATGATTTTTTTCTAGAAAAAGGACGTTGATTCTATATTAAAATCAAACCATTAAAATTTAGAGTTTTGATTCTAAATTCGCATCATTTGATATATGTTATTCAGTCACAGGTGTTTCACAATCCTCGAGATGTCACAAAAAAATCAGAGACCACACACAGTAACGTAGGCAGGAAACGATCGGAGATAATTGAGAGATTGATGGGGTAGATAGTGCGTGTCTTCTCCCGAACCCGATTTCCGCTTTCCACTGATTCGACGCCTTTCGCCGGGTGGATCGCAAGGATACGCAGTCGCTTGCAGTCGGCAAAAGGTCGTCGATCGCTGTTCTTCCTAACGGTGGTCAGTAACGATCCGCTGGATTTGAATAGCCTCCTCAAACGGTTCGTGAACCGGTACTCCACCGCTACGAACACCAATCTCTCAACCATTCATCTGTGGCGGAAACGTCCATCCATCCATCCATCCGACCACACTATCAACGGAACAAAAAATGTAATTGCTTATTGATATTTACTGATAATGCATATCGATCGCAGACCCGCCGTTCCTCGTTCGGTGCCCTGTGGTGTTGTGGTGGGTACCGTTTCTGGACTCGAATCTTCGTCACGCTCCCTAAATAAAAAAGAGCATATAAATATCATTAAAAATGTTTTTTTAATATCAAATAGCAACGAGTACAAAAAGCTCAATAACTAATCAGCAATTATTAGAATAAATATAGATATGGCTCTTGAATATTTTATGCAAATTTGCTATTAATAGTTGGCATGCGAAACGACTATGTTCCATGTATTCAATACGAACTTAGTAAAATATCATTTATCAATTACTGTATTGATGAATATCCATCGCTACTGCATCTGGATGCGTGCATGATTAGATTATTAAAAAAATGATCAATATAATTAATGGCCATTAACGATGGCGAGGAGAAAAAATATACGTTTTAATGTATTAACGGGGTATCGAATAGACATTTGTAGGATGCGGTAAGTAGATTATGCACACCACCTGAAGCATTTGGCACCTGCAACTCTCCGCACCATCCCAACGGTACTTTAGTCATAGGTGTGATTGCCATATGGCATACAAAGGGCAGCGATACCACCGGTTGACAAACATGTTTGTACAAGTGGCTCTCAACATGTTGTACTCTTATCGCGCGACCAGCAAGAACCACCGGTGACATCATCGCAGGAATTGGATCCTGCCAAACCGGGGCAATGCAGATATGCCACGTTCAGTTTCACAGCAATGCCATTTTTTTAACTTATCAGCGAGAAAATAATTTTAAATAGCATCATTGAATAGATAAACTGTTGAGATCAATTGTTTTTCTTTCACATTTTTATATAAAGATATAAATTATAATCCTTAAAATGGACTGTGACATTTGATCCATTATGGTTTGTAATATGTCCTATAGACTTGAGACGTTGTGATGAAGGCAGTGGAACAAAATCCACATTATACAAAGTATCAATGACCATATAACCTGGTAAGGTCAATGAATTGGGAACTAGATATCGCATCAGCTCAGTAACATTAACCAAAATGATCGAGTATTGCAACTAGTCTTTTTAATCGGAATAAAAACAAACATTTACTGAAGAAAATCGAAAATAAACCCTAACAGACGTAATATTAAGCAATGCTATTGGATTGTGCATAATTATCGGACACGTTCAGCTTTATTGTTATGGGCGATTTCGCGAGGGACCCATCCAGCCACTATCCATATCTTTCCGAGCTTTTTGAGACGACGAACGATGGTTGAAAGGTCCATATTTATTCGGCCAGCATTCGAGTTATCAAGCTTTCGTCCTCTTCCACGGCTGCCAAAAGTGCCTAGTCGTCGAAATTTGATAGTCGACCTTTTCCTGGCTTATCTTCCAATCTCTTTCTCCAAAAAGTTGGCCGAAATCAATAAAAAAGTTTTTTTTGCGTTTGGTGGGATTGCAAGGGTATTGTGAATTTCGAACTCTTAGAACATAATCAAACAATTACAGCCCAACGATATTGTCAACAATTAACACAATTAAACAGCGCCTTTGAAAAATATAGAACACAATAGAAAAAAAGGGGTAGTATTTCATCAAGACAACGCACAACCAAACGTGACGATGATGACCCAACAATTAATTAAATTGGGATGTCATTAAGCATTCTCCATATTCTCCAGACCTTGCTCCTTCTAATTAGTATTTATTCATATAACTGCGAAAAAATAAAATGATAAAAATTGATGCAATAGAATAGGTAAAAAATTCCCCTAATACATTTTTCGCTTTAAAGTCAAGGTACTTTTTTTATCGAAAGGTATTAATAAGTTGATAAAAGTGGAAGAATGTTATAAGAATCGATGGAGATTATTTAATATATTAAGTCAATAAAAAACGCATAAGAAATGTATTTATTTCATAAAAAACGTCAACATCAACCCAAATGAAAATAGTAAATATATCATTTACTAAAATTATTTTTGAAGGTTAAACCTTTAACTTTGCTGAACAACGATTAATGTATTGTAACGAAAATTATAACCCAGGAAACACAAATAGAGAGTAAGATATGTCTCGGAAAATTAAAATTAAATCTGCTAATATATAGTAAAATACTAATTGATTAAATTTAATTTTATTTAACGTAACGTGCATGAAAATAATTAATTTATATCAGAATTTAATCTTGGGTCGGATGTCTTGGGATTTGTTTTGTATCACATATCAATTGCCTTCCTAGATTCGCTGACAGCCATACCCTATAACCGACATAAATTTTGTATCCTATTGCCCTGTCCGGTTGTGCCAGATTGATCGTCGAGCCAGTGAAGAATTTATTAGAATCGACGTAAAATGATCCATGTCATCTGAAATACGGCTCTGTAAACATATATCACGAAAAGAAGGTCATTGCAGCCGAGCACCAATTTTATTGTCCCCCAGATTATGTAATTTGGAATAAATAACCACCTGCTGCCATACTGCAACAAGTAGAATAGTATAACGGGATCATATTCTCGGTGTGGCATTAGAGCTGTTTCTTGGACTTGCCCTTTGCAGAATTGTTTTTGGAGTTCCATAAAAACAACAATAGCGTGACGTCACCTGTCCACGTGAAGTTCCCCTACTGTACCTGTCAATTTGTTGTGGTCAGTAATTGTCGATCAAGGCCAGTTAGTGTTGGGATTCATGTGTGACATGTGAAGGCTGTGGTTAACCGGTGGAAAAACAGCATTTAACTTGAAAAAGTATACACATGGAGACAAAGGTATGGCAACACTGGGGGGAAAATATGTGCATGTTTAAAATTATTTTCATACACAGGTGAATATGCAATTATGTATCATTTAAAAGACTGATTATAATTAGGATGCGCTCATTCTGAAAACAATGCTAAGCATACATTATGAAGGATATTTATATATTTACCCATATGACATATATCCCCATAATTACCATTACAATGGGCGTTGAAATATGTTGTTTGTTCGACGTATTATCCAATTTTTCTTAGAATAATATCCGGAAAACAGAAACTAATTGAACGTAACGAATAATGTAAATAAATTGAGAACGTTGACATTTCACTTAAACTATTTTGTTTCAATTTTCATTCTTTTTTTTCAAAATCTGTCGATAAGACAGTTTCCTGTTTTGCCGACTAGTTCAAAATGGACGTTGACGTTGACGTCGCCGCTGCCACCCACTATACGAGCAAATATAAGTCGTGGATTGAATCCGAGAGTCTGGGGTACGAGTAACATGATTATAAAACATCCATGATAATACGAGACATGTGTTCATCATTGTCATTTCACATGACAAGGACGACGCCATTGTTCCGCGTATATGGCGTCGCGAAAGTGGGAAAGGGACAGCGACAATGTCGCACGTTGTGACGGATGGCATTCGAGCCGTATCTCATTGGATGTTCATTATTTTTATTTTAGAATAGCGGATTGGAATTAAATTCTGTTTGTATTTGTACATAGTACTATTTTTCTACGAAGCCATAACAACAAATTAATAAGATTTTTTTAACACTTTAATTACAGCCATTACAGTGACCCAGTCTGGTACAATCTGGTCTTTACACTGGTTATCTGATGCATCTAAGAATTTGGTACTTGTCTTCATTACAATCACCACTACGTACAAGTCATCTCTAACCCAAATATGTAAGTAGGCATTTTGAAATAATTAAAATTTATATGATGGGTCCAGTACAGGATTTTGTTATGGCGACAAAATCGCATTTAAATTACATATTGTGAAATCATAAACTAGTTATTTGTTTCTATATCGATGATTATAATCATAATGATAATTACAGTAATTATTGTGGACGTAATGTCAATGTTTATTGTAATTTATTCGCGTTTCTAGTATTCGTCTGTACTGCAGCTTTTTGTCGTGATTTAATATTATTATCATTTCTTTGTTGATTTCGTCAAAGTACCGTATCTTGTAAATTAAAATGATTACCACTAGAAAACATATTTGCGTCACTTAATCATAAGAAGATGGATACTTTTTCTAGAAGCTGTTTATCAGGCCATAAACCCACGTAATGTTTTGTGGTATTTTACAAAGCAATTTTAGGTAAAATTCATCATTTTTAAGCAAGGATATGATAGGATATGAAGCAAGGATAATTGAAAAACACGAATAATTAGATCAATAATACATTTTAGGGTGTTTATAAATTGTTATTTATCAACAAATCATTGAATTCGGAGCCCTTAAACGACTTTCTAATATCAGTAAGAATTTAGTAGAATAGTATTGTCATTAATATTCAATGTTTTCTTTATTCCCATTTTTAAGACCTCAAAAATCTGCAATTTGCTTAAATATTTTAGATATTTCGCATTTTTGTCTCATGAGCGGAATCTAAATCTATTCTTAATTTCACGATTCATTTTCTTTCTAGAATTAAATCGCCATAATCATAAGGATTTATAGAAGGACAGTAACATTTTCTATTTCGAATAAAGATAAAACATACATTCAACCCCTTGCGCAGAAAAAAGCACCACGGACAAAATTTGGAATTAGGTATTTTAATTGTATTTTGTAAATTGATCAAAATCAATACATCAAAAATGTTCCATTTATATACAGTGAAACCTCTCTTAACGAGCACCTCGCATAACGAGCAAAAAAAAGTGAAAAAATTGCTCTCTTAACGAGCGACATTTCGCATAGCGAGTGACTCAGAAAGGGGAAGTCACAAACGTATTGACGTAATTTGTGTATGGATCGTATTTCCATGCGTTAGCTATGAATAGAGTTTGGAGGAAGAGGGCAATTATGAGGAAATAATATTCTGATGGCCACAGAGAAATGCTGAAAGTTACTGGAAACTGTTTCCATCGTATACTGATAGCTTAATCTTCCTAATAGGAGGTGGCTTAAAAGGCAAACATATTCAGACGATAATACAGGCTCAAGATTTCTACCAAATTTTAAAAGAGTCACAAGTTTCGCGTCTCTTAGACAGCTTCTAGGCAGAAAAAAAATAATTAATTATTCGTCAGTAAATTAAAGAAATAATAAGCCTAGTTCTTGATTTTAAAAATGTTTCTATCCAGGCTGCGATCTTTAACAATTCTTATAAGCATGTAATTTTATTTGAATAAATGCACAAAAAAAAATATTCTAAAAATGGAAGGCATTGTCGTGTTTTATATTGATTTATATGAGAAAATTAGTTTCGCTTAACGAGTGTTTCACACAACGAGCAAGATTTTGGAACGAATTATGCTCGTTATGAGAGGTTCCACTGTATTTTAAATGGACTTGTTCTATGCTTAGTTCTTTAATGCCCGAGTGTTATATTTTATTGCCAACGAAATATGTGATTATACCTAGAAAATTTAGCGTTTTGTAGAAAACGCTGCGACTTCGAGCAGTCCCGCGCCTTCCATACTCAGTCACTTTTAAATATTCAGCTAACTTTTAAATTGCAGCCTCTAAATATTTTACCCACAAGCCGCCATTGATTATATCTTATTTTTTAAATGTATAAAAAGTCGAGGATAATCTGCATGCTTATTTGATGTACTGGCGTTTTTGAAATATCTACACGCTCGTTCATTTCCAGATCAAAAGTGTGTAATATGCAATCTTCGTCGTGTTAAAAATATGCAGAAATACTTAATTAAGTATTGCAAATTGTTGCTGACCCCTGGCCACGATAAGCGCATTTGTGAATGAAGCTGAACTATGCGAATATGTTAGGTATCCCCTTCATCATGAACATAGTAACGTCGCATTACGTAATGAGTACAGTGCGCTCAATAATCAAAAGTTAAATAATGGACGTAACAATAACGTAATTACACAGTGGCCAATACGGCGTGTACCACTTTTGTTGTACGTACGTGAAAATGTGCATCCAAGTTTTTGCTGCACCTTGTACAAGCAATAATTGAATTAATACACGGTGGCTAGTGATTAAAATGTTAATTGCACAAATTTGTTGGCGAAAATTGCATTTGGAGGTTTTTTTTTACACAACACATGTGCGATTAATGATTCATAATTAATTAATTGGCTATGAATCATGTAACGAGCAGTGTTAAATTGATGCGAAACAGTAGTAAATGTAATTATACAAATAATTGTAATTAATTTTAAAAGTTAATATGTAGATCCGCCTATTATGCACTTAATTCGATGTTTATGAAACACTGCAAGACTAGGCTTTCTCGATTTTATCAATCGGCGAAGGAAAATTATTACTTTTTCTGAATAGTGATTCATGCAATCACTCACATAATCAATATGAATTGTTGGAAAATACGTACACGGTTTTGGCCGACCACAGAGATAGAATCGAAAAACAGGATCAATAAACAGAAGGGCAATAAGTCAGTACGATCTGTACGTGTTCAAACAAATGTTTTATTTTTCGAAGAGTTTGCGTCACGAACAAATCTCCATGGCTACCAGGTGATCGCGCACTCTATATCAATCAATTAATCATAACCGATCAATAATATTTTATACAATAAATCCTTTCATTGGATTGAGTTATATTCCTTTACATGGATTTTATCTGGACGAAATCCAATTCGAGAAGTCAATAATGACAGCTACTTGAATGCATAAAGTTGCATTACGGACATGATTTGACTGATTAAACCCTAAGAATGAGAATTATCAAATGTTATTAGTTCTGTACTTCTGTGCTAGGGCATGTAAGAACAGAAAAGGTGACTTATTACCTATAAGAATCAATGTAGAAGACGAAAGAAAAGACAAGATGGAAGACGTCCTAACGGAAAGAAACTTTTACAATAGTTTAGAAGTACATATGTCATTCAGCCCAGCAACGGTTAAGCAGTGTTTTCAACTTCATATAATATCAATTTCAATGTTTCTTGGAACTCATGAAATCAATAGAAATATGATGGTACATTTTGTTAAGTTTGGATTTAAATCTTTTACTACTTAGCGATATTAATATGTTTCACTGTGTGATCTTTCATGGATTGTGTCATGGACGTTGCTAGTAGTGAATAATATTTGGCTTGAAGCGTTTAAAATGTGGTGCTACCGAAGGATTCTGAAGATTCCACGGAGGGAACACGTCAAGAATACAACCGTACTTCAACATCTTTACAAATAGCGGGAGCTTCGCCATATCAAACTATCGCCATTTGCAGACTATCAAGAAAGGAAGAGTAGAAGGTAAACGCTGATTCGGAAGAAAGAAGCAGTCGTGGCTCCGCAACATTCGCAACTGGACCGAATTGGAAGCTCTAGAATTATTCCAGTTCGCCAAACATCAACAATTATAAGGAGAAAAAAGATCAAGTAGATTCGTCTACATCCGAAGACAGACAAGGCATCTGAAGGAGGAGAAAAAAGTTGTTCGCGAATCTTATTTATTAAAACAAGAAGATATGTCCTATTTATTTGTGTTAACGTATACGAGGCTTTATAAAAAATGGGCGGAATTTTTAGTTTTTTCTCAAAAAATCTTTATAATTTTGTCCCCTGGTGTCAGCAATTTTTCCAATGTTGGAAGTTCCTTCAGCGATTCTGATTTTATCTCCGCAATATTGGTAAAATGTTGTTCTTTTATGCTTTTTTTCAATTTCGGAATTAGAAAGAAGTCGCACGTCATATTCGGCGACTACTGAAGCTAATGGTTCATCAATCAGTGTCATGGCTTATAGGTAACAAACAATCTGTTATGATAGTCTGAGTTAGCCACAATTGAGTTAACCTAGCCGTGCCGATGGGGTCTAATTGGGACCCCAAGTTTTTGTTATTGTTACAAAAATACTCTCCACATTTTACATTTTTCTACAGATCAAAAAAACACTAATGTGCATTGTGTGTTATTTAAGTTGAATCAAAAATATTAGAATTGAAATATCATCATCATTATTATTTGGCAGCCAACTCACTGGCTGAGTGTATGGGCCTTACCAGACTCTCGAATGATAGTTGAGACCAAAGGAACCTGAGTCTCACACTTGCTGTGAGGGTTCCTCCACACGACGGGGTTCTAAACCGTGTCGGTATGCGGTTTTTGTAAAGAGTTTCCTTCTCTTGGCATTGGACGTGTATCTACTACCACCGTTGGTATCGGACTTTACCCTCTTGACTGTGTCCAGGCAAGTAAGAAGGGGTATGCCTCGGTATCAGTTTTCCTATTGTCTAGGCGCTATCTCCTCATAACAAGTCGCAAGTGATTATTAAGCTTGTCGCTCAATAGCAATCCGTTCATCATGGTAAAGACCTCCTCAAAGAAGGGACCCCTAGAAAGAAGTAAGAGCAGCCAAAGTATCGAGACTAAACCATTTATCAGTCAACAGTTTAAGATGATATTAGTAATTGTAAGTAGTATTACAGTAAACCCTTCTATAGCGCTTCCCGTTATAGAGCGGGGTGATCAGCAGTCCCTCATATGCCTCCTTTGAGATCGCTGTTTAATACAAAACGATTAATTTTCTAGATCGTATTACATGTTTTCTAAATATCATTACCCTTTGGTTTAGAACAAAATATAACACGCGCGAGGGAACAAACTGAAAATAAAACAAGGCCATTTAAAATATTTGATGTATTGGTTTCGTACAATTAAAAAACCTGACTTCAAATGTTGTGTTTGTGTTTAGTCTTCTATAGGGTGGGTTTCTATCTCAGCGCTATAGAAAGTTTGGCTGTACATTATTATTTATCCCGGTTTTATAGATTTTATTATGTATCTCTTCTGTGCTCTATTATAATAACCATCGTTTGCAATCTTCTCCTTGATGAAGAGTTGTGTGCGTATTAATAGTCAAATGTCAAATAAAGGGTGGCTGGTATGAATTTTGGTGCAATCTGTCGATTAGCGTTCAGACGAGACCACCCAAACATCATGCACGCTGACCTTCCTGATTATTTTTACTCATACTCGCATTATCAACGAGTGTACACTGGCATATGGCCATTTTTTCGCACTTTAGTCGCGGATCATAGCAAATTACCCCGGCCACATTACGGGACCAAACATTTTTGTGCGCCGCAAAAAAATATTTGCGCTCATCCTGTGGTATGCAAATGGTATTGTCGAGATTTTTGCCAGCGTTGACATTAGTAGATACTATTTGTACAAATGTACCCTCGACAGAGGACACTGGGTACAAGTCATCATCATATTATTCATAGAGATGGGTATGAGTAATGAGTGCACAAATGGTGCGAAATCTTTAGGGTTCATTCGCCCGCCCCGGCGTGGACCGGTTAATCTACGAATTCTGTACGTTTTCGCAAAAAAAAAATACATTTCCTCAGACCGCCGCTACAAATTGTCGGTGAAATGTTGCATAATTTTATTCGATGCGAAATTTTACGAGCGCATCCCGAGCGGTTAACGACGGCTCACGACGCTCGGGACGGAGATAACAAGTTTCAAGGAGGGTTATGGAAAAACATTATGATTTTTTTATAGCAAACTTGTGCTAAGTCGTAAAATATTATTGTTGCAAACATTCTGCAACCCGCTAGAGCCCCCAGTGCACACGGCTGGATGCATGTGCACGTACCTAGCGCATCCATCTTCAACCATTATTTTACCGAACGTGTATTGATGAGGATTTGACGTTTCAAGGAAGCGTATCATCACAGCGTCCATTCTATCCGACTGTACGTATGACATAGCTCTTATAACTAATCTAAAATCCACTATTTCACTTAAATATTAGAACATACATGCGCAAATGTCATAAACATAGATTTACACCTTTCCTATCATGTTTTATGTATCCTTTGTATAGCTCAACGTATAACATGCAGATTTAAATTGCATATTAAAGTTTATGTTCTTGCCAATTTATTATAAAGAAAATTATAATTTTATGATGCAAATGTTCTAAACTATTTCTAGGATGTTACATAGTTGTGTTTAATTTTAATAAATGTATAATACGTTAATAATAAATATAACGAAATATTGCAAATTTTTGCGGTAAAAACATAATCCATCAAAGTGGTGGATGTTGATCACTCGAGATGTGTTAATGACGACTGCTTCGTATCTCACATACGACAAAGTGGATCAATGTACCACCTGATTCTCTTTTTGCATGGTGCATAGATACGTTCCAGATGTTCTCGTATAGTAAAAGATACAGTTTAGATCGCATTTACCAAACACTCATCTCAAATCAGTGGTGCAACTAATCGCTCACAACTTTATTATTCGTATTATAAAGGATAACTAAAGCATTTCCTCAAATGCATTCTTTTAAATTATAAATAATATTCATTTGTTTTTCCGCCATTTTGAATCGCTACGTTTTTGTCGGTTTTTTTGCTGAAACTAATAATCCCAACGGTTCTGATCAAATTAGATCGTTTTTATGGATTCGATTTGCAGTTTAACATTTCTATCGCATTGTTATGTCCATTTTTTTTAAAAAAATACACAAAGGACAATGAGTCGAAAAAATAAAAAGAGCTTGAACAATTTGAATTGGCCTATGCCGTTGATAACAATGCGCACATGTGTGTACAACATATCAGCGGGCACGTGACGACAATAACTTTGCTCGTGTTTCAATCGTAAATATGAAATCTTGGCCTTATAACATGTCCTTGAGCCTTTGCATAATTCCATATTTGCATATATGTATTTACGAATAATGCACAGAGCTGTCGGCACACTGGCGCAGCCCGACAATTTGAAACCCCTGACATGCATTGTTGTTAGGAAATTAATGTCATTATCGTCTTCGTGCGGTTTCCGACCGCGGCACTGTCCCTCGTCGACTATTGTAGCGCATCAGGGTTGATCAATGTTTACTGTGATTCATATTTATGTACAATTTAGAGCATGGATTCTCAAACATATTTATCTCCGCCCTCCTTGTATCACAATCATATTTATTTGAACGAATTTGTTTAATCAAATACCGTAGTCATGATTGCCTCTCAAAGATTTTTCTAACGCTCACAGTGTATTATTAATATTATACTAAAATAAACGTCTCGTTTTGTAAAAAAATACGATCTAGAAGAAAGCAGCACTATAGGAGGGACTATCGCACACGCCGCTCTTTGAGCAGAGAGCGCTATAGGAGAGTTGACTGTATATCTCTTATATAACAGGATACAAAATAAAAATATCTAGGCTTCATTGAGTTTAAATCAGGGCTTCAACTCGATATTTTTTTTTGTTTGGGTTTTCATTTCAGATTTTGGTTCAGATCCGATTATTTTTTATTTTATATGTACCGAACAAATATTTTATTTTCGCTTCAGCTCCGGTTCGAGGCCTGGGTTTAAATACTAAGAGGACGAAATATTGTATAAAGTGCACGATTTATAAGCGGTATAAAAATTAAACATGAGTTTAAAGAAAAAATATGTGATAATTTCAATTATACATAATGATAATTTTACACGAGTTTTTCAGAATTTTCCAAAATTAGAGAACAGAAATAAAACAAATAGTTTATTTCAATACAATTAACGATTCTACGACAATAAATTATAATAAATATGATCATTATATTAAAGTTGACTAAACTTACTAGTCGAATGAAATTTCTTGTTGAATATAAATTATGATTTTAAAAATCCCCGGTTAACTCTCACACCGTCAAACTAAAAATACTGCACCAGACGCTCCTCACCCTTGTTAGTTATCGATCGATGTAATATCAATTTATATTCGTCAATGGATATTGGAGTGGTATTAAAAAAAACAAAATGTTCCAATATTGGAACACTGGGAAAAAATGGGTTAATTTTATCGCCCTGTGTCAGTACTTTTTCTAGCATTAAGAATCGCGATTTTGTATTTATCTCTTGAATGTTGGAAAAACGTAGCTTTTTCTAGTTATTTTCGGAATAAAAAACGGTGGCTGTGGTAGCATATCATTGATGTTTTTTGCCCAAACTTATTTTCTTTTTATTTACAATTTCTTATACAGCATATCGATCCGTTCATGGTAAAAATCAGATGGAATGAAGTATATAATCATGGAGAATGTGTAAGAATCTTGCACCTTAATTTCTTGTTCTGACAACAAAGATGTTCACATAATTCTTGACTCACCTTTGCTGTTCTAAGATATTAGTTCTCAAGGCTTGCAAACCTGGTTTCATTCGTTTTTCCGATGCGTTATAACTGTACTCTGGATCATGAAGATCCGACTTGACTAAAGATTTCTATATGCCATTAATTTTGAGATTTATCCTGATTTCAATGCATCCCTTAAATTTCTATTCCTTGATTCTAATCATGGCAACCTAAATTTACGACTGCGTCTTGTTAGCGCTGACCATAAAATCGATAACAGCTTTAGATACCTTAATGGCGATCGAGCCTCAATAAAAAGCAGCATACAACGTCTGATATGCTCTTCGGTGGTTGTGGGGTTGGACATTTTATACTTCACAATAAAATAAAATTTATTAGGCAGACTAGAAGATATTTCAACATCCCCAGACCATATTCTATCCAATCTTATTAAATGCAGTTATACGTATTTTGTGCTCGTCAGGATTTATGTACATCTCAAATAAATTCTATTGAAAATCTTATAATTAGTATTGGGTACTGTTAATCTCTTATTTCTCCTCATAAATAAATACCGATATGCCGGCGCAGGTCCACGTCCTCAATGAAAAGGCCTTAAATTACTGTATTCTTCGGGGGTAGTGACCTCCGCTGATGGCGCTCTTGGGGACTATTCCATCTCTTGGCCACGTGGTCTCATCTTTAAATACCAGCGTTATTATTGTCGTCTGTTCTTTGTCAATAGATCGATTTACTAGTCCTGAGTTACATACATACATGTGGATTCGCCCCACCAGAACGATCTTAGTTTTAATTTATTTTGTTCTATACTATCCTAAAAGTTTACTAGCGTTTAATTGATCGACAATTAGGCAGTAATTTGGACCTGTGTTACAGCATTAATTGACAATGATTAAATAAATTAGTAGAACACGCAAACATGAGTCATACTCTGATTTATGCTCCAGTGATTTATTTTATTTTGCCTGCTCTGCATAAGTTTTCTCATAAAACTCACGAAACAAACAATTTTTTTTCTTAAAAACTGATATTTTTTTCAATGAATGTTACGTAATTTGAATATATGGTATTGATAATAACATTACCATATTTTTTATTATAAAACTAATACAATCATAATTCTTGGGCAATATGATTTCATGACAATATCTTATATTGATATATAATAAATAAATATATTTTTGTAATGCATATATAGTCACTTCTTTTAAAGTCCTGAAGCTATATATTGCCTAAGCCTGAAATTACAGTGTTAACCTTTTCCACTACTTGGGCAAGACGTATTGGCCCAAAAGTTTTTTTTAACAAACAATTTGAACCCAGTTTTTTTTATTTAATTTAAAAAAGATAATACCATTTTTTAAACGGATATCAAATCAAGCCCTAATGAGACGAACTCATAAATTCGAATAAAAGTGGACAGTGGAAAGGGTTAAAGTAGCTACACAAAAAGGCTTCGACGTGATTAATTGTTTCTGAAAATAGAAAAATCGAACAAAGCTTTAATTTGGGGAATTTTCAATTTTTATTTTTAAGTTTCAATGGATAGTTAATAATGAAATTGTCCTATATACATACATCCAAAAGAACAAAACGTAAATTAATTACTTTAATACTAGTCCAGCGTCGTTTGGAACACTTTAATATTCTTCATAAATTATTGTACAGCATCCGAAAGCAGTGCTTTTAACGCATTCGCAAATCATTCAGAAGAGAGTTTTAAGCCGACATATAAGTCAGCTAATCCATTCTAGATCATTTTGAAATATTCAGCCATCATCTGATTATTATTGTTACAATCCGCGCGTTGACAGCTCGACTACCAGACTTATAGCTGGCGACCTGGCCCGTATTTGAAGAGCCAAGATAACCTGAAGGACGACCGTCACAGTCCTGAAATCAGGATTGAGACAGACATCTCTGCTGGAGATCGCGTGGTGTCCTCCAGGTGGCAAAGACCCGCCTCAGGGTTAGAAGGCTACTTAAATAAATAATCTTCATAGTTTATTTATTTTTTAATTTTTCATTAATCTTGCTATTATTTGTATAAGAAAATCATTTTTTTCCGATCCTCGTATTCCAATTGATTTTTTTTTTTTATATCTATTGATTATCTTAAACAGTTTTCTTCGAGATTAATATCTTGTTAATGATAATTGTGACTTGTTCGCTAATATCACAGTTAACGAATTAAACGAATTTACGTATTACGAAGTAAATAAATAAAAAAATATAAGATTCATTTGATTTAGTAGATGCGTACGAGATTGAAATTATATTTTTATTCTACATGAAAATATGAGGTTTTATGTTTCATTTCGTAAATTAAAATATTTCATATATATAGAAGAGGATCTAAGATCCCAGAGGATTGATATCGAGAAAGAAATATATACGCGACCTTCAAATATCTTGCTGTATCTTGGAAAATGAAACATTAACAGAGTCAAAAAACAAATGAAATGTTAATAATTCTAAAATAAAGAAGTAGAACCCTAGTTTAGATCATTTTAAACAATTTATCGTATAATTAATAGAAAAAATCCTAAAAATTAAAACACGGTGCATTGAAACAAATAAATACTATATTTTTACACGAATTGTTGCTTTAATTCACGAGGGCTTGCAATTTTCTATGAGTAAGGAACAGCATTTTCTTACTTATAACATTGATTTCCGGGTGTAAATTCTGCTGAGATTTGTTTGTCCTGGTGCATTGTCTGAGATTAATAATGCTTAACTCCCGGCACGAAATGAAAAGTGAAGCTATCTTTAAATATTAGCAATTTTTTATCGCTCCCTATCAATTCTTTGAGATTTTCTACTTAATAAACCCACATTGGCAATTTTACATCACCGGTTTGCATCATAGAAGGTTTATGTCCAGGGACAACTGATTCTTCCTTCGAATAGGAATATAGGCATTTTTTTCTATGGGATTATTTCCCATCTACAATAATTTTGAACAATGAGTAAATTAATACTTTTGTAGCATCTTTATCAGCATCATCTCATTTTCCAGTCAATATAATATTATGTAAAGAATTACTTATTTTAAATTTGTCTAGCCAGCCTATCTAGTTTTCCAAGCTGCATGGAAGCGAACAATATTTGCATTAATACCAAAAATCTTTAAAAAAATGATTTTTTTAATAATATTAGAATTAGTCAATTTCAGTAACACATTGACGCGTTAAATACCTATGTATTGATTATATATTGTATAATTTATATGTTTGGTTTTCATTATAAGCATTTTTAAATGATTTTCTATACCACACTGTTCTTTTTTTTAAAAAAAGGGGTTTTTCGGTATAATAAAATATTTTTGCTAGATCCTAAATCTTCGAAGATAATTAATTATCCGATACGATCAAATCAAATCGGTCACACCCTTGGCTCTTCGGGCGTGTTATTATTTGACAGCCACGCATATTTTTTGTGGTTTAATTGTATCATTTAATTACTGATGATTAAGATAAATAATTACGTTTTGCCATCCATGAATTAATTAATAAAACTTGTCGCGATAATATCTCGATTGTGTGGGACCTTTTTTTAGAGATTTTATCGCGCATTGCATATAGTCGAATCGATCTATCTGGCTTTGAGATCTTCTAATAGCTATTGTATCGGTGTGGGGTCTTCGCGCGTCCCAGTTTTCCGGATTTCCCAATCCCGCGTCAGGTGGGCGCGCGCGGACAGGTGGCGCTCCAGCTAGAGGAGCCTGGTCGGGTTGTGCTGGGCTGGGTTGGGCTGGGCTGGGCTGGTTGCTGGGTTCATTGGCCAAATTGAGGTCGGGCGTGCGCGGTCACGGGCGCGATTACGAAACAACAAGCAGCAGCGCCGGGTTCGAATCCCCGTTATTGCCTACGCGCTTTGTTCCGTTCGCTAGACCCTAGCGGTCCACCGGCACGCGGCCGAAATCCGAGGAAGAAGGATGCTCAGTCAGTCCACGTGCTGCCGCGGCTGCCTCCAGCCCGTCCCTCCGCCGCAGCTCCAGCTCCGCAAGCGCGAGATCTACCGCCCGTCCTCGATCGCGACCCGGACCAAAACGTGTGTATCCAATACTAGTCGAATCGGTGTGAAAATAAAGTGAGGTGACGGGTTCCGCATTAAGCGGGCGGGGGTTATCAACCTCGCGGGGTCGAGAGCCACCGTTTGCTTAGAACTTGCACTCGATCGATTGTTGCGAGATAGGATCAAATATTCGAAACGCCGGCCAGGGATTGGACACACCGAATGCGTTTCCCACGATTTATTTCCGCGATCCCGGGGCAAACTCAATAAAACGCCCCATAAAATACCCGTTTTAATGTCACAATTTCACATCGACCACCATAAAACGCGCTAAATATCCTTGTTTATCATTTTTTTTTATTTATTAATCGAGCGCGGCAATTAAAATTGGCACGAATATATCGTTCGCGACGCTCTCGACGACTGATAAATATTGTGAAAATTATCGATATTAACGCGCCCAGATTGGCATTCGCTGCTTTATAAATACTGATAACCGACGCTTTTTAATGCGAGAGTTTTATTATGCAATGCGAGTCGCACTTAGCACATTGTTGATAAATCTCAAAAAAAATATTAACATAACCGTAAGTTAACAGAGACGGATTATATGAACCGTCAAAAAATGTGTATATTTAGTCGTTCCGGACGCTTTTCCGGGTTTGTCGAGGACGCGTCCAGATTTAGATAACGCGTTTCTCTCGAAATCCTCGGCGTTTCGCGTTAATCGTTACGATTCGCAATTAAATCGTCCGATTTTCATTCACGATCGATGCGTTCACTTGTGCGCGTGACTGGGTCAATCTAGATTTTCGTTCTTATCTCGTTACCGGCGAGCGTCCTCGTCGTCACGATCGATCGGCCGCTTTACGAAACAATGCCTTTTTACGATTTCATTCCGAAACGTTTGTTTGTCGACGCGGTCGGCGTCGAGATTAGGAACTAGTCCTCGGTACCGCGTCGGAAATGTGAAGAATATAGGAAAGAGTCGAGAGCGGTCAGACACGTGTACGAGAGCTCTTTTATTTCCGCGCGTCTCGGCCCGAGATGGGGACGGATCCGTGCTTAGGATACTTCAAAATCAGGGCTATCGCTCCGGACAGACATTTTTTTAAAAAAATCTATCGATCGTTAATCGACGATTTTTTTTAATGTATTTAATATTCGAGCCCAGCTTCCGCTCGATGTTACGATCGTTTTCGAAATTTTCTGTCGAGACGGGCGATTGGATCGGGTCGGTTTTCCGTCGTCGACTTTCCCCGCTTTTCCCCGCGCGCGGTTGGCAGCCCTGGGCCGCTAAGTGGCACGGGAGGTCATCGGCCCCGCGCCCTGCACCCCTCTACCGCCACGTGTGCGCATGCGTGTGTGCGGTGCGTGTGCGCACGTCACGGCGCGTGCGTCAGCGCAACAGGACACTCACTCGGCCCTCCTCCCGCCTCCCCGCCTCCCCGCCTCCCCAGCCTCCCCCGACTGACAATCGGCTTTCTAACTTTCAATAGAGAGTGTGCGCAACAGGCTCGCTCCAGGCACGCCCACCGCGCACCGAAGTCCTCCCATCGCATTGTACGCAGATGGGATCTACACTTTTTTATTGTAGCCATCAATTAAATCTTCCGGGTCTTATAAATCTAAATTCCGAAAATAAATTTTAATAATATTTAATTATATTATTGAGATAATAATAATCACAATTACAAGATCTTCCAAACTAAGTTTATATACATTTATAACCAATTCTCTCGTGGCGGTTTTGAATTAACACGGTTACAAAGAATATAAATAATTATTGAGAAATATAAATGTCAATCAGAGTGAATCAGCTTCCACACCGAAATTAATTCTAGCCTTGTCGATGGGGTCTATTTTGGCCCCAAGTTTTTTTTTATTTTTCTCGAATAACTCTTTTTATATAAATCCTACGTGTCGCAAACTTTTTGTATTTGTCTAAAAGAGTCTAAAGAATAAATGGTATAATTAATCATTGAACCTTATTGTCCGCAATTGCGAAAAAAATTAAAACAAACAATATTCGCTTCTATCACCACGAGGGCGATGTTTTTCTCGCTCACATCCGGGACGATGTGCCAAGTGCGAGTGAAACGTCCTAGTGACACGTGCCGCGGACTCGGGTGCTGGTAGTCGGTGGTGATTATATCTATTATATTTATTTATAATAATAATAAATAAATATAATGGACTCCCTTCGAACGACTCGGTTGTTTTCGAACCGTTTTTCGAATAGTATTTTGAGAGGAAAATAAAATCAGATATCGTTTTAGTAGCTGTATTAGTTAATTATAAAAACGAAAAAAATCGTTTTATTTCGCTTCAGTTCGTGTTTAAATAATCTTATTAAAAAAATAAAAAATAATCCCTCAAAAGCCGAAAACCGAAACGAAAAAATAACAGTTCGAAGCCCTAATATAAATTCTTTTTTAGACGATATCCGTAAAGTATCAGGATAATATTTGACGACGCCATGTACTGAGTATTGAAATTATTTTAAACGTTTCTGTTCGAGCGTATATTTTGCATTTAAATTAACCCAGCAGCCCCCACGCAGATATGTGCGTCGCTCGATCAATCCTTCTAGATTCTGTGGTAGAATTATCTTACATATACTTTATTGCTGTGGTCAATCAATTTTGGACGCGTTCAGTACAGTAAATATTCGAATAGTAATATTAGATAACGAATTTCGAACTGTATTTGAGCGATTGATTATAGAGAATCGAATTGCACGGATCATAACCGCGGCATTGTCGCAACCACATTTTTTTTTCTCATTCACAGTCGAATCAATTACATAAATTAGATCTTAAAATAATTTTATATATATGAAATATACGGTAGAATAATCGGTCTCTCCTACGGCGCGGAGTGGAGTCGTTAGACCCACACTCGCGACTCTCGGGATGTTCTCGCAGTTTCCCCCCGCCACCTACGTGCGTTGGGTGTATTAGATTGTTATGCACTTGTTTTTTTTTTATGAGATAAGCCATCTGCGGCTGTAGGCATGGGATTCATAGATATTTCTAGGCGTCGCGCATAGGTTGGATGCTGTAGAAAGCGGCGTAGACCGAGACAATGTGCGCGATGGTCGGCCGCTGTGCGCAACCACTGTTATATTTAGAACGCGACCGGTTCCCACTGTAAAGCGACCCCCAGCGCTCCACACTTAACGATTTCATAAGTTATAATGATTAATCCGTAGAAGTCAGTTGTGTAAAGGAGCATTGGCTGGCCGGTTGCATTCGACCGACACAAAAGGCAACGCAGCCGCCGGAGAGAGGAGAGAGAGCAGCGCGCATTAGAGCGTCGGTAATTGAAGCGCGGTAGCGGTAGCGGGCCGAGCCGAGCTAGGCTAGCTAGCGAGCGAGCCGACCGGCTAGCTGGCTATAACGGTCCGGCCGAGATGATAAAGGATGCTGGCTTTTTTGTGTCCGCGTCGGCACACTTTGCGTCCCGTTCCGTCTCTCGCTGCCACTTTCAAAAAGTGTGTGCGCGTATGTGTGTGTGTGTGTGTGTGTTTTTGATGCAGACGCTAACGATTCGCCGGGCAACGGTACCCGGGCCGGAAGAGGCGAAAAAGCTGATATTCGTTTCTAAAATTGCTATTAACATAACTGGATGCGATAATGGCGCGAGCGCTCTCCATCGCCTCGGCTGGAGACGCGTGTCAATAGGGTATCTTCCCGCGCGCGAGATAGCGGCCGCGCTTGCGCAATGGGACGAGCAGCTCCCCGACCGATTAGCGCCTCGTAAATGTGTCGTCCTCTCGCAACCACTTGACGTGAATTATTTACATTGCGGTGGTGGGTCATTCAACCGCGTGCCAACGCTGTCCGGCCAGGGGCGGATTGTTGCCTGAAATCCGATCATTTAAGCGATGACAGGTCTATGAATTGAAAAAAAAATCCATCCGGGGGCGCGCCGTCCATATGCCTAGATTGTGCGGCGCACACAGGCGCCGGAAGATCAGGCGCGCCGAGAGGGAGAAATTGGAAAATATTACATTTTTATTCGTAGAACTTTCTAAATCCTTTTTTATTGTAAGAGAGAGGGGGTTATGCGACATTAGTAATGAAAATAATACAAAAGAGGCGGCAAATATTATCTTTAACTAAATTTGAAAATTGACTTTAACACGTTCCGTGCCGTGCCGGCCACCGGTGGCCGGCAAATACCGCTTGAATAAAATATTACTAAGAAGCCGCCCGTCCCTTCACCTTACGATTCTACTGCATGTATTGCCGGAATGGTCCCTTACGAGCATACGCAAAAAGCAACAACTCATTACTATAGTGTTTAGGTTAAAATTCTTACTTATTTAGATTTCAGATAAAATTCATTGGGAAGAATACACAAAATTTGTGTACACTTCTATGTATAATATTGGGGCATGGTAAACATAAATGTCGATTGCCTTTACATTTACGACAATACGTGATGACGCGATTTTTGCGTGCTTTCTGACAAAATCTTTGACTTTCGTTTCATCTGGAACAAAGTAGGCGATAATTTCTAACCATGTCCTCTTTTTCCAATATATCGAACTTATTTGAATCGGAGCGGATATATAGATAAAATATTTATGAAAAAGAACAAAATCTAAATAATTCTCTAAACAAATTCTTCATCATTAATTAGACATGGTACGAACATACATATTCGTCACTTCCTAAATGCAATTTACAGCAAGGGTTACTCATAAATTATTGACATATGCAATAACAATAAATTTCCTTTTTAGAGAAAGCATTGATGTAGCATAAACAATATTTGAATAAAAGAATAACCAGTCAAAAATATAGATGGCTGGTGATAAAATAACTGAGAAAGTCATGAATTATCGATTAGGGATCCATGCTCAAAATCTCAAAATCATACCATTAAATTTTGGATCCCTGTTCTAAATGTGTGCATATATATCAAAACTGGAGTTAACATAATTGGATTATTGATATAATGAAGTTCTCATCAGTTCATTGTATAAAATATTGTACAGCGCCGTGCCGTCCACCGGTGGCCGGCACCCTCAAATACATCCCACAATTCATTTTAAAGCCTTTCAAACGTACACATTATCCGACAAAAGTTTGTTTTTGGCCTCATGAGAATTTTCAATAAATTCTCAACGGCACGGAACGTGTTAGAAATCTCAATTGATTTGAAGAAATTCAACAAAAAAAAAACTTTAATCTCAAAAATGTGGACTCTAGTACAGTGGAACCTCGCTTAACGTTCTGTAATTTATCGTAATAAATTAATATAAAATCCGATAATGTTCTTATGTCTGAGGATCGTGACTGTTCTTGACCCGTATCTTCTTGATTGTGGCTCTCCAAAATTCTCTGTATTTTGCATCTCCCATCACTTTATACTTCACTTGGTCACTTCGGCGGATACGTTACCAAGCACGACGAGCTTCTTTATGCTATTGTTTCTTCTAGCGATATTTCCAAAGTATCGAATATATATTTTGAGATGTAGTTGAGAGTCTGTCGTCTTTATCGTTCCCCATTTCTTCCAGGACAGTCACGTTTGTGCGTTTAGAGATCCATGATATTCTCAGCAGGCGTCGCCAGCAACACATTTTTAAGGCGTCAGTTTTTTTTATATTTGCCTTTATCGATAGCTTTGGCATTGCATTTTTAGCCATCCCATTCGCCTACTTATTTCTGGCTCACAATTCCATTACTCTCAAGATCCGAATGATTATCGAATCTCAATAGATAATTACTTCTACCGACGATAATGTTAAGGAGCGTGAATGATTTTCCTCAATACTTCAATACGAATTATTTTTTGCAGAACACAAAAAAATCGAAATAATTTGTCTTATCCAGAGACATTTGTTTTTGACGACGCCTCAAAATTGGGTGAAAATGCGTACTTTATAACGCACATAAGCCACTGCCTTATTAGGGTGATGTTTCTCAATGAACGATGCAATAATTTTCCATGTTTTCAGCATTTCTGTTGTTGCCCCAGAAGATTGTTGCTTTGCTGTTACCTCCTCTGATAAAATCTCTGCACAAAACAATGCAGCTCCATAAGCTCTTCGGTAGTCAGCTCATGCCAACAAGATTGTGTTCTTTTAGCCAAAGACACAATCTTGGCTCTAAGGATGCTCATCTCATCTCATCTCAAATCCCTCAAAGACAAATTAGATAAATTTTCTGACCCTCTTCTCTTGATAACCCTTCCGCACGCCTTTTCAATTATTTTTAGGCAGGCAACTAACTCGTGGGACTCGATCTCACTTTTCAATGATTTTATGTTTCATTTCTACAATTATTTTTGTTCTGTTTGTCTTTTTGCGACTTTTTCTTTAGGGCCATTTTTACAAGGGTTGTTAAACTTTGCACAAAAAATCACCAATGTGTGATACTTTTTTAACCTCTTCGTAACTCGTTATTCGAAACGTTGCTCGTTAAGCGAGTCATTTTTTTAAAGTTTGTTTTACTCCTTCGCGAGATTCCACGCATTTAGATCGCATTTTCAGCAGACACCTGTTACTATAAAATATATCCACCTTCCAGACATTTTTATAAGAAAAACCATGGACATTATTATTTTAAATCGATTTATGTCGCGTGATCATAAATAACTGTACTTTCAATTCAAACTAGATATCCAAAATCAATTAAAATATTTTCAATGCAATATAAACAATGTGATTTTATTAAGAAGAGGAAGACTATCTCATTGATATTGTTAATAGAGTTTGTAAATGGCCAGATATACGTTTTTCTATGATTTAATATGGTACCATTATATCTACCGATCGAGTAAAATATAACTCCAAAACAAGTAATTGATCAGTGTTTGATATTTTAGCTTTTTTTTGCGGATAAGGGCATACTTGGATTATATCACGAAAATTTAGAGTCAACGACCTGGGCCTAGATCGGTAAAAATTTTAACCACTTTTACTGTTTCACCACTCGCCTTCATAACACTACGGTTGATTCAATATGACTTGACGAAATCCGTTGAGACACGCTAGACGAATTTGAGTGTTATTCGATATTAGGATATTCCGTATAGATATTTTGTTATAATTGTTTAATTGCCAGTGGGTAATTTGTCTTTCCCGCATTTTCGCATAGGCGTATTTATCACAAATCAATATTGATTCGTCGAAACCTGTTGGCAACCGGTTCGAGAAGTTCTCACCGGGAGTGTCGCTCGCTGCATAACAGCGGATACGGAAATGATGATGTTAAAATACCGTCGACGAATTTGGAAGTTCGTCGACGGAGATATTCGATATGTGCATGGACCCGTCCGTCAGGATCTCACGTACCTTCGGAACCTGTCGGAATTGATAATTGAAGATGTAAAGATTTCGGCGATCCGTACGGTTCACTTGAAAAGATTTCGTTTATGGGAAATGCTTTTATTTCTCTTTACCCTGTTGATTTTTAACACTTCGACTGAGAATTATGCATATTATTCATGTATTAAATGTTAAATTTTAGAAATTTAAACGAAGTTATTTTCAGAAACGTTTGTATCATTTTTCCGATAAGATCTAACCGAGAAATAAAAATATGATAATATATAAAACGTCACTAAGAACTTATCGCGCTAAATACACGGAAAATTTTCATCCTGATGTCCTGATGAACATGTCGTAATGGAAACCAATCATCAGGGAAATCAGCCTGGAAAATTGATAAAGACTGCAAGAGTTCTTGATATAGTAGGTGAAGAATTCATGATTTAAAATCACTGAGTTGCTAATGCATTAATGTACTATGAGCTGGTTAGATTTAAGAAGAGTTCTATTGCTGATCATGAAAGATTCTATAGTAAACGGAGAAGCATAAACTTTGTCGTCCGAAATCTCTTATGGACCCCAAACATTTTAAAGTCAAGATATTGATAAATTCTTCATCAATATCTTATTGACGTACTGATGAAATATATCGGCGACCCCAAGCATTTAATTTTTCTACAATATTCTCTTTTGTTGTCACGGGCGCGACGTTTTCCTCTCGCTCGCATCCGGTATGATGAGCCGAGTGCGAGTGAAACACGCGATTGACACGTGCGGCGCCAGCTTATTCTGCGGCGAGATATCGCTGATAGCGTTGCCCTTTACGTGTCATATTAATTAGTTAAAAATCCAAAACATTGATCAACTTATGAAGTATTTTTATTCTTATAATATCCATTTTTTTTAAATGCCAAAATATCACTTGTAAATACAATTTAGGAAGAACTGTATACGTGTGAATGATCCAAATTATGAACGAGCATTGCATGTCTACAGTTATTACGAACAGCATTAAAATTTAGTAAAACCAGCGTTAATCAATGATTCCGAAAGTTAGAGTTGACTAATTGTGTTAAAATCGTCATCTTTATCATGCAGATCTGATAATGTCGACTGTTTCCCCTAGTGATGATGAAAGTGATTTCGCAGTCAATTTTCATTCGACTTCGGTGATGTTTTAGAAAATTACAAAACGTATCTACAGCTATTGACTTGATTGTACTAGAAGTTGATTTCCGCATTGATTGGGATGATTTGACCCCATGGTAACAGTGCCCTCCGTGACGTATACGTATATATTGTTAATGCGAGAGTTTACAAAAAAGACGTGTTCCCTTAATTTATTGTACAATCAGCGACAAGTGTAGAAGGAAGCGAGTACAGTTATTTTTTTGATATCACCATGAGGAATTCTTGTGGGTAATGATTGTTACACTTATGTTAACGTTCTTTAATATCATTCCGGCTAGATTAGCCTCGGAAATGTTGTACAGTAACGTGACCCCGCGGGCCTGGACAATTGGCTGCACACACGGAGACACAATGGACTCCTGGCTCAATTGTCAGGTGTCGCAGTGTGGCTGCAGAGCACAGAGCGGCCTGCACCGATGGCCGGGCAATCAGTCAGCTATCAGATCAGGTCAAATAGCATCCAGTAGCCAGTGGCCAGTGGCCACGGCCTAGCACAATTCGCCATATCGACGGGTGCGCGTCATCAACCGGTTCTGGTGCTGCAGACCGCTCTCCGCGATGCGCGCCGACAAGACAAATTGCCTTTATCCAATCAAACGGCGTTATATAACGCATTGCTTAATTAGGCGGTTCAATGACGATGACCGCCGGGGACGAGCGTTGTTTACCTTTTGCCGCCGCAGCTTTTTTGCAGCGGCAATTCGGCAATGTCATTGCTGGTCTGTGCCACATTCGCGGTGGTTCGCGTCGCTGTCTTATGTAGCGGCCGGATGCGAACTGGAGCTCCTTCCTTTGCCCGGGGATATAAGCTAGAATCGATGACGTGCTAGAACCTAGATGAATAGCATTGAATTGGCAGCGTATTTCTGGCGCTCTCGCATGTAGACCTAGAGAGATTCGTAAAGCCCCTCATCTTATAAGGCCATCAACCCCTCCGACAATAGATCCGGAATCAATTATAAGAGAGGGCGAGTCTGTATATCCTTAATAGTTATTTCTTATGTTCGCTTATGTGGAACGAGGTTTGATCAAAAAATGATCAAACTAGTCACCATCCAATGCATCAGTGGCGTCATAGGCATCTTTTCAATCATCTTTCAAGAATGGAAATTGACTCGAAAACAACCGCGTCGTCCTAAGGGGGTTTATTTATAATGGAAAATAGACTCCAAGCATTTCAATTCAAGATATTGAATTCTTCATCAATATTTTGTCTTTTATTAAAAAAAATGGATTATTCTAAGAATAAAAATAGTTATTCATGAATTGCTTCATAATTTGGTGGATATTTTGGATTTTTCTACTAATCAATATGACGCGTAAATGATACACCGACTCCCAATCGCGGCTCGTGTCACTAGTTACATACGTTCACTCGCACTTGGCACATCTTACCTGATGCGAGCGAGAAAAAACATCGTGCCCGTGGCAAAAGAAGCGTATATTATTGTTTTTTTTCGCAATTGGAGTCAATTTTTTTCGAAGGTCAACGATTATATATAATTTATTCTTTAGACTTTTTTAGACAAATACAAAAAGTTTATGACATGTCGGATTTATATTAAAAGAGTTATTCATTTTTTTTATTAAGAAAAATAAAAAAAAATTGGGTCTTAAAAAGACTCCATCATATATCATGAATAGCATTTTTCAATTTCCAAAATCTACTTAGAACCTGTCCTCTAGAAAGTCAGCCAGCGCACCTCACAATGAAGGACATATTCGATATATTCCAAATCTATTATAACACACGATTATATTTGTATCCTCGTCTGTTCAATGCTCTTGCTCTAGTTTTATTCATAAATTTCATAACATACTGCATATTTTAGTATAGGACGATTTAAAAAAAATCGAGCAAGTTGTGGTGTTTATCATTGACGGCGTTCCGTCAGTACACATACTGATGACTTTATTATAATTTAATTTTTGTATTGTTCAAGCATGATTTAACTTTTTGAAATATGTCTGATCCTCTTGTTTTGTCATTCAATGATTTGAGACTGGCGAGTTGAAATGCGCCACTAAGAATTTTCCAATGCGCCACGTTTGGCGCATGCGTCATATGTTGGCAACCCCTGTGATACGTCATACCCTTGAGCCAGAGGTTTTTCCGAAGCACTTTTAGAACGCAATTTCGGAATGGTGATTAGATTTTTCTTGATGTCTTTAGCTCTTGTTTTTTTCATATATTTTTTTCATCTTCTGCTGAGGCGATATTGTTTTAGCCAAAAAATTAAAAGTAAAAACTCGTCAACTATTCTAAAACATATGAAACCCTCTCGATTTCCAAAAATAAAATAAGCTTCCATATTTTACAATTTTCTATATGATGCGAGGATATTGATCTCATTTATAAAATTATAGTGTTGGGCATGTAGCGCGGATTGGTAGTCACGGGCTGCCAAAACCATGATGGAAACCGGTCCGGAAGGTAGGCGTCCCGTGGGAAGACCACGACTGCGCCAGGGGCATCAGGTGGCGGAACTGTCGATTAACAGCAAATCGCAAAATTTAAATATATTATGGCAATTATTTGGAGTTGAACTAGCCAATATGATGCCAATCTGCATAGCAAAAAAAAAGCACAGTACAGCCAGTCAATTGCAAGTTTTCGACCGTCCTTTCGATGATTATTCAACTGTCAAAATAATGACATTCGACAAATTAGCATATCGCTAACAAAACAAAACTCGCTGATGAATGGCCAGGATTGGATGCAAATCTTGAATATCCACTTTGGGCGAAAAAAAAGCGATATTTCACAGCCATTTGAATCTATCCCATTATTTTAATTGAATAGAATTCTTTATATGCAGTTTTAGACGCAACATTTTTGCATATTAGGATAATATGTCTTTGCATTATCAATTAGAATCATTGACATATACCACCATAATGTTTAATTTACGTATATAATTATATGCGAATGGTTTTACGGATGTTTTTACTATTTTTTTTAAGCATAAAGTGTTGACTTTGTAATATATAGTCGTTCGTGGTTGGCCGCTCCCCAAAATTTCCCAACACGTGTGTACACGTACAAGTACCTAACTCTCGGTCCATAATAAAATTCATGTAGGTAGTGGTAACATTGTAGAATATCGTGTGGTGATCAACATTTCAATAGAGAATTTATCAGTATTAAATTTCGGCGATTGATTACTATCGATGCCGATCGATCGAATATGACATGTTTGTTTGTGACAAATTTTATACTCATGTTTAAAAAGTACATAAATTTTAATTATGCAATTAAAATGCATAATTTACTGCCAGCAATTATGTCTGATAATTTCACTGATGAGCGTGGATATTAATGTTAATATTAAAGTATTAATTATAGTATGTTTTTCCAGTCTTTCCAGTTTTCAATAGTCTGCTATGCACATGTAACAATGTACATAATATTTAAACATATTTTTTGGCACTGACCGTGAAACTATGTCCTTTTATATATCCATTTAATTGCCATTGGTGAATAATTAATTTCATAAAACTAATTGCAGAAACTAAGCCAACTACGGTTATGTATATATCACTTACGGCTATATGCAATTTGAAAATGGTACTTAGGTACTTCCTCAATCAAGATTTTCGGTTCTTGTTTAAATTGAATTGAACAGTTACGCGTTTTATTAAAATTGCTATAGACGAAATATTTACACGTAACCTAAAGGGCGATAGCCTTGTGGTCACAATTTTTGTGAAGCGAGAATTGTGACACGTAGAATATATCAGAAAAAAAAATATATAATAAAACTATTTATTTTTCGTGACTAATCTGTACCGAAGAAAGCATTGTATGAAAAAATATCGTTTCACTTATATGCACGCATACAATATTGTAACAAAATTTGCAATATAATTGCACAACTCTCGTTTTTATTCGATTGCACTCGCAAACGTGTGCACATTTGAATATTTTAATTTACGCTGTTTGAATCGAGAGTTCTTGTTTGCTCAACCCTTATCTACCCCCTAAACATTTATATTTATATATTTATATTATCGGCTACATAAGAACGGCCGACTTGTTATGCAACTTAAAAGCTTCTTTATCATTATCAGATGTTATCAATATTATATGGCACATATTACGCCAAACCGGTATGCCTAGAAAATTAATTTAAAACATGTTTGTAAACAGTACTGCAGACGCCACAAATGCATCGAAATGAGACCGCATTTATTTCTCTTTGGGCCAAAAATATTTCATACAAACGGCTGCAGCGTATTGATTGATTGATTGATAGATTTTATCGTCATTATTACTTTTTTTTAATAATATTTAGGCACTTTAAAAATAATGGATTCGATGCTATTATTATAAATTTCTAAAAAAAAAAATATGATTGATACATAAAAAATGCAGAATTTTAGGCATCCATTTTAAATGCATTATATAGCATATTGTAAACAGTATACAAATATATATTTCTATATGCTTCTTTAATTATTTACTAATATTTCTCATCTCTCAAAAATATATTGCCAGTTTTGATTTAAATTTCTCATTCGAGCAAAGCCTGACAAATATTCATTCAATTATACTTCAATTTTTTTTGTTCACATTTATTGTTGTTCATATGGCGTCTAGAATCTATTCGATTTGTCGATTCACTTTAGGTGTAAATATACAGTAAAGTCTCGATTCTATTTATATTGTGCAATTAACCTAGCCATGCCGATGGGGTCTATTTGGGCCCCAAGTTTTTGATTTATCTCGAATATTTCTTTTAATATAAATCCTACATATCACAAACTGTTTGTATTTGTCTAAAAATGTCTAAAGAATAAATATTATAAATAATCATTCACCTTTATTAACCGCAATTGCGTAAAAAATAAAAACAACAATATTCGCTTCTGTCGCCAGGGGTGCGATGTTTTATCTCGCTCACATCCGACACGATGTGCCAAGTGCGAGTAAAACATATATTATTGAGTTTGCGGCTGGTGTGCGTGTCATTTACGTTTAAAAAAATAAGATATGGATGCAGATTTCATCAATATCTTGATGCTTGAGGTCTATTTTCCATTACCATCTTCGGAGGACGCGGTTGGTTTCGAGCCGCCATAACTGATCGTTAAAATCCCCGGAAATAAAATTATTTTATTATTATATCCAAATACTGGTTAGTACTAACCATAAATGTTAGTAATGGCTTTAATAGCTTTCCTGTTGATTAAGCTTTGATCAAATATGACGAGCTTTAAATGAGTTCTTCGTCAATTTATATTTATTTATAATGTTATTTAATGTTGTTTAAAATACAACATTTTAATATAATTGTTATTATTTAAATGCCGTAGTTAAATACAAATGCATTGGTTGTCTATAATATGTTGTGAAGTGTGACAAGTATGTTTTTATTTTTAATTGAAAGTTTAAATCTTTAAAGTGTTCATTTAGAAACATTTTTTTTCATTCGGTAGAAGGCGTAAAAACACTTGAATTTATTTTTTGATAATGAGAGAGAATCGAAAAATTACCTGAACTGTGAAGAAAGATTATAAAGAACAATAGAAATTATCTTACAGAGTAATATTTGTATATTGCTTGTATTTTTTTCATGTTATAAAAAATTGTCATTACTTTCGGGTTTACCTTAAATTTAAAATTAAATTATGGATATTGCACGCTATATGAATATGGCTATGATTCGATGTGCTGTGAAAATAGCAATCGTAGTAAGGTCTGTAATTAGAAATAAGTATTTTTGCTATTGTTAGATACAAAGCTGCTTCTGTCGGTCCTTGTTGCGTTTAGGACCGCGACCTCTGTCCATTCAGCGGACGTTTCATAATTAATTTACTTATGAAAGTCTGAAAAATATATATAAATATACATTATTAATAATTGTGTCAATATTTGTTTAACCTAATACTATTTGTACAGTTAATCATTAGGATTAAACATATAAATTGCGATAATATATTAAATTATATCAGTGTTTATTTAACGATAAATGCGAAATTCTGAGAGCAGCGTGGCTATTTTTGATTCGGTCAGATTAGAGTTGTAATAATTCAATAGCCGGTTAAATCAATATAATCCATGATGTTCGGATAGTGTTAAATCGATAGTTCCGATAGTCGCCGCCAGTAGGCGTCTCGGTGCATCCCTCTCGATTTGAATAACGCGCGCCAATCACAAATCAAGCCTCGCGGCGTATTAAAAAAAACAAATGAATATTTTTCGAACGAAAGACGTTTTAACAATGCAGTGTATGGCCATGCTCTATTGAGTTGCATGCCCAATCCTGAACGGCCGAGTTGAATGTATCCGAGTCCTTGGATCCGAGCCAGGGGTACCATTAGTCATTAGCCGTAAATATTTGTTACCCCTGCCGCGGTATTCGGATGACCTCAAAATGGTATCGCGCTCATCCTCGGACTCCCCCGGCGCGGCTATTCGTGGGAAGGCGGCGGCCGAGGGGTTCCTCGCGGGTGGCGACTCGGCCCTACCAGCCACTCCGCTCACTACCCAGCCGACACACTCACGCGCCGTCTTGGTGGTGCTCGTGACACTATCCAAGCGGCAAAGTCCACGTTCCAAGGTTTCAACTGCTTGGAAATTATTTCGACGATAATTCCATTCGCAGCCGGTGGTAAATCTTGCGAACCGAGCGAGAAAAAATGCTCACAGCAAAAATGATAATTTTCCTTTTCAATAATGAAACGCAATGAACCAGTTTCTTCACGATTTCTATGCAGCTAAATCCGACGCATAATAAATATATATATTTTTTACATAAAACATCACCCTTTAATACAAAATTTATATAAATAAATATTTGCGTGCCATAAAAAAAGTTGTTATGGCCAAATATCTCATGTAAAAGCATCCTGTTCGGAACAAATGTTTAACGTGCACCGTATGAGATAATTTTTATCAAGCGGTTATTGGTATAAAATTTTATCAAAATTTTCCTTATTTTTGAACTATGTCTTATATATTAGTCAGGGGTGTTCAATCGCTTGTATTGAATGTCCCACTTTCATGTCGAATTTTGCAAAAAAAAATATCCCGATTGCAATTGGGTCGCGACCCAGAGGTTGGAAGTCAATTAGCCGTGGCTAATCGAAAGTTGGAGATAAATCGAGCACGTCTCAAACAAAAACACAATATCTTAAACACATAACTAATATATTTATATACACATTGCACATCTAATTATGTTTTTCCATGTTGGTAAAAATTTTCGAACATATTCTTCTACGATGAAAAAAAAATCGCAAAACAGATGGGATCCCTAGAATCTTTTCCTTGTCACAAAATTGTGACAATATGGGCTTGTCATCGTCGTATTTATCGACTTATTTACTTTCGCGTTGTACAGAAATAAGTAATCAACACTATCTGCTATAGAGCGGCGTGTGCGCCAGTCCCTCCTATAGTGCTTAAAATATTCCAAGGTCATTCAAAATATCATTGTATTGATTTCGTTTAGTTTACAAAATACAATTAAAAAACTAACCCTAAATATTATGTGGGTGCCTAGTCTTCTTTATGGCAGGTACTACTATAGCGTGGAAGCATCTCGGCAACTAGGAAGAGTTTGGCTATATGTGGGTAATATTATTTCCGAGTTCTAAGAATCCTTACCTATATCCACATAATTTATCATATAAATTAATGTATTAATAAATATTGTTTTACCTTGTTTCCACTATGGCAAAACGTCGTTCTTTTGTGATTTTTTCAACTTCTGAAGTAGAAAGAAATCGCAAGTCACGTTCGACGAATACGGAAGCTAATGCTTTATCAATCAATATCATGGCTTGCAGGTAACAAACAATCTGTAATGATAATTTACCCTTCTGGCGAAATCTAGGAATTCCAGGAATTCTTTATGAAACTAGTAATGGGGTGATTGTGGATTTTAAAATCCAGCATTGGAATTTTTCACTCACGTCATTCATCCATCATCAGATAAATAAATAGAATAAAAAGTATTTTCACATTTTTCATTTTTTTCTTTTTCACTAGTAAAAAATCCACAAATCTGAGCTGTTTGATATTTAAGTTGAAATAAATATTAGATTTCCATGCGGTTGCAGATATTATTACAGTCAACCTTCACATAGCGCTACCCGTTATAGAGCGGCATGTGCGGCAGTCCCTCCTATAGTGCTTTCATCTAAATTAAAATGAAAACAACGTCATTTAAAATATGTAAATGCAAAAATATTAGTATAGTTTGTATTCATTTCGTAGAATTTACAAAATACAAAAAAAATTAACCCCAAATTTTGTATGGCAGTCTTCTATAAGGCGCGTTTCTATAACATGGTCCCTATCTAGGCGCTATATGAGGGTTGATTTTAATCTTAAAAAAATAAATCAAGTATTTATGATACGGTTACAGAATGATTAAACACTGTTTCAAAAACGCATGTAATTAATTTATAATAAAATGAATCATTTTTATGTTTACGAGTGTATGTATTGTATATAACATATTACATATGTGTACACATATATACATTACACATAATTAAAAAAAATCATCGTGTTACTTTGCCTTAATGCGCCTGTGCGTGCCGCTAAATCATCGGTTTTCTTAAGTAAAAAAAAACTCTTTCGTACTGGGATTCAAACCATAACTGGTCTAAGCAGGTGAATGCTACGAATTCGAAATTTCATAATCTAATGCTTGTGATCCAGGATCTCTAAATTTATTTTATTTGTTGGAGGGAATATGCTATCGATAATTACATTAACATTCAGTTACCCCATTGTTCTGTCGAAAGCGTTAATTTCCATAATGAAAGATTGTTGATTGTAGTTTGGCAGGTATGTCACTTTTGCAAGCGTCGTTAGCTATTGTATTAAGTGGATTTCTAAGAATTTTTCAATAGAAATCTATGTAGTCCTTTGTAAAATGAATTCGACTGAAAAATATATGATGATGTTCTACGTAAGTTGTGCCCCTTTCCACGCCATTATCGCATCCTTGCGGTTTTTGCATTGTATATTTGCCGTGAAATCACAAATATTTTCACGTCAATAAAATAACCATTGCGGTGGTGGTGTTTTTATATTTATTTTCACCTCGGCTTCCGGTATGCGCCGAGCGGTTTTGGTCCACAGTGCCGTCGAAACGACAAATTTTGACCATTAGTTCGCAATTGAAGGTCGCCGAAATTAGTTGACATAATACAGCGGATTTTATTTTGTATTCCAACATTGTTGTTATATAAAGAATGTTTGGAGAGGATCATTATATATTTTTTTTAAACCCCTAACGTCCGCCTAGTGACATTTGCTCGCCTTTTATGAGTTCGTCGACCGAGGAAGTGTGAGAGCGATTCTATCGTAACCCATTTGCCATCCTTCTTTTCTATAAATAAAAATACCGTGAAACTTTACATTATTGTTTCTTTAGAATACTTTTTTATACGCTTGAATATTATCTCATTTATTTAAATGATTCGTGATTATATTTTATATTTAAGCCTAGATATGCAAGAGTCGCGTAAACTTAATTTTATACACGTGAACAATATGCAATAATAAGAGCACGCGGAGATTAGTTTTGGCATGGATTTGATGGATTGTTTGCGAACTCGACACGAGCACCATTCCGCGAAACAATCACTGCATAAATATTAATAACTCGACTACCGTTCGCATTGATCCTTGGTTAAATATTTTGAGATACGCCACGATAAGTCAGATCGGATGAAAACATTTTAAAATCAAATTACGCGCCATTAACAAAAACGAGGATTCCCGAACGCCATTCATCAATTATGAAATGCGTTATCTGCATTTAAATTCGAGACAAACTTCACTCTCTATTTCTTCCCACCCTGTAGGTGAAAATAAATTATTATCAGTAGTCGTTCGTCCGCGGGTGAGCGAGTACGTTGCAGGGTGAATCAGCACTGTGCGTCTGCATGACGATATATTGTGAATACAAATATATATTTGCACATTAAATTTATACCTTGATTAATTCTAAATGTTTGGTATTACAGAATCGGGCCGAAGTCCAAAGTTATCAATCTCTGATGCGAAACTCGTCATACGACTGTGTACATCATTTAAGGTCAGTAAAATCCTATATTTCTACATTATGTTCGATTTAAAATTTGAATCGAGCGTCCGCCATGTTTGTTTTGACGTTCATTTGTTTTTCATTTGACGTATCAGTATTGCCACACGATAATATTCACCCTGCGTGTCATTTATTATTTTTTAATAATTGAACACATTACCTATTTTTAATTATCGTCATCATCCCGGCCGTTGTTAGACAATGTGATATTAGTAAACCACGCTCATGGACACATCACACAAACGCCCGCCTAATTGTTGTTGTTGAAACTTATCATTTTAGTGATAGTAATAGTAAATGGGCAGAGTGCATGTATATAATCGTCCTAATTTTACTATGTAAATGCAATATTGATAGATTTATTTATTTATTTGTTAATTTCGACATTTGTTTTCGCAACGTGTTGATGATTTCGCGTATTGCCACACCCCCACAACATATTGCTGATGTTTGCTCCCAAAATTTATTTTAAATTTATTATACCCAGTAAGCGTTTTAAATTTAGTATTAATTAGAAACATATATATATGTGTGTGTGTGAATGGATGCGTTTTGCATTGTTTGATCGAAAAAGGAAGCCTGGTTTCTTCATGCGCGAGGTGGAATCCTGCTAAAATTGAAACAGGTGGCCATTGAATTGGGGCCAGCTGAAAATAGAATCTCGGGTCAGAGTTGAATACACACATTTCTTTATGGCGATGAATGGAAGACGTTGGACAGCCAGGTTCGCTGCATTATTCCCCGGTGGACAGGTTGTATTCATCGCTTCGGCTGACCCCATTTTTATACAACGCCAAAATTGTGGCAAGGATGAAATAAATAATACACAAAAAGAGGCATTGTTGAAATACGGCACGGAATCGCTCGCGTGTCATTATATCGCTATCATAATTTAAATTTTGAACGCCGAATTGAGGTATTGAGAATAAGTGTTGCCACGCGTAAAAATTAAATGCCGATAGAGGAAATCTTGACATCCATCGCTGACAAAGCAATAGCTATTAATTTTATTTAATCAAGTGTTTATGTTGATTCATATGTGCATTTTTTGTGTTCATTTGGCACTGCATCCAATCCCTTATTTGGCAAACCCCCGAGGCGTATCTCTAAAAGGACAGGTATCAGATTAACGATAAGTTGCGGGTCTCGAGGATCATCATAACTGTTGTCGCGTAGTATCGACAGGGATTCGGATCGCCACAAGCAGTAGGCGTTTCAAGGCTCCAATCTTCGGATTCTCAAGATGGTAAATGACAAACAGATTTTTTCTCAGCGTCGACCGAGGCGGTATGTGTGTGTTTGTGTGTGTGTGCAAGCGAGCACCGCGGTCCTAATAGGAAACGGACCAAGCAAGACGATTTCTCTCACAATGACCGCTCCTTTTCTCCGTTTCTTGCGACGAGTAACTGTAAAACCAGCGGCCGTCCTCTGGGAGGGAGAACGCCGCCGGCCCTCTCGCTCTTGGGAGTCTCGTCGTCGTCTTACATACCGTTTTTTTTCTCTTTCGGTTGGCTTCTTCTTCGTCTTCTCCTATGATACTAAATCAGCGATTAGCAACATTTGTGCCGGAGTCGACTATAAATCTGGCACGACATGGCGGACGCTCCCCTGCTAGCTGGGGTCACCAGCTCGCCGATTGCAGGATGTGCGCTTTAATTGCGCCAGAGTGCTTTGACAATAGCCGCGGACGCACCGTTTAGAATTTGCAACGAGTCGTCGGATTTTAGGTTGCTTCCGTGTACGTTTCACTCGATTTCAGCGATAATAAGCCAAGAATACAAACCCATTAAGGAAATACTCTTATCGCCGTCGAAACCCTCTGCAAATTTATTCCATTTATTCGCATGTATGAATAGAACGTTAAATTATTGTTTCTGAACAATCGTCGTTATACCCACTGTGCAAATATTGTTCGCGATAACGTTCGTTTAATAATTATCGAGACGATTTTGCGTCGTCCGAGCGTTGAGAACGCCTGTGTCACTTGTTTAGAGATCCATTCCTTTGAGAGGGGCATCTCACGGCGCTATGCGCCGATGACGAAACAGTCAAGTTTTGCTACCTACCCACTTTAGAAGCGGCAAAGCGTACCATTGACAATGGCGGTGGTGATATATCATCTACGTGGAATTTTAAAACACACAAACGATAAATTTAAATTCTCCCACCTCCGCCGCGCGTCGCGCCAGATTACAAAATGGAGTATCTGGAATATTTCACCGCGATTGTTAAAATCATAACGCGTGAAGCCTTGCGCACATTAACTCGCAGTACATTGTATAGCAGGGGAGCGCAAGCGGAGTCACGAGCGCGTATAATGCCGCGAATCAAAATGCGCATCTCATTTTGAAAAAAAGCGGGGTTGGAGAGTTGTTTCGATAAAAACACACGTCGCGGACGAGCGGCGCCCGGGGTGGCAACACTGAATAACCGCCCTTTTATAAATTCGGTCCGGTCAAGGGCAGACAGTGTCCGTTCGGCGGTCATTGAAGCAACAACCAAATTAGAACCCGGCCAGGTAAAATCTGTTTCATCGGGTCACAATATATATAAGCGTTGCGCGTCTACCCCGTTTTACGATTCTTCGTCGTTTTTTTTTAGGCGTCCAGAAATTTTCCTCGACACGATGACGACGAGCAGTCGGGGCGTTCCGAGAAGCCGTTCGGGTCGCGTCGTCCGCGCTCGCTAATCCAGGTAGCGTTTTTATTGTTGTTGCATCTCGCGTGAAAAGCCATTCCGGACTAACGAAACGGACCGAAATTGCTTTATGAAATTGAAAATACTGTTTTTTTTTAAGAACGAGCGTTTTATTGCTCTTCAATTTCCGGTCGCATATTATGACATTCACAACGGGCGTAACATCTGATATTTACATAAACGAAAATATGCAGATTTCGTAAACATTTCTGGGATATATGCTGAAGATGCGGAGAATTTTTACTACGTACCGCATCATAATGCAGCACATTTTTCAAGGCAACTAACTTCACTTAAGCATACATACCTTATGCACACATATATTTCCTGCTCTGTAGAAATAAATACAAAAGGATTTTATTAGAATCTTAGTTTCAATAACTATCTATACGCGTAGCTTTTGCCTTATTGAATCATTTTTTTTGGTATATTCCAGAGGCGGGGAAGTGCGGCTTCAATTTGATAATTAAATTTCGTTTTTTTTTTCAAATATTTCAGTTTTTTTTCTAACTGAGAAAATGAAGCGTTCAAGTCGTACTTAATCGATACGATATTTTTAAATATAGAAAAACTTGAACCCCCGATATTTGCATACTACATCACCCAAATCGTGTGAAAAATATCTATAATTCCATATTTAATTGATTATATCGATATCTGAGGCCATTCTTCGCGTCTTGGTAACATTTTCAATGCATAACAAAATGCCTATCTTGGACCGCATATCTGATACTACCTACAAAGGTCTATAAAGGCTATTTTTAATTAGTTCATCGTCACTGCTATTGCTATAATTCGTAATCTCTTGCAAGGAATAACAATGTCAATTCCGATATAACTATCAACATGAAGATAATCATCGTCACCCGTCTCGCTGTCACTTGATAAATCTGATTCAAAATCGTTAATAATTATAATGCGATTGAAAATCACAGTCGAGAAAATTGTTAAGAAGGATATATATACTTGATGAAAAATAAACGCGATAATAATTACAATATTATTATATACGTCGACCCAATATTTATTTAAAAATATCTATATATTTTTAATCGATCGTTTTATAAAAACCCGTATTATTTTAAAAAAATAACAACATTGTGATATAGAAAATGGTGTACAAATGAAAATCCAATAAATAAATTATACAAAATGTTAATATTATTCATACATATGTATTTTGTGTTAACGTGTTAGAATCTGATGTAGCTTTTTGTTTGTTGTTATTGTCGTTTAGTTGTTGAATTTCTTATTATTAGGCAATCTGTTATCCGTTTCTGTTTTTTTTTTGCTTCCCAAGTTGTTTATACATTTCTCGATACCCAGCCATACAAATCTGCCGATCCCGTTGAAATTTTAAAGCTCGTTCTAGGTCGGGATCATAAGTGTAAAAATGCCGTTCCTTACTCTTAACAAATTGCAAGCCCTCGTGCATTAAAGCGGCCGTTAGTTGATACATGTCCCCATTTCGTTTACTTTTAACCCATTGGGTTATTATGACATAGTATTATGTCCTTTGGTGCCAATGAACGCCCTGACGTAACAACGCGCGATATTGATTATATCGTTTGTTCCTTTTAGTGGACCGTGTAAAAAAAGAGTTATATGCAATACAAATCTGCAGGAATAGACGAGGATTCGTTTCTGAAAATTATGTTTTATGCTTAAATAATACGTCGACCCAGTATTTATTTAAAGATTCATTAAATATATAAATAAAAATGTAGTCGTAAAATCGATCCGGGGAACGCGATCGATTTATTATATAGTCATTAGACGTTTTACAATTATATGCGTTATCTTCGCAACGGTTTATCGGCGACAAATCAGAGCCCGGCTAAATAGATCGAGCGATGCGCGTGCGCATGCCGGATCGCGCGCATCGGTCGCATAATCGGCACGCTTTCAGGATTCGTATTCGATTTGGGATCGTCTTCCGGAGACGAGTGGCGTAGGTGTCGACGTCAATTTCAATTTCAAGTTCGGTGGTACGCGATCAAGGTCGCGGCGGGTAGCGCACGTGACGCGCCCCGCGCCCCGCGCCTGCGCAGCTCGGCAGGACATGTGGCGCGGTGTGGCTGTAGTTGTAGCTGCGTCTGTGTTGGAGTTGCGCCTGTGTGGCAGTTGCGCCTGTAGTTGTAGCTGTAGCTGTAGCCGTGGCTGGGGCCGTAGCTGGTCTCGTTGCCTATCGGCCGCTAAGTAAAATAACCCTGAAGAGCCGCGTGCGCCGGCGCGCTAGGACACGACCACTCACCCGCGCACTTACGTAACCGGGCGGACTTTGCTCAGGCGACGTTGCTCACCACTGCAAATTACTATTTTTATTGCATCGCCTATATTTTTTTTTACTGCCCATTGTTAGTCACATCCCGATGGCTGGCGCGACCCACGCCCAAAAACCCGAAGCGGAGCGTTTCGGGGCGTTTTTTTTTTCGTCTAAATTTATCCAGCCTCGGTTTGACGACGACCTCGAGTACCGTCCGCGTATTTGTTTATCGGATCCATCCCGATGTGCGCGCCGCGTTTGTTTTGCTTCCATATTCATAATTATAAATAAAATCGACATATCTTAACGCGAGTGCGACGACGACGCGCGCGTTTAAACAAATAAACGCGCGAGAGTCGATCAAGCGCATCGATCGCCGCGACGACAAACTCGAAGGGGTAAAAACGCTCGTCGAGATTTTTAACGCTGCGGCAACACTGACGCTCCGCGCGGCAGATTTAAATCCGACGCCGCCGATTTAATATTATATTATAAACGAGACGCAACGAAGACGCAAATTAACGCCCCGCCGCGTAAACTTACGTTTTTAAACCGTCGATAAAAGCGGGTCGCGAGAAATATGTCGTCGCCTTTTCCACATGCCGGGAGGCTAGACGTGTTGGCCCAAAAGATTTAGCCAACGCAATGAACCGATTTTTTTTATCGATTCAGACCCTAGATCAAACTCTTTAAAATATCTTTACACATATATTCTTCCTTACAATATATTCTTCCTTCCCAAGAACCATCCACTTTTTCTCCCCAATGGTCTACAGAAGACGATGATTTTTTTATCCAAGAATGACGTGTCCGATGTCCTCAATTTTTCGATTTTTTACGGTGTGAGAAGCTCCCAATCCTTATGAAGAAAAATTTACCTTGCGTTAAAAATATTATAATAGACAAAATTCTACCTCATTTTGCGTGTTATAAATAATTTCTAGCATTTTTATTAGAACTAAAATGCATTTTTTTATGTGAAACTTCTCAATCGATTATCTTTGGCCATTCTTTAATCTTTCGATCATATTCAAACAGCTTTCCAACACGTGTCGCTATTGTGAGAGTAAGGCGACACGCCAGTGTGTCGTCAACGGTTAAAGGATTAAAATTAGATGCTGTGTATATGATTTTATTAAATTATGTTGTACTCCAAAAGCTATAGCTATTTTTATAAATGTATAATCCATTTTTTTGTCTGCATTTCCTGTAAATTTAAGCATAAAATGTCAGCCACAAACAACGTGTTAATGTAATTCAGGGACCTTAAAAAAATCATTTTATGAAGAAGAATTTCCTCTATTGGCGCCTCTCGGTGCCCCCTAATCTTTCGGCGTCTGTGTGCGCCTCAAAATATGGACGGCGCGCCCCTGGGGCCGAGACCGGTCAGATAAAGAATTCGACCCACCCCCGACTTAAATATCTTTATTGCAGAAAAAATGCAATCACTGACGTGGCAGAAGAATCAGGGCGGTAAAAAAAAATAAAGATTAATTTTCGTCACTAAATCTATATTTAATCAAATTTCTTTTAAAATAAAATTTAGTGTCCGTTTATTATCGCAAAATAAAATCTAATATTTTATTCGAGAGATAAGACGAACGTAGACATCGCGATGGGGAATACCGGCAAGCGAGGGTTTTCGCAATGATCTTAGGGAATGATAATGCAATGGATGTAACTGTTTTACCCCAGTGATTATCCTAATACGCTTTTCGAGGAATGAAAAAGCATGTTGATTAAAAAAGAATAATATACCTAAACGCTACCCGATAAATAGAAACGAGTCAATGGCAAATATATAATAATTGTTTTGGGAAATGCAAAATCTCTCATCAGAAATTGTAATTTTCAGAATATTTTGGATATATTATAGCACACTAAAAAAAAATATAGGGATAGAATCAGTTTTGTAATTAAAATGTTAGTATGCGTTTAAACAAAAAGCAAATTTTCCCTCGTCGACTGCTTAAGATCGAGGATAATAATGCGTGAATCTGTTGAAATCGTACCGCTATGCGTATTTTTATTAAAATATTGATCATTTTTCACATGACCAACGAAATTCGGTTGATTAAAGAATCCGCTACACTAGAGAATGAACACAAAATGATAAGCAAAAGAGGACATACGGTAGATGGTGAATTGTGGCTAACGGACACAAGAGACTGTCAAATTAACGACGATAAAAACGAAAAAATAATTAATAACGATGTTTACATACAATGAAACAACTGTTACGCGTTCCTGTTGTGAAAAACGTGCATCGAAGCAAGTCGCAAAAAAAGAATCCTGACGCGTCGATATAAAATGGACGTTTTCATTTCGACAAATCTATAATTGGAAATTTTCGTTATCTGCCGGTAGATTGAGGGATATCTTTATATCACGACCGCCGATAAAATGTTATTATTTATGCATAATATAATTTGATACGCGCTATACTCTCTCGGCTCGTAGTAAATATGGAGGACATGTCTGAAAATTTTATGGTCTATTGTTTGCACTGCGCGGCCACATCTCTGATAGCAAGATCTCTGTGCAAACACCAAAGCACTCATTGTGCACTCGTTGAACAATTCGCGGAGAAGGAACATAGAAAACATTAGCCGCGAGTGACGAATCGCGGTGGATGCTGTTGACATTTTCGCTCGCGGATTGAATCGTCTCTTATCTGACATTAGACGGGTATGTCGAGTGTCGGGCGAGATCCTCCGAACGCTCGATGCGTTCGGAGGATCGTGCGAGTTCGGCGTTATTCAAAAGATTTCAAAGGGATAAAAGAAGACAATTTCCACAGATTTGTATATATATATATATGGATCTCGTTATGTCATTAACGCTCAACGGATTCGACGATTACCATCGTTTCCTCGGAGATTTATAAACAATCTTCCCGAGAGAACGATTTCCGTGCGGGTGTACGAAGTATACGGGTTATACGCCGCGAGACATTCTTTTTGCACACCGTGTAGCTAGCATGTTTGCAGTCTTGCTGCAAACTAGCCACTATGTTATAATCGTTTGCCCTTGCTGTAACAACAATTATGTCGGGCCGAGCAGTAATAAATGCCTGCGACACAGCACACACATCTCGATACCCCGGCCATGTGACATTATGATCGTCTCGAGTATCAAATTATTATATTATATAAGAAAAATATGTATATATCTTTTGATGTTTACAAATATTGCGAATCGAACGTGTAACGCGCAAACGTTATCTATCTATTTAAAATTATTTGTATAAGATGATATTCGCCGTCCGGAACATCATCGTTCGGCGTAAATTCACCGCGTCGATTCGCTTCCATGGTCTATAAATAATATTTTTTGGCCCAATTCTCGGATGCAGGGCGGTTGCAACAGGATCTCAGCGACCGGGTCATCAACTCTGCTAGATAGACAGACGCAAACCAGTACGCGGGCGAGTCCCTTCTTGCAACAGAGCCGAAGCACCGTCGGCTAGCATCCTCCTATCGCCGTCGGCCGCACTTCAAAACCAGGAAGTCGGTTGCAACAACACTTCTTCGAAACGAGCCAATGTTGCAACGCGCAGGATGACGCGCAACCGAACGACCACAGCCACCCTAAGCGGTGGCGTCATCAAAACAACATTTCGATTTATCAATAATCGTTAGCCTTGCGCGTTTGTCATCGCCGGTTTCGGGTCCATCGTTAGGCAATTAGGTTCGGCTCTTTGTGTAAACTGTTCCATTAGCGGAAAGAAGGAACGGCGGCCGTCGATTCAAAATTTGTTTTCAAACAACAGCCAGCGGTTCGATAACGAGCTTTGCGACGGTTTATCCCGCGTTTTCGTCAGATATAGCGGCAATCGAACGTCGACAGTTCGTTCGATTACGCGGCGAGTTATCGAGACTCTTGCGAGATTCGCGATAAAGCCGTAATCAGGACTCAGGGTCACGATAATTATAAACCGCTTAATAAACAGTTTGCGCGTCGAAATCTCGCGTCGCGGGTTGATAAGTCACAAAAAAACACGCGTCGATAAGCGTCCTGGCTCTGTGTCACAAGGGTGATGCTCGTTAAATATGAAATTTGAACTTTAAATAAGTCGAGGGCGATAAATCCCCGTTATCAAAAAGAACACCACCGCAATACGCATGCGGTGCAAGCTATTTACAAATAATCATCCGTCGCAACGCTATTTATTTACGCCAGATTTTGTAAGGAGTCGTTGCAAGGACCTAGTATTAAAGGAAGAAACACAAGTTTTTATGTCTCCTAGCACGGAATGAAAAGTGAAGCAATCTTTAAATATTAACGCCCGAACTCGGGACTTTTTATTCGATTTCCCAATGACTGGAAGCAATTAATTATCGTTCCCATTCAATGCTCTGCGATTTTAAATCACCGACTAAGTTTTCACCGAAAAGCGACATTAATCGGGTTTTAAAAGGTATATGTTCGGGGGCGACCGATCCTTCCCTCGAATAGGAAAGGACGTATTTTTTCCAAAATAAAGGTGCGTTTCCGAACCCCCGAACTGTCGACACGATGAGCGACGGCATACGATCGCTACCTACATTGCGTCTAGCTTCAAGTGCGCACTGTCCACTGCGAAGTTAAAGGCAGCAATTATACGCAATGTAGGTAGCGATCATTTGCCGTCGCTCATCGCGTCCAAAGTGCGCGGAGCTCGGAAAAGCACCTTAACGGCTCGTCTACATCGAATATTCTCCGGCTGCAATATTTTTTAACAGCCTGGAAATAAATTCGTTTGGGGAAACTTTATTCGGATCGGTCGATTCTTTCCTCGATTTAATCGTTTAGAATTTGTCGAACCGGCCGTTCCTCGCTCGAAAAATCGCGGGAGAATCCTTTTTTAATCTAGTCTTCCAATCTTCGGGCAAAATAAGAGCACGAATAATTGAAAAAAAACAGAGACGGTTTCCCCGCTTTCGATGTCGACCTTAGGCTATGACGCCAAAGATCTTTCGACCGCCCGGAAGCGAACAATTTTTACATAATCGATAAAAAAATGTGCGAAAGTGCCAGGGTCGGCCGCAATTTCGCCCGCGGAACTCGCGGAGGATCTCGATTTGTAGACCGTTCGTTCGTCGATCGACAATTAGGCGCCCTCATTAACGAGGGCAATTATCCGAGGCGAGCGGAATGGCACTTCCCATATCCCGTTTTATGCGCCTAACATTTAGGAATTTGGGCGCCTCGAGCCAAAGGCCGCGGCGTTAAGGAGCGTCCGCCGCGAACGCGCTCGGCGATCGCGACCCGGCCCGCGCCGTCGAAAAATTGAAACGCCGTTTCGATTTCGCAAACGCATATTCGACGATAAAATTCGATTCGTTTCCGCGACGCAGATAAAACAAAAGCAGATTAGCTAGGACGGCGATGACGTTTATTTTTAGCTTCGGTTATCGTCGTCTTTATCGTTCTCCTCGACGGGGAGCGCCGGCGATCGCCCGCCCTCGGATCGCGACGATCCTCGCCGCTCCGGCGCTTTCGCAACGCCGACCCGTCCGTCCTTATGCAACGCGGTCGATGCGGGGGGGAGCCCCCGACCCGCCGATCCGCTCGGCGCCCTCCGAGCGCGACCCGATCGATCCGCGCTCGTCGCCGTCCAAAATAGCTCCTCCGGCCCGCATCCTCGCGGTCGATTCGACATCTTTTTTCTGTTCGTTTTGTCGTCGGCGACGATTCGAGGCGATCCGGCGAGTCATTATCGCGCTCGCACCCAAGGAGCCGTTATCTGGGCCCGCAATCGAAGCGGCGACTCCGACGAAACTCCGATAACGGAACGCCGCGAATCGCTCGCTCGCGGCGATCCTCGAATCGTCCCTTTTTCGGGTCGATCGCGAACGGGGACGCTTCGAGCGACATTGTCGAGGGCCCGCGTCGACCCGGAGACGGCTCCGTCGGCGCCCCTCTCGACTTCGACGGCGTCGGCCGCCCGGGACGGCGAAGACCCTTCGGCGATCGCTCCTGCGCGATCGCCGACTCCGCGATCTCCGGCGGAGCGTTTCGACGTTCGGGCGTAAAAATATATTACGCGGGCGATATAATCGCATTCCGGCAACCGAAGGGTTAATCGCGCGCTCCGCGCGCCGAGTCGGGTTCGTTCGCGGCGAGCGAGAGAGAGGTCGACGCCAGACGGGGACGGAGCGACCGCGTAATAACGTTATTGGTGCGCGCCCGTCGCGTATATTTTCTTCGAGTGTGGCGACCCGCCGCGAGAATTCGAATCCGATTATTATTTTTTAAATCGATTTCGATCGCCGCCACGGCGTTTCGATCGATCGAGGGGAGTTTTAGAACGAGACGGAGCGCGAGACGCGAAAAGTGGTCCTCGTTTTTCCACGCGCGCCGGCCGCGAGCGCGTTAACTTTCTAACCCCTGGCGGCGGGTGGGGGGCGGGCGAGGGTCCGCGGCCGCCGAGCCATTGGCTCCACTCCCGCCGCCGGGGGGCCACGTCGCGCCGCAGGTACCGCCGCCATCCGACACCAGGTGCAACATGGCCGCGCCCTCCGAGCCCTCCGAGCCCTCCGAGCCAGGGGAAACTGCTTTCCGCCTTTTTCCCTTCGTGTGCGCCCCGCCCCGTGTTGTGTAATCGCCGAATCGTCGCCGCGGTCCGTTTCCTATTGGAATCTATTTGGAGCGCGAGTCACCCTCCTGGACGGAGCGCGCGTTCATTTTTTTCCCGTCGCGCGACGTTGCCCGGCTCCACCGCGCGACCGCGCCCGGTTTGACGTCCGAATTCGCGACTCGGCCGACCCTCCCCCTCCCTCCCCCCGCGCGATTTCCCGGCGATCGATCGCGCGTTTCTCTCCCGGGGCCGCTTTCCGGTCGGCGTTGCACGTCGCCGCTGACCCAGTTTCGGGGCGCCGTCTTCCGCTGCCCTCGCGACGTCGCGGGAGGGTTATGTTTTCGCCCGTCGACGATTTGTCAAAATCGCGGGCCGCGCCGGAGAGGACGGTAGGGTTAAGTGCGAGTTTCTAAATGCGCGCTTCGAGTGGGCGGGCCCCCGCCCTCGATTTCCTCCGTCGGCGCCGCGCTCCCCCCCCCCCGCGCCCCGCTAAAAAAATAGTTTTTCGCGCAATTTTCGATTCGTCGAAACCCCCTCCCCTCGACCCCGCGCCCCGTCGGCCGCCCGCACTTTTTCGACGCGGAGAGAGCGAGGTCGTCGGACGTCCTGCGAAACGCGTACGTGCGCTAAAATAAAATAATCCGCAAAAATTAAATATAAATCGGGGCCCCGCGTTCCGCCCGAACCGCCGAAAATCGTTCGTTTGTGAAAATTGTGAAAATGCGCCGTCGCAGTGACAGAAAGTGATTGAAAATTTTCGTAAAAATAAATAAAAATAAAATCGAACAGCTTTTCCGTTTGCGATTTGCGCCGAATAAACTTTGACAGTCGACCGACCTTGATCTTGATTCGACATAATCCCTCCCCCCCCCCAATCTGTCCGTTTTAATTTGATTGATTGAAAAATTGCACCCTGTGCAATTTTTTCGACGATATCGTGTAACGTATATTTTTTTCTCGTTTCAGCATCCATGAGTAAACCTGCGACGACGAAAACTCCATCGGCGACGCCGACAAACCAAATATACGTTTAATAATTACTATATATATATATAACGACACGAATGAACGCGGCCGAACGAAACAATTCTAATCAAAAAGTTTACAGTGTGAGATGAGGAGTAATTTTTATACGAGCGCCGCCGTTATATCTAAAATTTACAAAGAGAATATTATATTTTTACATTATATATAACCCGCCTCGGGCTAATATTGACGGACGACGGGCCTAAATGATCGTTTCGACGTAATATTGCTCGCCGACGGAACAAAAACGGCCGAAAACATGGCGTCGCAACGCTTCTGCTTACGGTGGAACAACCATCAGTCGAATCTGCTGTCGGTGTTCGATCAGCTGCTCCACGCCGAGACGTTCACCGACGTGACGCTCGCCGTCGAAGGTCATCTGCTGAAGGCGCACAAAATGGTGTTGTCGGCGTGCAGTCCCTATTTCCAAGCTCTGTTCGTGAACCACCAAGAGAAACACCCGATCGTGATATTGAAAGATGTTCCGTACGCGGACATGAAAAGTTTGTTGGATTTTATGTACAGAGGCGAAGTTAGCGTCGATCAAGAGAGGTTGACCGCATTTTTGAGGGTCGCCGAGAGCTTAAGGATCAAAGGTTTGACCGAAGTGAACGAGGAGAAGGGCGACGTCCCCGCCGTCAACGCCGGGCCACCGCCCCAACTGCACCGACTGCATCGCGGCGGAAACAACAGCGGCGTGCCCATGCAAGCGGGGAACGCTCAGAACAGCGGGCTGCTGTTGCCGCTGTTGGGCGGGGGCCTTTTGCAACCGAAGCGGAAGCGAGGTCGCCCTCGCAAGCTAAGCGGCGGCGAAGAAGCGGAAGTTGCGGCGGCGAATGCGGCCGCGGCAGCCGCCGCTGCGGCCGTTGTGCGAGGTGAACCCGAAAAGTTAGAAGTGGCGTTGGGCGCGGAAGGATTTCATCCGGAGGAGCCGGGATCCGGCGACGAGGAAGCTCTGCTGATCGACGAAGGCGAAGACCAAATGCCCCCCGCCTCGCCGCCGAACCATTCCGACGCTACAGGTCAGTGAATTTCCCCGTTTGCCTTTGACAATAGCGATTCAATTATGTAATAATATTCATTTACTCGGTTATTTAAAGGTTACGATTTCTCAAAACTGTAAAGTTGGGCCCGTTATGGGCCGCGAGAATACGTATCAGATTTTAATTTAGCAAAATCTTATTCCTCGGGCGATCTATTAAAATCCGCCCTCGATAGATCGCAATGACGCATAATATATGTGTATAAAATATTTTTTGTATTCTTTTTAATTATTTAGATTTTATCTCTATACTTAATAATTCTACATGTTTTATCCCACATAAATATTCGACATCAATTCTATTCAGAATGTAAAATACAGAGTTAATTAAACGTTTGACCAGTTGTTTTCAGTACTAATATTACATTGAATTAGGCAAATAGAAAAATCTCGATAATTAATGAAGCTTAAAATATTTGCACATATTTTAGATTTTTAAAATTACGTTACATTATGCTTTTCCCGAGTTATCATTCCCCTTCCCCGTAATAACGTTATTATGATAATTCTAGTCGGTATACTTATTATCGTTCTGCAGTCGCAGATGAAGTTTGCCTGCAGTTTATTGCAGAATATCTCGAAACTGTATTATATTTCAGATCAAAGTGTATATACATATATATAGAACCTGCTATTCATTTTAAATATTTTAATTGTCATTTTTCACATTTTCATTAAAATGAAGAGTAAATAAGTAACAAATCCACTTTATGTTGTTTTTAAAATATATTTTTGAATATAAAAAACGAAACCTCGATTTTGATTGCAGCTACATAATCCATTTTACTATTATGTATTTGCTGTTTATTTTAATTTGATATATTGGTCTCGCTTTTTCGAAAATGGGATGAAAATTATTACAATTTCTTATTTTTTTACGATTATTAGGTAGTTAAAAACAAAAGGGAAAAGCTAAAGGGACATGAGCGTTTATATTTTTTATCGTATTTAACACGGTTCGGTTTAAAGTGTTATATTTTTATGTGCGAAGTGCTATAAATTTAAGAAAAAATTTGTGAACATTTATACACAGAGAGACAGAGTTTGAATTGAAAAAGCAAGAAAGATGTTAATGCATTCGTTCTAAATCCAAGAGGGGTAAGTCGAGTCAAGCTTGTTAGCTGAAAGACTTTTCTTTTAACTTTATGAAGTAATTAATATCCTTGGTTGTAACTTGATCAAGGCGCAAAGGGAAGAGCTATAGGGAAATGGCCGACGGGGTCAATTTCATTCTTCTATTATCTACACAAACATGTGTGTTTTGTTTTTGCTGTTGATTACGCGCGTTGATATATACAAATACGGTACATTTATGCAATAATGCATGTCAATTATTAATCACACAGTGTAATTTTAAAAACGGACTGTCGATGATAACGAGTTTCTCTTCGGTATCTCAGAAACGAGGCTTATTCCCTAGAGCTTTTCCTTTTGTTTGGTATTTATACGGAAAAATGACTGAATAGAAATAATTTCGCAATTACATGTCCTCGCCGATAATTATAACGACGAGTTGAACAGACGAATCCCGCCGAAATAAATTGGTCGACGCAACGAAATATCTGTAAAGCGCATAGTATATTTATTTATTTATAGAGACGGATTTGTTATGTTTTCTAATCAGTCGTATTTTCTGTGTTTGCATGATATTTTGAGATATTCACAGATCATAAACAAGTATTATCACGCTAATCTTATTTCAGATGCAGAAAAAAATTCACCAAATACCACGAATGGCCCGTCAGAAAATGGTTCAACAAAACTCGAACCCGTCGATTGTCCGTTACTCGATTCCTTTAACGATCCCCTTGAGTACAAATATACCCCCGAAGTAGTGATGCATAGTCCGACGCCGAGCAGAGACTCCGACGAGAGAGACTCACTATCGGGGCATCGCATTAGAATAAGTAAAAACCTCAAGCCAAAGAACAAAAAATTTCTGACCGCCAAACTTCGAGCCCAAAATTTATTTAATCAATTATCGGGCCTGTCGACATTAAACAATTCAATCAACAACTACGATAAGTTTCCACCGGACAGCGTACTGATGCCGGCGTTGACTTCGCAGCTGTTCACGGCGGAAATGGATCAGCGGAACGCGCAAGATTCCGACGGATCCATGACCGGGTGGTATGCGGCGGCGAACCGAAAGGGGCCTTTAATGGACGAATCGAACGAGTCGGTTAGAGATTTTTGTATAAAGGAAGGCGAAAACATATTCCGCTGCAAGGTTTGCTCTCGAGTATACACACACATAAGTAACTTTTGTCGACATTATGTGACATCGCATAAAAAAGATGTTAAGGTTTTTCCCTGCCCTATATGCCTTAAAGAGTTTACAAGAAAGGATAACATGGTAGCTCATTTGAAAATCATACATAAAAATCAAGATTAACTATTTTTTTATTTATTAGAATTTATTATTTGCAACTTTTTATTTTGTCATTTTTATTATAATACTGAAGGAAGATAAACATGTATTATTCCTATACATACAAATATATATATATATTTATTTTATCATTTTCACAATATTTGTGATATATGAAAGAGAAGTTTTGTAGTGTGATTTATCTCTAATAATTTTTATTCAATATATTTTACTATTATCTCACCTTGTAGACAGTTACATTGATAATATTTATATACCAATTTTGTCGTTGAATAAAAATAATATATTTATGAATATTTTACGATAGCCGGTTACTTTTCCACGAAGCTTTAAGACTTTAGACGTGTTTCAATATATAAATAAAAACTAGATTGCGGGTTTTCGTCGGAACCTTTTCGTTTATATACTTAATAAAAACGGTACTTACGTTTGTTTTAAAAATTAAAACTTAATAATATATATATATTTTTCATTATATATACAAATTTTATTGTAGTGAAATATCGGAAGCACATTGTTCAAATAAATAGGTTCAACAATAATTCATATTGCAACTATATTTAAATTAAACACAATACTAGATTTCAGAGTTTATTGCAATATCTAAAATTAACCACACATAAAGGGATAAATCACTTACGTAACATTAGTAAGCATCGCCCTTTATTTTGTTTAGTTTAGTCAGGGTATATATGAAAATTATTATATTAAAATGAAAAAGTATTTAGAAAAGTATGTAATTGACGATAGCGGATAATTAGTTGAAAAAATATATATATGTATACATAAAAATTATATTAAAAAAACGTTAGGTACTGCAAAATTTCATGGCCTTATATGACAACAATATATAATTGTGAAAATTGTTGAAAAAAAAAATTTGAGAGAAATTATTAGGGTATATATAATATATATATTATATATTAAAATTGTATAGAAATCAAGATATTTTGATGGCAAAACGCTTGTAAAACAAGACTCAGCCTAGATAAAGTGGGCTTAACTTATTCTGAATTTACATTATGCCTCTATTTTAGTGTACTTTCACGTGCAACACTCACTACCTTAATTTCGTTAGGTACGGTCACGTTTTGTGATTTTAATGTTGTTATATATTTAGAATAATTTGCTTGAATTGAAATTTTTATGCGCGTAATATTCCATTCGTCAAATAATCCGTATTATATTCGTTTTGTTCAGATCGTAACTAAGATTAAATTATTATAAAACTCTGTCGAACGTTGTCAATTAGAAGGATGTTTCGCAGCGGTGCCGTTTTGTACAGAAAAGTGTTTTTTTATTGATGCGTGTGATCGACACTCTCGGTAAAACGCGACTTTGTTATCTGATCGATGGAATGTAGCGCTATTGAATACGAGGCAGCTTTTTCAGTACCTATTCTGATAGACTTTCAAGTGCAATATAATGAATAAAAAATATTCTGTCATTTATAAATCTAAAGATTTACAAACTCACGTTTATCTCGACACAGTTTTACGTTTGTTACAATCGATACATATTTTATTAAACCTATGATATTAACGTTGGATTTTTTTAGAACTTACAAGCAATCGGCTGATATTATTTACTCTTAAAGTATCACATGATAGGTTCCTATAGCAATCGCAGAGTGAATAATGAAACTTAATTTTGTCTTATAATTAAATTATTTAATATTATTGTTTTTATGAGAGAAACGCAATTCGTTGTGTTCTATAATGCTATAATTGTTGATTATATATTAAATTATTTTATTATGAATAGTAATTACGTAAAATCTCCCCTTTATTGAATTATATTTATATATTAGCAAAATAATATACTCCTTGTTGACTTATTTATATTGGTTATACTTAACGTTTATTGATCGAAACACTTTTTACGCAATGGAGAATGTTTGTTTTTAAAAATGTATTGATTTTTTGCCGAATTCTTGCTAATTAAGTGTAATGTTGGATATATATATTAATACAAAATGTTATTGCTTTCCTAGCCATTCAATTGTGATGCGTGCGTAATGTATACAAATTCCTTTCTCGAGATTCCCACCTGGTTTTGAAATATTTTCTAAAAAACAAATTTCACTTCTAATATTAATTGGAATATTATTCCATGTATTTGGAAATTAAAACTCATAGCTATACATATATAGAAAGTAGAGGGACCAAAATAATTTATCTTAATGAGTTTTAATACTGTAATGAATAATGCCATACGGTATATATATATATTTATTCAAATCTGTTTTTTAACGAAATAGTATTTTTATTAATCCTTTGATTTTTTTTTTAAAACTATTCCAAATGTAATTGAGCCTTTTTTAAACCAAGTTTTATGGTAATAATATACCTGAACAATAATTAAAATTAAATTAATATATAAATATAAAATAATTCATCCGCAAAAGGGATCGAATGTCCATAACGTATATTTCTACAACTCTCCCAAATTCATACCTCGATTGACGATGTAACATAAATGTTAAACATTCTCATTACATTTAATTTGGTGTAATTATTCATATTGGAAACATAAATGAGCTTATAATTGCAATGCTTCATACCTAAATAGTTAATTTAAATTTAGATAAGTGTATTTCTGCAAAATTCATTTCAGTGTATACTGATTTGTTTTTGCTCACAATTGATTGGCTGATATTGATGTTTTGGATGGAGATTATGAGAAGACTTAAAAATTCTTCATTGCCTTAGAAAAATGTTTGGAAATGCTTAAAAATTAATGATAAGATGGAAGAAACAATGGTGATATTTTTTAAAAAGAAGATTAATCTAAATCTAAAAGACTGTAGAATCAAAATATTATGGCATATATAGTGACAGAGAGAAAGTGCTGAGAGAACGGGAAAAGTGTTGGATGTCTTTTGGTGCAATTCTAGGACACCTCCATTTTTTTAAAAATTATCGGAAGGTAGAGAAAACTTCTTGTATAATGTAACGGAAGGGGAAAAAATAATTATTAGCGTACAATGTGCCCTATCTACACTCACATTCTAGTTTTACAGTATGTTTCTAATTGTTACTTTTTAACTTGTGCAAAAAGTTATATAAATTCTTATAATTGTGTTATAATTAAGTATGTAGTTATTTATTTGCTATCGATCATCCATCATGATTTTAATATATGTAAAACATACTTTGTGTACCTATGATGGATGAGATATACTATAGTTATATTTTAATTTGTGGGTTCGGAACTATGTTGAGATGTGATGTGTTAATAGGTAAATAAATAAATGTTGTTTATTTTTTTTAGTGATAAATAATAAAAAAAAAATGTTAAAGGAAATCATATTCTAAAATTCATATAATAGAATAATTAAGGCGACTTCATTATGAATGCTATATTTTTATATTATGAAGTTTACTCTAATAAAAGTCAGCTTGTTGAAGCTAATCGTTATAATTTATACATTTATTGTTGCCAAGCAATGTGTAATTTTTGTCATGATTTCTTTATATAATCCGAAACGCCAATGAATTAATTGAATATACGTGTTTACTTGTGACAATCTGCAGACGTATTAATTTTTTTGGGGGTTTTATAATGGTAATAATGATAATTGTTTTTTAATGGGGGTATAAATAGTTTGGTTTAATAAATTAATTTCAATTGAACACTCCAAGTCGGTGGCGGATTTCCCCTTAGGCGCATAAGGTCTGGGGCCTCAAAGTTCAGCTCTCAAAACATTTTTTTTTTTATAACAAAAGCAATTAATAATTTAGCAGTATTTCCTAAATTGGGTTCCATGCATTCAGGTGCCTAGCAAAACGATGCAAGAGGCCCCTGGATTTTTTTAAAAATATTAAATATTTGTAACATTGAGATTGTTAATATTGATCATCAAGAATAGATAATCAGAAAGAAGAAAGAGAAAAAGCTGTACAAATTAAAATGTTTAATTTTGTTTTTCTCTCTGTTTTTTTTACATAAATTAAAGTGAATTTAATTATGTATTCAAATCATTGCAAATTTATTAAAAAAAACGTGCACAATATAGGGTGTAGGGGTAGTGAAAACATTTTGGGGGGCAGGGGCTTACAGTTAAATTGTGCTTGGGGCCTCTCGAGCGCTAAATCCGCCACTGCTCCATGTTACAAAAATTAAATTAGTGTCGGCGCGATATATGTATTTTATAACACATCTCTACTCGTGGACTGAACCCTTGTGTATGTACTATGGATATTGAAAGATGTCAACCCCTTTATATTTAAAAGAAACTATTATTGTTTATAAATAATTATATACATATAGGTGATTGGAGAATGAAAAAAATAGAGTTTTATTTTACAAATGTTAATGTCTCGTTATTATTCATTTTAATTATTTTATATTTTGTTCATTATTTTTTTTTGGGCCTGTACTTTAAGTTTAAGAATTTATTTATATTTATTTTGTTTTAAACCTGGTTATTTTATATCTTAATTTTCTTTATTGATATATATACATATTTGTTGTTTTTAACTTAAACCAAAGTTGGCTGTGCTCTTTGCTTAGCCTTTCATTCATCGTTAATTTTATAATAAATGGTGGATAAATAATTCACATATTTTAATTTTGTTTTATATTATACATATTTATAATTTATTATTACATTTTTTTGCAATGACTTTCTATTGAGAAGTCGGTATCATTTTAAAACTTGCAAATGAATTCTTACATTAGCGTACTTATATATACATTTGTGGTAAATAATTGGACATTGCCTGACGCCGAAAGACTTTACCCCCGTACTATCGTATTTATTTACCACCGAACGTTGAACATTTGCGAATAAGATTGACTGAAATATCAAACTGATTTGGCACAATTTTAATTTCTTCGATTTGATAATTGTGTACTTAATTGTTAACGATATGCGTTGAACTCTCGGTTATTAAAGAGCCCGAATTACTGATTTCAATTACCACTACATATTTAGCATTTATCTTTTTAACGTGTTTTTGTTTAGCATTTCAAAGATTTATCTCCTGTAAAGTTAAAAATTGAATTCCTAATTACAAGTATTATACGAATGCATTGATTTATTTAAATATATATTTATTTTTATCGAGACAAAATTTCATATCAATCACATAATATATATATATATGAATACAAAATCTTATGTGATGTTAAATTTCTTGCCGTAAAGAAATGCATACTTTTGATCTCCTCATTGTGTATCAACAACCAAATATGTTTCGTTACGAGTCGTACGATGCAAAATATCCTTTGTTATATTATTCCCAATACAAATTTATCGTTAGGAAATAGCAAATATCTTGCCAAGTATTGAGTATTAAGAATACCTCTGAATAATTTTTGCCAAAACTTTTATATCTCCTTTTTAACCTAATGTATAACTATTGAATGTTGGAATTAGGTTTGCCAAATGTTACAAAGGTACTTACATTTATTATTTATTAAACGTTTAACATGTTTGTGTTTATACGGGACGTTTTATTTATTACGTTTTATCGGTAGCTATATTTTGGTGTTTAAAGTGAGTGCTTAAAAATAATTAATAAAAAAAAACTAAAGATTATCATGTCTTTGTTTGATCGTAAAATCGTATATCTTCACGTGCACGGAAGCACCGATTTGATTCAAAGGTATGTTGACAACGCGTTTATTAATCCTACTTGATATTTATTGAATGCGTACGACGAACTAGTGTAGTTATCTAGTTTTGTAATTATTTCTCGACGCAAAATGTTTATAAATCTTAATGGGATTAATAAACGCTTGATTAAATGTTTAGCGACGAGATGATGAATACTTTTCGTTTCATTCAGCTTCTGGTTTATCGTATTGGACCCGTGCGGACGAAAATATTGGGCCGCGCGAAGATGTGATTTTTATAGGTGCTCAGATTTATAAAATTTGTAATTAATAATTGCATATTCACACTGCGTTATCATTTTTTTTTTTGTTTATCGAGCGTATCCCAATATTTTCGCTCGGCAAATATGGGAATATTCTAATAAGCGAGGGCTTGAGGCTTTTAGACGTGATGAAACTGAATTTAGTTTTGTTTATTTGACTGTAATATTTTTAGTAATAGTTAATATTTATTTATTTTGTTATGACTAAGTTGTGTAATATAATTTGTAATCAGGAATTATTTTATTAAAAAAATATTAACTTGGTTGAAAATATTACATCACTTTATAGTTGTTCTATTTATATAGGGATATTCTTTATTTTGATTCGAGGCTATATTTTTATTTGAGGTAGAGATAGGTTATTAATTGTAGTGTATGCAAAATATTGTTTCCTTTTCGATTTATTGTGTACGCATATGATTCGTTTTATTTTAATATTTGACATAGTTTATTTTAATATTTGACATTTTATTGTTTAAAATTTATCATTATATTCTTTTATTTATTCTGTTTTATTATTTAAATATATATTTATATCCTATGCATGTTTTTCTAAATCATTGTTGAACTAGACTTCGTAGAAAAAAAATAGTAAATTCGCAAAGACTATGTGTAGCTTTCGTCTTATTATTTATTGGTATTAAGTATTTTACCAATACATTCAGAGATATTATATAAATTAATTTTACTGGGTATTTAATATATGAACTTATCACAGAACGTTAAGTCACAAAATAATAATACTTGTTCGCTTTGATTAAGAATTTCAATTGTTTATATTGAAGTCATCATTTGGGTGCTATTCCTATTTTTTAGACTTTTGCGGCTAGCTTTTAATAAGCATTAAAAATGGATTTTTTTTAAGTTTTGTTTCTTTTTCTTATTTAAATAAATATTCTTCACATTTTACATGTTATTTACACTTTATTCCATTATTATTTTGTTGTATAAATTATAAATTCGCAATAATTTCATTTTTAAATGTTATAATTTTATTTATTTATAAGTTTTTGTTGTCGATTTTGTTTTTTTTTTAGACTCCATATATTATTTATAATTTATCATAAAAAATTTAATAAAAGATATATTTTCACAAGTATATTTTTATTTTAAATTCTGAATGTGTTTAACTCTTATCCCGAATTATTCCCGTTCCATTCATGATGACCTGTGTTGATTTTTATTATATTATATTGATAGAAATTATTATTTTCTTATGCTACATGGGAAACAGAGTGAGGTAAATCAATGTTTAATATGAAGCGTAATTGTTCCATATTCGTTTTAATGTATATGAGGACTGTATTTCAAAATATGCTCGTTATTTCGTTTATCGGATATTATATTATTCGGTGAAGCTGAAAAATTAAATAGATTTAAAAAAAATTAAAATACGGTTCTCTATATGTTAATTTACGTCACTTTAATAAAAATATGGATTTTGAATTAAAATTTTAAATAAAATAATTAAAGTTGAATAATTTGAAATCCATATTTATTATGCAATATTATTCACATTTTTATTTCGTGGTATATTTCGTCTACATTACGATATTTAATTTTTCAGCAACATGTATAGTTCAATCGTTTTTGATTTTCTACATTTCTAAGTAATAATTATCATGCCTCACTAATTACTCAATGCGCTTTTGTGAGAACTCGTGTGTGCTAAAATATAGAAACAACATTTTTTAGGAAAATTTCTTAACGTATTTAAAAATATATAGCTGATATTTTTCCTCCTACAGGCATATTAATGGAATATATCAGCCTATCAGGACCGAATTGGTTACAATCATACAAAAAAAGTCTGCATTGAGAATATTTTTATATTACGAGAAGTGTAGAAATCAAACAATGGTTGATGACATGATTTTTTTTAAATCTATAGAATTTTTCTTTGATACGGCTTTTTTTATTTATATTTTTATTTAGCATTGTATGTGAAATTTAAGTAATTTTACTATAGATTATAATTCCAATTGATATTATATGTGTACCATCGATTCTTTTAGAGGTAACATGGATTTTTGACACTTATAAAACGTGTCATGGTTAATAATACTTTATAATGATGTGAACGGAAACCATCGAGAACATCTAATTGATACTAGAAATTAAGGCCCCAGATGCAAAGCTCCTGGGGCCTCAAAGGCCCCTCCCCAAGTTTTTTTTAGATTTAAAATCCCTGTGAATCCTTAATAATTTTGAATTGAATAAATGTTCTTTCCACACTAGTAATCGTATGCCCTAAATTTTCAATAAATTCTGAGGCTCCACGTGGCCCCTAAATACCAAGGGCCCCAATCCATCATTTTGCCTTAGCATAGCTATGCTCTTGCTCTTGAAAGCATATTGCTATTACTCCCAAATATTTTTTCTTTTGCTTTAAACTTAATAAATTACTCGAATATAATAAAAACTATTATATATTGATGTCCATAGCTGGAGGATCAGGCCCCCAGTCATTGGGGCTCCCAAAATTTAATCTATTACAGAAATCTCATGGGCATTTTTACAAATTTGTATACTATTCTAAATAATACAATGTCGATAACAAGTTGTGAAGCTGAGAGAACCATCTTTAAACTCAAATTTATAAAAAAAAATATTAGAGATTAAGTCCATTATTTTTTATAATTCGTCCTCAGACAACCGACAACCTCCTCTCCCCCCGATTATATGCCACTAGAGCTCTCTGAAATGTAGTTAGCATCGGGCCCCAAAAAGTCACCATCCGCCACTGATGATGTCACATTAAATATTTTGATTATTATGCATTTTGCAATACTTTTATGGCGAGGGCCCCGATGCCTTGCATCCTTTTGTCTTAAGATAGCTAACGCTTGGTGAGTCTAACAACCTATCACTCCTCTGCATCTTAAAAGTCTTATCACGTTAGATAAGTAATACTTAAGAATATACTGCAATACTCCTCATCCATTGTCATCGGACAAATAAATAAATGTGATTGATTCACCATATAAATAAAATCAAATACCTCACATAAGGAATTTATGTAGCCGAAATCATTTAATGGTATGGTACACAATATATATATTTTTTGGATAATAATGGTATTTATTAAGTAAATGTTAGTTGCGTGCATGTTATTATTGTATATGTGATTGTGTTTGAACGAGATATTAATTGTTTTATTCTTATTTCAGGAAATACCCCCCCAGGACTTTTAACCCCCAAATCAGAGCCTTGTTGCGAAGGTAAGCTACACACTGCGCTATCCTCCGGAGAATTAATGCCAGGAAAAATACGCGTTAATCCGTTAACGCAGACAGCTACAACCTCCAACGCCAACGCTTTTGACACATTACCAAATTTTCAATCGGACACATTAAACAATAATACGCTGCCTTCGCCGAGACAGAGCAGCCGCCAGCCCATAAGACGCAGGGTGCGCAGAAGAGCAAACTCGGGATCGAACGATCCCGCCGAGCAACTCACCGAAATGTCTGTCAGGGGGCTGAATCTGTTCCGATACGCCTCGGTGAACGAGGGCATTTACCAATGTACGGAATGCGCGAAAGAGAACATACAAAAAACTTTCAAAAACAAATATTCGTTTCAGAGGCACGCCTTTTTGTATCACGAGGGGAAACAGCGCAAGGTATTCCCGTGTCCCGTCTGCTGTAAAGAGTTTTCGCGACCGGACAAAATGAAAAATCATATGAAAACGACGCACGAATGTTATATGCCCAAAGATTGTGTATTTCCACCGAATTACTACCTGATGGGCGTCGATTCACCGGTACCGGCCGGTATAAAAATGGAAGGCTCGCCGGGGCCCCAATTAGGACTAAAAATGGAATCTCCAGGAGGACCGGATTCGTCTCCTGACCAGGCTTAAGATCTTTATAAACAATATAAATTTATTTTAAACCTGCACACATATGTGTTTATATATTTATGTTTATTGTTAATAATAATACACTCATTCCTCTTTATCTAAGTAGTTGTTTGCGATCCGCGTTGATTTTTCGCGTATCAACCGATCGCTGTATGATATTACACATCTCGTTTGATAATTAGTGATGCGCTCATTTTTATTTAATTGAAAGGATTATGTTTTTCATATGTGCATATCGAGGAATACGTGTACTAGATTTAATTTCAAAAGTGATAATAACTAATAACAATTAACTAAATCGGTAAACATAATCTATAACGTGTATGTGTGTTTGACTATGATTAGAAATTAAAAATTACCAATTTAAATACGGGCCAGTTTCACCCTGTATATTTTTATTAATAAATACAAATTTTTGATGTTGAAAAGTTTCAATTCAAATTGTTATGTGAAATGTGTATAGATACTATGCAAAACAGTTATGTTTTACCTTGTTTTTCAAAATATATAAATGTTTCAGTCAAACTTTTAATAATAATCAGCGTTAGTTAATTAATACTTAGTACAAAAAAACATATAATAAACCAACATAATTATTTTGAATTAAATATGATTGTATTTTATATAAGATATAGCCATTTAAAATACAGACTGGTATGCCTAGTTAGTAAATCGTATTGTAAATGTGACTTCAATCTTCCATTTTTTTATAAATATATATATGTTTTAAATGCGACTGTTTTTTTTTTTAGAATTTAATGCTCAGCTTTTAATGCAATGCGAAAATGAGACATATCTGTAATTGCATATAATTATTCATGCACATTTTATTGTTTTTTTTTTTTTTTTTAAAAAAGTATTGGAGATTTGTATGTTGAATGGATGATACCAGTAATTAAATTTATGAACTTTAATTAATGTTTTTTTCTAAAGTCTGTTTCTTTATAAGTACTGTTAATATAATACAAACAAAATAAAAATATACACAATCGTTTGTAATTAATTTTTGTATAGATTATATGATATAGTTTAACACATGTAAAATATTTTTATTTTTAAATAGTTTTTTCATTAATATGTACGTTTAAATTATACTGCATTTAATGCAATTATTTCTCTTCTTAGGCTTAATATTTTTTTAGCTGTTATGTAAATAGATATGTTGCACTTTATACATTCGAGTTTTGACTATTAAATTTAGTTTATAATATCTTAATTACATTTTTATGTTTTTTTTTTGTTGTATTAAATTCCGTATTTTCTATCGTACGAACATACACGTTTCTATCAAATAAAGTATGTTTTGCATTGCATTTATTTTATAGATTTTATTGACTAAATTAATATTTAAACACAAATCCAAAGCAACCGGCTAGTAGATATATAGGAGATATCGGTTATCATAGAATAAATTTTTGATTTTAAATGTTATATCAGACACGGTCGTAATTCATTCTCCGTTTAATCATTCTTTATGATGATAATAGTCAATGTACCTTCGTGATGCAATAGTAGAGCTAGTTTTTTTTATATCAATTTAAATGATTTAACTTGTAGATTTAATTGCTTACATTTTTTATTGTTCTTTTTTTTTTAATAAAATGTGTCTATTGATATAAGTTTAACTCCACGAATTTAAGAATGCAGTGTAAACGAAGCTTTATATATGAAGTATGTTTTTCTAAGACCTTTATACGGTTTTAGAATCGTTGAAGAATTTTTTCTATTATTATTTTCCAAGTGATGCCTTATTAAGATACTATAGTTTTTTCTATGTCCAGTGTTTTGCATATTAGTTGACCATATTTTATAGAAAATAATTAATATTGCAATTAATCGCTGCGTAGATATCCCAAGGATATTTTATGCAAATGAGATTTATCGATATCTTGTTTATATTAACACTATTGACATATGTAATTTTAAGTTTCATTAAGGGTACGAGTTAGTGCTTCGGACTAGCGAACTTGATTAGTATTTTTCACATTTTTTAAATAAAACGTACACACTTTTTGACTTTACCTCGTTTGTACATTATATATCAAGAAAAGTATTTGAAATGTAAGTTAACATATTGTTTTTGACGATTTTTGCATTTTCATGTTTTATATTATCGTTTTGTATCTCAAATATTAGTATTTTATATGTCGTACGCGCACGCATTGAATAGTTTATTTTTTCCAAGGTTTTTTTTTCGTAATAGCAAATACGTTTAATTCATTAAAAGACATTTGCTTATAAAGATATATTTTAATTTTTTTTTAAAAGATTTATGTGTGATTTGTGATATTGGGAATGAATACCACCGCAACAAAGTTGTGTGGACTTTTTATTTTTCAGTTAGGGCATTTTGTCCGTTTAAACTTTTTTTTATTATTTTTTTTTTTGTTAAATCGTATGTACTTTTATCTATAGTTATTTTATTTATCCTTAAAATTAATCCGCTTTTTTTTATTATTTTCACGTTTAAATCTATGACGTTATTTACTGCAACCTCTCTTATTCTCGTTTAATGAAATAAAAGTAACATATACAGTTGCATTTGCATGTATTTATGCATTATAAAATTCATATATGTATCTATGGTCTATTTCATTGCATCTTATGTGTAATATTCGTTTCAGCGTTTAAAATTATATTATATCCTTAAATAATAAAAACAGATGTTTATTTACGCTTCAATTTAATATACGGTGAAATCCTGATTGCATTTGCCTAGATAAATTTAAATATAACAGTATTTATAGTACGTTCCGTAGCATGAATCTGTATTTATGATTTATGCCTCAACTCTAATATCAAATTATATATATAATAAGTTAAATAGAATCTCAAATATTTAACTTTCAAGATATAAAATTATTTATCGTTGTTATTTTCAGAAACGCAATATAAAGGTTTTCATTGTACATATTTAAAATTATGTATACCGCAAGTTATATAATGAAAAAAAATGCAATATATTTTCAGGGACAATCATATAAATATATAAAAAAAAAATAAGAGCACTAAAGTATTTACTTTTTTTTTACATAACTTTTATGAAAATTTAATTTTCAATGTTTTTATTTTTTATTTTATTTTATAAAAACATCATAGATTACTACACACTGTGTACTATCATTATTTCTATTTTTCTGTTATGTTGTTTTCACTTGTAATTTTATTATCACGATGTGCAATCAACTCTCAATGATACTTACGTTTTGTTATAAACTAATCATTTAGTGTTTATTACAATATCTTTTATAAAAAATATTTTTATTTAATTAGTAACATTTAAATATTGCTTGTTTAATACTTATATATAATATGTATCCGCTTTTTGATGATTCTTCGATCTTATTAGCCGCCCTTATTCATCCGTTACTTAATAAACATTTGAAAATAAACTAAAATTGTATTTGATATTGTTCCTTTGATTATACCTCTAAGTATTTATTGTACAGAAGTCATAAAAAATGTTTAAATCTATTCATTGACATTAATACATTATTCAAGTTCATTTACAAATTCTGCATGTTTTTCTTTCATATTTTATTTTTAGTTTGTGTCGTGTTTTTTTTTTCACAAAGCGACACAGCTGTAATTTTGCACTCGTAGTATATAAATATATATATACATTTTTAAAACTATATTATAAATATAATCAGTTGATGCATGTAATTTTATTTTATAATATAAATAAATATTTTATGTTGTAGTTATTATAAAAATGCAATTGATTTCACATATTTGTGATAAGAATTGCACATGAAAAAAGTATTGACTAATAATAGATTTATCACACAGAAAAAAATATTTTAAAGGTGTATTGATAAAATAATAAAAAAATAAAATGAATATTAAAATACTATTTTTTTTATTTTTATTCTCATTCCCGTCGTATGTAATATGTGTATGTACCTTTGTTCATTTGGTTCAAAAATATGCGTGTAACGAGGTCTTTCAGGTATTTAAAATTATTTTAAACATATTCTGTCACTGAGAGCGTTCTCCGACGTCTGACCTACGTATAAGGTAATCCAGAAAGTTGTGACGTATTTATGATGGTTTTGTGTTATACTAGACATTCTTCAAAACGCAATATATCGCTTATAATTTTTTCTTCACACCCTGTTGCTAATAGAGGCATTTATTCCGAGTAAAGCATTTATTCGCTTTTCTATCCTTTACCATTTCTTGAAAAAGCAAATGCATCTGTTGCATGTTTTGGAGATTTGGATGTGTCAGAGAGGGTTTCAGTAGTGCAATCGGGAAATTCAATCTTGTACACATCCCTAGAAGCGAAGAAGACAGAAAATTGTGGATGAAGACATTTTGAATGCCGAAGTAGAAGCATTGATCAAGAACAAGTAACAATCTAAAATACTCTAGCTGAAGTGTGCATGAATACTTGAAATAAAAAGCCAAGGTGTGGACTCCACATGATTTAAGCGGAGACAATATAGGCAACTCTTAGAACAGGAATTGAAAGAACGGTTTTTCCGAGTACTTTATTCAAACCGAGGACAAAAAACAATGGTTGTCTCAGGGCCAGGTATCAAAAACAATCCTAAGGCCGGAATTAACATAAAAAAAACTGCCATGTGGTTGGACTATAAGGGTATAATCCATTTCGAAACACTTCCATAAGGTCAAACAATAACGGCACAGATTTATTCCAACCAGCTGGATAGGTTGAATGCTGCATTGAAAAACTCCTCCCACTTATGAATTGAAGTCGTGTTCCTACAGCAAGATAATGCCTCTCCACACATGTCGAAAATCAGGAAAGAAAAAATTAAATCGTTAGGATGGAAATCAATTTGACATCCTCCATGCTATCTGGATCTTGTTCCATCAGATTATTACCCTTTCAGCTCATTACAACAGTTTTTAGAAGGGAAAAAATCAGAAATGCCGAGGAGGTGAATTCAAAACCGAGATAATTAAAATATAACAGAAAAGTGGAGAATCATTTCAATTAATGTTGGCAATTATATTTTGTACTAATAATTAATAATTAATAAATAAATTTCATTAAAAATACGACATAACATTCTGGATAACCTAATATTTTGGCATAAGAGTCTTAAATTTATGTTTCGTAAGAATTTGAGGTAAAATAAGTTGATAAGATAATTAAGAGTATCAAGTCTATGAAAATAAATGGTATGTGTATATGATGTTGAACATCATCATCAGCATTTTTAAAAAGTGTAAGATATATTAAGTATGTATATTCTAAGGATATTCTATTACATAATATTTTAATGAATATTTAATTCCGATTATAGCCCTGTGCCGGTTGGTCAATTCGTCAACGTCTGCAATGTTTCAAGAAGATGATCATCCAAACGCAACCCCCGTTATAACCCTAGAACTTTTATCACGTTCAAATAGCATCGATAATGCCGCAGCGAAGGGAGATAAATCCGATGGCGTTAGACCGACATTAATATTAGATAGCACGTCCGGTGTTCATTTTTTGACAGACGATCAAGCAAACTCGCTATTTGCAACAAAAGTTGATTCTTCGCACGAAGACACGGATGAAATTGAAGATGTAACACTATCTCCCGCTAAATCCAAGCAAGAATTGCTCGAATATTTGATCCGATCTGACGGAAGTGTAGTTTGCAAATTGTGCGGAGAAATATTGCAGAGTAGAACACACTGGTATAGACACAAATATAAGTTTCACGTCGCGCCGGCGGCAAGTCCATCGCCAATTTTTAAATGTGAACAATGTTGCGTTTTCTTCAAAAGTAGAAAAGGTGAGCTATATTTTATTTATAAAAATCTTTTATCGATTTTCAAAGATCTCAACGCAATTTATTGTTTTTCAATAGGATATATCGGACATTTGGCAAGCAGACATCCCGATAACGAAACTAGTATTATTGACATGTCACAGTCAATTCAACCAGCGATTGATCAAACTGTAATTAAACAAGAACCAGTCGATGCTGAATTAGCAATACCGAGTTGTGAATTACCAAACGTCAATTTTGCAGGCGTAAGCGCACTACCGGGGACTAACTCTATCATGAATAACAAATCGGATTATAAAAAAATTGCTAAATTAACAAAAGGTAATTTTTAACATTCATTTGTTCGATGTATTATTTTTTTTATTGAATTTTCTTATATTTATTTAGGTAATGAAACATATGAAATTGGTAGTACCGAATGGGAAAAACAGAGGCTACGTGAAGAACGCTTGGTTGCCGATATCATAGCACGCGTTAGGCGCGAATGTGAAGCTGCAGGAGCATCAGGTGGAACACGGCGAGGTTATACGAGACGATCTGCTCTTACTAACGGTTGAAACACCATCAGTCGTCTCTTGGATTTCAAAATAAAAAAAATCTGCTGATGTTTTAATGAATATTCTCAATTTAAATTGAGTACATGTGTCAAATATCTCAAATTTGATAAATAAACATCAAGAGATACTATTTATTTTTAAAAGTAAGCAAAAAAATCTTATTTTATTTATAACTTTAATGTCGACTGAATTGTATAAACTGAAATAGTTATATTGAAACTATTTTTTCCTATATTATATAAAAGTTTTAAATATCTATTGACTATGTACAAAGTATTTGTAAATAATGTACATACATATTGTAATTTGCTCGCTCTGTAAATATGTAATAATTTCTAGTATTAAGAAAATTACAAGTGAAAAAAACATAATAATGATCATTAGTAATTCCATTAAAAGATATCAACAAGTTTTACTTGTCTACATTTTAACTAATTTTTGAATATTCTCAAATATTATATTAATTAAATCTGCGTGTTAGTTTTTATTAAAATGTTCATCTGAAAATAGATAATAGTAATGCTGGATTATATTCTCTTTTACTTATAACAAATTATTCACGTACTTTCAATACAATAATGAATTAATTAATAAATAACCATTCATTTTATGATAATAACAAATATCTTAATAATATATTAAGTAAAACTCGATGATAAATCATATTCAATTTGAAAAAGTTAATACAAATAAAATATTCAGTATAGTTCAGGGTAAAAATATTACACTATACTGACAAAAGAAATAGTTTGTGTATTGCTAAAAGAAATTTTCAATATTAAATAGTAGTCAAATTTTAACATATACATTTTAATACACTATTTATGAACAAATGATGTCTAATACTGAAAATATTATCGATAACCCAGTTACATATATAAATAAAATATATTATTTCGCAAAGTAAAAAGAATATATCTTAAGTTTTGCTCAGTGAAAAAAATTGATGCAGTTTCTTTGTCCGATGTCTAATGATGACAATCTAATTTGCAGATTGTGGAATGATCTTGTAATGCTAATTAAATATTAGCTGAAATATTCTTGTCATTATTGATAGTTCCTGTAGCAGAAACGAAGTGCCACAATGATATATCTCATTTAGAGACGTGTTTTGAATTTGAATTGAAATATATATATTTTTAAAATACTAATGTAAATTTTGTCTATTCATATATTAATGTATTCACTTACCACTAATAAAATGTAATACTCATTTCAATCTTAAAATTACCATTGACTTACGTAATACACGATAGAAATATAAATCTACTGTTATCAACATTGAGCTTTTTTAAAAGCAGGGACTAATTTTTTTCTCAATAAAATTAATAACAATTTAAAGAATGAATAAAATTGAATGTGTCAAATATTACTTAAGTTATCTAAACATTTTAAAACAATTGCTAAATTAGTCATATTGGATTGAATAGTGTTAAAGATCTATTTCATATTTTAAAGATGGCCAATTAAAAATGACTACTACCAGATGAAAACACATTATTATATATAATCCTCTCTGGTATAACAACATATATCAATTGAAACATTTACTGTTTGTTGCAAACAAGTTGTATTCTAATTTTACATGTGCCAAATTTTGATTATCATTAGTTAGTAGATGATATCTTTAACCATCATTTGACTGAAAAAAATCTTGTCTTTTAAAACTAATCCAATGTGGAATAATCAGTATTAATTCTATATCCGGTTTAATGAGACTAATTTATTTTTGTCTGTAAATTTAGTGCCAAACTAGTTATAAAATGTTCATATCTTCCAATTATTGTTAAATATTTCCCTCCTCTGATTCTTTATGTGATTAAATATAAATAATTGTCAATAAAATGATATATTTACCTTAACGTGTGTTTATTTGAATGTAAGTGATTTTAAATAATTAAAATATATTTGTCGATAAACGTTAACCTCGGACATATTTTTATATCAATTATTTATTAGCTGCGGGTTTTAATAATAAATAAAATAACGTAAATATCTCGTTTTTATAAATAATCAAATAAAAGTGGAGCTCCCTGATTCTGCTATTATATTTGGGTAATTTTTTTATTGATTAATATATATTCAATACACACCGAGACAAAATCCCTCCTTTTTGCTTGGACAAAGAGGATTAAAGAGTAAAATGCGATACCACCAATGATAGGAAATACAAATCCAATGCCAGATATGGAAAAGAGAGTGAAACCCAGTGGCGGATTTACCCTTTGGCGCAATAGGCGCGCGCCTAGGGCCTCCAAAATCCAGGGGGCCTCAAAGTTTAGCTTTCAAAATTAAAAAAAGTATTTAAATATTTTTTTGTTAATTTCGTTAATTTAAAATATTTAATCATGGTTTCCGTAATGTTTATATTTCGAATCATATTCACTGACTGTTCCGACAGACCAAGTTATGTTACCCATTGATTTTATTATATTAGAATATTATTTTTGCTGCTTTTTAATGAAACATAGGTACACTATACGTTTGAGGTAAACATTAGAAATTTATATCACTTAATATTATACGTAATTTTCTCCACTAATACATTGAATGAATATATTAAATTATCACTTCATTGCGTTGATTTTTCGTTTAATTATTAGGGAGAATTGGAACAACACCTTTACAAGCGAATCCGGTCTTGGAAGCGTTCGATAATCCCAAGACCGTAAAGAACGATAAATCACCACGTTTCGTAAGTATCCCATTTAACCGATCGTCACGGTGGCTCGAAACTAACACCGCTGGCTGATGGGGTCTATTTTGTATGAAAATAGAGCCCAGCTCGGATTCCTCATCGTGAGAGTGTGCGTCCGATGAGCTGGGTTCCAGTCGGGACTTTCTCTGCACAAGACTCTTAGACAGAGTCCGGGATAGCTTCAGCTAAGGGCGAAGCTGCGATCCTCTCTGGCGTTTATTGCTTGGTTACCCAATTTTATAAAGCGCGAGCGGATATTTATAAGATTGCTGTTGTTCAGATTGTATTAAATAAAAACTTGTTACAATAATTATTAAGTTTGAAGAGGGAAAAGAGTTTCAAAAAACATAAATATGAATGCAATTTATTTTTTAAAGTTAATACTGATTTGTATTTAAAAAAATTGTGAGGGGGGGGGACCTCGTAAGGGGAGTTCAAAATAGAATTGTGCCAGGGGCCTCTCACGTCCTATATCCGCCATTGTTTCCAATACAGTGCTAAACTTTATCTATAATTAATCAATAATTTAATTCAAATTTTTGGTTCTATTTTTTTGTTAAGTGAAAAATCGACAAGAAAACCACAACCAAACAATAAAAAAGATTATTTTATTCAACTTTTTTTATTAGAAATACTTATATAAATTGAGATTGACAAAGATGCCACGAACGTGGCTGCCATGTACATGACCGTGTGAATGGCCGCAATTGTTGTCGCATTAGGGCCAAGAGATTAGATGAAAAAGAAAGTGTGGTGAGTTTGACAGCCGCCAGTGCGACATGTGAGTGAGCCCCGCCGCCGCCGCCCGCCGCCGGCCGCCAGCAGCCAGCGCGCGCTCGCGTGAGTACCGCCCCGCCCCCCGGCAGTACTGCAGTACCGCTAATGGTCCCTCTCACCATGTGTTGTTGGCCCAACCGGCAGGTCCGCAGCATGTCCGGCAAGCCGGTCAAGGCGGGCCGCGTCCGCAAGTCCACGCCCAAGCGCGTCAGCCAACAGTCAGGTACGACGAGCATGCGGCTCTTGTGCGAGCCAACTCTCATCGCATAAATTAACACTTGTATGTGCATATGCCATACACCGCACCCGCAGAAGGTCCGTCTCTCTATCGTCTGCGTTCTATTCTCAGGCTGACAGTTCGACGACATCGTACTTAATATGTTTATGGATTAGGTGCATGCAAATCACAATTATCTTTATTATTTATCGGTTGCATTGATTATCGCTCGACATTTTCTCATCACATAAATATATAATATATATATATGTATAAATATATATATTATTTCAAGGTCAATGCAATATGTATATTTCAATTTGATTCATAATTAATTTATGAGATCAATACTCAATTAATATATCACTATTACATGACAATACTTATTTTTACGATATACATATATCGTTTTATGGCATATGTAACATACAAAACTCTTTTTTGGATTGAGCTATTAGCATTAATATTGATATGCGATGTAGTGGAACAAATTTAATATATAACTTTACCTGACGCAAGTTTGGTTTTTGAGCATTTGTTTTATTGTACTTTTCTTCGTTGTGGCTATGTGATGCGGTACACTTGGGTTTCAATAGAGGATGAGTTATACTTATTTAAATAATGAATGACAGCACGAGATTCATAAAAGTCTTTTTAAACGTCCAATTGTCTTTTGACACATAATGTTTTCTTACAGATTTACTAACGTTTTATTGACGTGTACCTGGTATTCAGCGATATTCATCGTTTTTAATGCATATTTATTACGATTTTTGTATATACATGTACGAAACACGTGCGGAACATAATATTTTTCAATACATACTCTACCGCTAGTTTGTTTAAGACAAAAATATAATATAAATAATGATTACGACATGTTAAATTCATTATTTTTTATCTCATATCTCATATATATGCCGAATCTATTATAATTGTGGAAAATTTTTGTGGTATACCAATTAGTCCAGTGAAAAGATGACGATTCAATTAAAGAGAGATTCCTTGCGAAAAATTAAATTGTTACACTTTTAAGTATAAATAGTTTATTAATTATTTTTTCATGTTTTTTGCCAACTTGAGTATAAGCTTTTAAGCGGTAGTGTATATGTATCAGATAATTTTTTGGTATCTCGACATGTTTACAGGTATCTTACATAGTATTATTGTATCACTGAATCTTATTAACTTTAAAAACACGAAATTTCGAGAGGAATCTGCGTCATTTTTATTAACGGCCCAATTAGCATTTATATGCTGACAAAATTGATAAAGTTCAATATTTTATGTATCTCGGATGCTTTTTTTTATTAGAACCTACTGAATATACTGATTATATTTTGCTGCTTGTTTCGGTATTTTGCTATATAGTTTGTGGTGGTGTATCATATTTGTCGTGGATTAAACTTAATACCAAGATCGGATAAACTAAATAGTATTTGGTATGATTGAATTGTTTGAATTTTCAATAGAAATGATAACATCTGCATGTTTAGTTGATTTTTTAGTTGAAATAACTAACGGTGAATCGTCGCATATGTGATTATAATTAAACAATAATATCCACATAACACGTAAAAAATCATTTATGTTAAAATTCACTGTATTTAGTATTATATTAACATTTATTTTTATTTCCACTTTTATTTAATTCCATTATTCCAAAATTTTACACAAAATTTCCTATCTTTCGGAATTATTTTGGCTTATTTTAGTACTGTCACTTTATTTTCATTGCACACATTTAGTTATTGGTTTACATCAGAGATGGCCACAAGTGCGAGATGCGGAGCGAGGTATCTTTTGTTTTGTCTTTACCAAATAACAATAAACAAAAGATATTCCGATCCATAGTATGCAGAACCATTGTTCTGTGAATATATTTGTACGTAAGATAAATATAAATAACCGCAGTTATTTTGCAATCAGTTACAAAATAATGTTTCCACGTCCAAAGTATTCAATAAATAATTTCCTCATCCTTTTATTAACAAATTTTTATTTATTTATAATACTTGATTTCATAATTATTGTATAAAAATGAAACAGCTCTGAAGATGATGGCAGTTATGCAGCGAGAAGATCAAACTCTTCCAAACGAATTTTTGGTGACCGGACGCACGGGTCGCCGGAATGCTATGCCGGATATTCTTGACCCGCCGCATGCAGGAACAACTACGGCTGGTTTGCCGGAAAGATTGCAGCAACTTGCAACGTCAGGTAACTGAAACAATTGTATTTTAACCCTTTAGGTGTGGCAAAAAATGATAATATGTTATACTTCTATAACCATCAACTTATACGGGGAGTATATCATGAGAAAAGCCATTGAAAACTGGGAAGGCAGATTTAAAATAGCGGGTAAAAAAAATTCAAATCTAAGATATACTGACGATACGACTTTGATAACTACCGACTATGAAGAAATGGCTGATCTGCCCAAATGAGTTGTCTATGAAAGTAAAAAACTTGGACTTTAGATCAATATTACTAAAACCAAGATAATGATAGTCGACAGAAGTAATCAGCTATCCAGATCTGTCAATCTTCCGGATCTGAAGAGGGTTAAGAATTTCTATATCTCAAATCACTACGAGTAATGCAAATTGTGAGCCAGAAATAAGAAGGGAATAAAGATGACTAAAAATCTGATGTCAAAGCTATCGATAATTTGGACAAAAACAGGGGGATATCCAAAAAGACAAAAAAACGTTCAGCGCAGAGTCTGGTAGTCTCAATTTTGAATAATGGCATAGAAACCTGGACCATAAAAAAGAAAATTGACGTCTTTGAAATGTGGTGCTGACGAGGTCTGGTGAGAATACTATGGACCGCTAAATGCCCAAACGTGTCTGTCCTAAAAAAAATAAGGAACTACAAAGTTGACCGACTTTCTACCAAATGTCTCAAAAGGATGCAGATACTTTGGACATCTCGCAAGAAGAACCGATAGCCTGGAGAAGCTCTAAACCAAAATTGAGTTGAAACAGGTGACAGAAATATACAATTTAGAACACACTGATCAAATTTCGTGCCGATGAGTATCGTGGGACGTTTATATGCTTTACTATATATCTGCTTGCCGTAATTAAGAGCAGCGACGGATTTTCCCTTATTTTTATTTAATTTTTTTATTCGGTTTATACGGAGAGTTTCTGAGAGCACCTGTCCTCACTTTTGGCAGATAAAAAAAAGGACACGTGAACGAGCTCGATGGTAGTGAGGTGGGCCCCAAAGGGGCAACTCGCACAGTACAAAGGGGTTATGTACTGCGCCAACCAACAGCTTAAAGAAGTGCTTTGCCATGTAAATCGACCTTCTTTTCTCAAGGGTTACATACCCCAGGCAGTCCTGTGCCCATGCACTGGGGTATAAACTTGGGTAGAATCCAAACTCCCTCATGTAGATATCTAAGAAATTTATTCTGTATCTTCTCTAATCTGAGGGAATTCGAGGCGTATGCAATGATTGTTCCGCAGCCCGCGATCCATGAATTCAGGCACATATCCTAAGGCAAAACCGTTGCATGGGATTAGGGCCCTCAGCCGCCAGGGGACCCCTGCATTTTTTTTGCACCAGGGGATCCCTGCATTTGCCGATCGATATTTTATATTGATTTTATATCGACCCGTCATAGCTTGAAGGTAAATACAATCGAATTATGATTGTCAATACTACCGCTACTGAGCGCAGATAGTACTCGGATAAGTGACCATTCCGAAGAATTTTGAGTGAAGCTGGTCAACAGAGGGTTGGGGTGGAGGCGGTCGACCTTCATTTCACAAAAAATTAATTGTCAAAAATATAAGCTGGAAAGCAGAGCTTTACAGTATAAAAAAAATTCTGCGATGCAGAAGGCAACGCGAAACCACTGCACTATATATTCCCATAAAAACCATGTCCATGGTCTTCCATAAGGGAAATCATACACATGATCACGTTCCTCAGAAATGAGGGAAAGTAGTTTAATAATTTATATAAATAAAATAATAATAGTAATAATCATGATATTTAATTTGCCAGACACTGTCAGCACGCCGCCGTTTACCAGAATAAAATACGTGCCCATAGTATGCATATATAGGGTGTGGGAGTAGTAAAAATATTTAGAAGGGAGGGTCTCAAAATCAAGTTGCGTCTGGGGCCTTACAAGTGCTAAATCCAATACTGCTTAAGAGGCAAAATTTTAAAGCTGATATACAGATTTTTCACTTCAAACTTACCCTTTTGCATTTCAAATTAAACCTTTATCCTTTAATGTCTAATGAAAAAGGGTTAATTTGAAATGCAAAACCTGTATCAGCTTCCCACATTCAAAGGGTTAAATCAATTTGATTATTATTATCGTCGTTATTTCATTCAAAAATATATTTTTTATCATGTGACGTTGTCATTTTCACTATCTTCATTTTGATGTAGCTATTTTTTTATCAAAATTTCAGATCCCGACGAATCACCAGCAGGATCATCTTCCTCCGGCGATACCAACGTGAAAATTGAACAACACAAAGATAGCTCTCAACAAAAAAGTACAAATAGTTGAATCATCGGTGTCTCCACGTGTTTGGTGTATAATCGGAATACAGTCAAATGTTCGGGGTTTCCGTTATTATGCATGCATCGAATGATTCGACCGGGGTCGAATAATTATTTTAACGTGACACATTTAACATTTATGTATATCCTGTTTTAGTCACAAATTACGATATAATGTGTCATTGATAATCTCCTTTGTATATGTAGCCGATTTACCAGTTGTAATGAGTACATGACAACATCTGCGGTGTTTCGACCGACGTCGTCAAATATAACGACCGCATTATTTGAATAAAGTTTTAATATTGACGTGTTGAAAGACGGAACTTTTTTATCACACAGACTAACAGGGCGATTGCTTCGACCGAAGATATCGCGTGTCGAGCGGAATGTATCATCTCGTTGATTTTATTTACATTAAAGCCGCGCTTTAATAATATTAATCACGCACGTCTAATTCGTTCGGTTGGATTCGGTATCTTTGGTTCGAATCTCTAAATTTGTATGAAGAGATGTCACGAAATGTTAAAATAAGTCGTAGGATTTAATTTATTATGTTTTCAGTATTGCAGACAGTCACTATGTTGTAAGTTTCGCTATAAGCATAATAAACGGTATTATTTTAGTGCTATCTAATCATATTTTAGTTGATACATATTCACTACCCAAAAAATATTTTCATTTTATTGCGTAAGTTAACATTTATGTATATATCTTTTGATCCGTATTATTATTCCTCGTCGAGGGAATGAAATATTTTTTGCATTTAAAATATTATTTATTTTCTTCTTGTGTTATTTAACGAATCAATAGATGTATATGAAACAGTGACATAGTACAATTATTTAATTGTAAGGATATTTATTCTACTGGGCCAATTATGACCATTTAAATATTAAAAACGCCGAAATACAGCGCGTCCCAGAATTAACGATGGAAGCAAACGTAGTTCGTTTTTCCATCCGTCGTCGCAATCACAAAAAATAATATATTTTAATTCAATTATATTTTATACGTTTGTAATAATTATAAAAATGTCAATTTTGATTGAATAAAAATTTTATATTAAAAAAAAATATTTAGAGTTATTTAGATCATACGGATTATTTATTTAAATCATTGGATCACGATGTGTTTCTATTGCTGCTATTTTATTCTTAGTAATTAAATTTATTGCGAGTATTTATTGAACTTTGCGTGTGTATTCGATACTTTATAATTATATATATTTATGAATTACATCCCTGTATTGAGAAAAAGAGTGCATAGGTGATAATTTTGACGTTTGATCCTGCTCTTTTATATTGAAATTATTGCAAGACGTTTTAATTGTAGTGAATATTTGGGAACCGCTTTGTAAATAACGTCGTATTTAAATTTGATGTATTATTTTGTGTAAGTTGTTTATAAGATTGTTTACATGGCCAGTTGTAAGTGTTGAAATAATAATTATAATATTGTGCGCTTTGCAAAAATATTCGCCGATTGGTTTCAGCGTTATTTATTTTAATGGTCTGTGCTAAATTTAAATAGCGCACATTCGCAAAAATAGCACGTTGCGAAAGAGAATCTCTTTTTGTTGCCATTTTTTTTTTGTTAAATATATCTATATATAAATACGGGATATGAAAAATCGTCACGACGCAAATCTCATTACGTAAAAATATTTGTCGACGGATTCAACCGTATTTTTATAATCAAAACAAATTATGCGTCTGTTCGTGGACGTTGCGGAGTTTATTGGCGTGGATCTGAACTTTTAATTAATCATGCCAAATTTATTTTGCGATTATTTTCATCGAATGAAACTCCGTCGTATTTAATACGTTTTTTTTCCTTGTGAATCATCATCATTTTGACATCACGAATATTCCGAATCTCAAATACTATCGTTGCACGATGTCGTAAGAGCTAAACATTATTATTTACCTCATCTTTGTATTGCACGTTTGCTTAATTTATTGAAAAGTCATAAATTACGAGCATGCGTTGCGTCAGGGAGGGCATAATCCAGTTTCCGAACGTATTATTTGTATACTTTATGTTCTTGAATAACGTTTCCTGCCTTATCTACTACTGGTCTAGTAAGAAGATACAGAGAACACTGTTTTTAGCTCACGGGCATCTTCTTCATAACACGAGTCACAGCGGTATCGCCGCAAAAAAATGCTTCTCCGGACATTGACTTCCATTCAAGAGTACGGAATGTCTGTATTGTTTTTTATATATATTAGTATGTAAAATATTTTATCTATAAACTGATATAAAAATATTACAGCTTTTGTCACAAAATTATTTTTTGTGATCATAATTTATTAACCGATATACATAATTTTCTACAAACTGTGTATGAAACTAGTTCAGCGTTCATATTTAAAGCAGTGGAAAATTGAGGAGACCAAAAATCTAATCGAGCATGATCTAAAAGTATCAATACGGGATGAAAAATGTATACTTTATATTGCAATTCATTTAATTTAGCTTGATTAATAAAAATATATATATATATTTGTCGTAATTCACCTGTTATAAATTAAGAAGCACATGATATACTTTATGCGATTACGTTACGCTTACTTTGATGTTATTGAAAAGTGTGCCACAAATACGATGCACCAGAAACAATAAGTTGTTTTATAGTTACGAATATTTAGTTGCCATTTATAACGTTTAAGCAGAATATATTTCTTTAATTGTCGTAGAAATTATTATGATTCAGCAAATTTTTTATTATATGAATTTGCGATGTAGCCAAATGAACTACCGCATTATGGAAACTTGTATAGTTTTGTGATTTATTTATTATTTTTAACAATTGTTCAGGATCACTTTGAGTGAAAAATCACATTTATGATGGCTGTGTTTTATGTTTATTGTTGTGTGATTTCTGTATGTCATAGACAAAACGCGCGAGGGCTTTGTGCATGTATCCCGCGTTGTAAAATATAATTCATATGTTCAAATTTTTGTAATTACACTGTTCTATGTTGAATATTGTAAAATAAATGAAGTACATGTATGAAACGGCGTTTATTGTATTATTACATCATCATAACTGCAATAGCTGCATAACGTAAGTGCAACCGCCCCATTGTAGAGCCCCGGCCTCATCCAACACCCTTCTCCATTTATCCTGTCTGTCGCTACGTCACTTTATCTTATGGTGGGTTTCAATGATGCAGTTTCTCTCTGTACACAATCCAACTACAGCCTTAGTCTTCTTTTTCTCAGGGGACACGACGTATTGTTAACCTTTTTATATATACAGTTAACCCCCCAATAACACTAAAATCGGGACCGTGGTAATAGGGATAGTATTATTGGGGGGTAAAGCCTGGCACGTGTCGAATACACAGACGCTAGCCAACGTTTGACTGTATGCACTGCACAGACGGCCGCCTCGCCAGTGGTAGCCGTAACCCGTACAAATGAATAGTCGGCCTTGTATGTATTCGTCGCAATGCAACGGTGTGAATGCGACCATACAAGCTGGGGGCTGGCGGCGAATATTTCAACTCAGTGTGTAATTGGAGGGTCCACTGTGTTTATAATAAGTCTTTGACAGCTGACTATCCCACATCCTTGACACATGACCAGCCCACCGGAGTCTGGCCACTCTGACGACAGCTGTGACTAGTGTTTCCCTGTATAGCCGGTATACCTCCTCGTAGCAACGGATTCGCCATTACCCATTATCGATTATGTCTTCAAATATTCGTCTCAGAATTCTCCTCTCCAGGATATCCAGTTGTCGCTCATCTTGTTTTGTTAAAGCCCAACATCAGATCCATTTTCATCATCATCGTCATAGACGCAACAGCCCTATTGTAAAGTCCTGGCCTCATCCAACACCCTTTTTCATTTTATACGGCTATGTCGCTCTGTACACAGTCCAGTCAACTCAGCCTTGGTCTTCCTTTTCTCCATGGACAGAAAGGCTTATTAGTCATAACCCTTTTCAGCTGCTGAATGTCCCGCAACCTTGACACGTGACTGGCCCACTGGAGTCTGGCCACTCTGACGACAGCTGCGATAGGTATATCCTTGTATAGTCGGTACAGCTCCTCGTTGCTTTAGATACGCCATTCCCAGTGGTCGGGTCTGATGAGGGTCATGTAGAGCCTGACTTTGGTCTTTGGCCAGCATGGTTCTTCGTATTTCCAAATTGGTTTCATTGGTATCTGTAATAAATGAGCTGAAATATGTGAATTCCTGGAAGGCCTCAAAGCTGTACTCTTCGACTCTCGGGGGTTCAAGTATTCGTCCCTGGCATATGGGCATGTATTTTATCTTGGCCTCGTTGATCCTTAGTTCTTTGCCAATTGCCGCTCATTATTCGCTGGCATGCATCCTTGAGAGCCGCCCGAGATCTGGCCACAATGACTATGTCGTCTGCATAGACAAGATGTTGCACCGATTTCTTAGGAATGATGCTAGTTGTTTTTACGCCAGAGTCTCTTATTACACCTTCGAGTGCTACATTACACCTTCATGTGTAATGTAGCACTCGAAACAACAAACATGCTAGAGCAGAGGTTCCCTATCTTTTTAGGTTTACGACTCCCTTGAATACATCAGATTTTTCCGCGGCTCACTTAATACATCAGATATTTTTCAAAATTTTTAACCTTGAGAAAAGCGAGCGCAAGAGGATGGCGTAAAAATTTCGAGAATTGGGAATTCCAACAAATTTGCGGAATTCTTTAATCGAATATTTCGCGGCGCCCTTATGACGACACCGCGGCTCACACTTTGGGAATCCCTGTGCTAGAGCATCACCTTGTCCCAAATTCTTCAGATAACTCAGATTTTATTATTACATCCATACGTTTTATACTAAATTTCAATAAATCATAAAACTAATAATTGTGCACAGATTATTTACATTCTGTTTTTTATTCAATTTTACTATAAATCTGTAGTTTGACAAGTATTTTACAAATGATATGTAAACAATGAAATGTAAAAAATGCGATAACCTTGAGAGTTTTGCATGAATGAAGTAGATGCGACCCGGCGATACTGCAAATACAAACGTCAAATATCACACATAAAAAAACTTGAACACATATTTGCGTTTGCTAGCGTTTTATTGTTTTAATTTCTATTAAATTGGTGTCTTTTGAAATATTATAATTCAATAATTTGGCGTATTTCTTCAACAGCGCCTTCCAATAGCACATGACGTCGGCTATTTGCAAATGATCCCATATATGCTGAAAGCCCCTCTGAGCTATCTCCTTGGATATTTTGTCGTTCTTAATGAAAAACATTAGCATTTCATTGATATCGTGTTGATTGGCAGTCTGCGATACCGGGATATAATGTACCCAAGGTATTAGAGACGGATAGAAAAACTCTAACCACTCGTCGCCCACATGAAATACTAGAGATTTACAGAGGAAGAGATGTTTAAACCGAAAACTCGCCGCCACTCCTCTATAATTGAACAAATATTTATATCGACAATGATCTTCTAGCGACACCTCTTCGGCCGGCGGAGCATGCAACGTATCCTATAATAACAAAACAGAAATTAGTTCAAATCAAATTATATAATCATTAGATTTGTAATCGTAACTCACAGCGTCGGATTTCCATGCTTGATTTTTAGTATATTTAGCGTCAACCAGATCAGGATCTGAACGTGATAACAGCACTATTGGATCTCTTTCGTCGCTAGTACGAGATCCACGAAAGAATGCGGTGTTTAATTTTTTCTCCCAAGGCCATCTACGATTGAATTTTAATTTGTTATCAATAAATTTATATTTCATTAGTGTATTGTTGCATACTTTTCAGCCGCACTGGTTATTGACTTGCGATGTTGATCCCATTTTCCTAGTCCTGTTGGGTATAATTTTATAGCCGGACCGCCTTCCCAAAAGCTCCATGCTGGATACATTATATCCCAATAATCACTCGTCTTAAACATTATAATGTAATCATTAATTTATTATATAAATAAATTTTAAAAATATTCAAAATTAAATTAAATAATTGAGAAGTGGAAGTAAAAATATTAGCATGATGCAGTTGATTAACAGACTCGGAATTTAAAAGGCGTACAATAACTGGATGACTAGTCCAGGGATCTGTACTAACATTTTTTACGTAAGGGCTTCTTGTTTTCAGGAGTGCACCGGCCATATGGCCAGATTGTACGGCGCATACAGGCACTAGGTAATTAGTGGCGTCAAAAGAGAAATATTTTAAAATATTAAATAATAATTCATTAAAGTTAATTACATTTCTTAAAACCGACATTAAATAATATATAATAAAATACGTGATTGTCCGTAGTACGTCTTTTAAGCACACCAGACATGCAGGGGCGCTAATTGAAATTCTGCACACAGACGTTGGACACTGTTTGTTTGTGTTTATTATAGTTTATAAAAATTGATATGCAGCGGGAAATCTCGCTACTAAAAATATACGAAAAGCAACATAAATGTAATAACTGTGGTGTAAATTCCACAGAGTTCGAAATTATTTCTCGCCATTTAATTCCCCATATTTTTATATTAAGTAATTAGTGACATCTGGCATCTTCAATGTCGTCACGGGACATCATCCTCTCCAGAAAGATCATCAGCGTCACTGCCAACGAGTTTCATAGGAACTCGCCGTCCATATGGCCAGATTGTGCGGCACACACAGACACCAAGAGGGAAAAATTACAAAATATAAAATAATTGACAACATGGCTATGACCATCGATCAATGATAAATAATAAATACCGTCTGTGTAAATTTTTAATAAATATGTTGTGTCTAAAATCTGAAAACCGTATTTGCATTTTTATGATTATTAAATGACAAGAGTAAAGGCTCGTTAGGATACGAGTCAGACCGTTTCTTCTGTAATAGTTTACCACGTCTAACAAAGTCGTGTTAGGCAAATGAAGCTGACAGTAATAAAGAAATAGTTTTTTTAGGACAATTTTTTTAAGCGATCAATACGTTAAACAAATCATTTTTTCATTTATAATTAATATGGTTCATCAAAACAAATTTACATAACATAAAGTTAAATATGTATAAACAATCACCTTGCTGAACGAGAAGATGGGTGCTACTGCATTTCCCCATTTTTTATTAAGCTGCGGCCAGTCACGCGTATTAACAACCATTTCTAAATCGGGTAATTTTTTAATTATCTTCAACAGAAAGTATTCTATCCCGGCACATCTTGCGGGAAAATGACAATCGTCTTGTCTATATAATTTTCCGGATATTATTTGATATTTCGTTCCTCTATAAAATATAAATCATATATTTACAAAATGCATCAGCACGATTTTCTAATATAAAACACATACGTACTTAGATTTAACGGAATCGAACATTGATTTGCTAATCCCTGTCGATTTAAATGGCATCAAATCGTTTTTCAACGTCTCGAAATGGCAGCTACACTTTTCTTGCGTGCAAGGAATGTATCGACTCAAACCATCGTTTATTTTTTCTAAATATAATACGTCGGGACTATTTGCAGCTAAAGTATAAACAGTCGATTAGAACAAAATTATCATTAATTTATAACTCGAATATAATTTACATTTTGTGTATTTATTTTCGAATGTGGTTAAAACGTCTGCGTCACTGTTTATCGTGCCGCATTCATCTTTGGTGCATTGCTCTTGTAATAAAACAATGCTTGAATATGTTAAAATTATGTAAACATATAAAACAAGATTCGTCGATGATAGCGTCATTTTTAAACATGACAGCTGTCACAAACAATGTAAACAGTGCTGCCATCTAAAAACGTATATTGCCATACTGAAAAAATGTATTTGCATATTTATACGAACAATTTATTCAATGCTGGTATGTAATATATCAAATTTAGTCTAGAATATTTATCGCATTATATTAATAAAATATTGTTAATTTTTTTTTTTAGAAATTTATATTTTATTGTTGGTCGATATGTGCTGATTATGGTGTAAAGTGTTATTTTTACTTAATATGTTGATATTTATTATGTAATTTTACTATATTTTTGTAAACAAACTCTACAGGTGGCCGAAAGTTCACTGAATCGACGACCCAATCACTGTCTGCGCGCAAGGCTGCGCACCGGCTCGTTTTGGCCAATGTAGTTTTTTTTATTCCATTCATAATTGCATGCACGCACACAAATGCAATAACACATTGAGTTGCAAATGAATGATTCGATTTGTAAACCACTACCTCATGAAATATTTATATATTTTTTTTAATCGGACGCTATACGCGATCGCATCGAATTTGAGGAAAGCGTCGACGGCTCGAACCGATCGCCATATGCGATCAATTTGGAGGGTCATCATTTTTCCAGCTTCCTTATTTGATCGCGTCGCTCGGGATGGTGTTTGATTTAGGAATAAAATCCTAAATATACATAGCCGTGGCGGCGTGTGGGTGTTAGTGGGTTAAGCGCTATAATAAAAGCCATTTCCTCTGGCCATGTAGTGCTGGTACGCACACTGGAGCCGGCCCACGCCACCCGACATCCGCCGGCTTCCTCAGGAAGTGGGCCGCTGAGTCAGCCCCGAGCGGCCGCCCCCGGAGGCCGAGGGACATCTCAGACAAAGGGTTAAGTGTGTACAGCTATCGGATTCATTTCCTTCTGCACACACGCGCGCCTCACACATACACTCGCGCGACTCGGCGGCTCTCAAGCCGTGGCGCGCGCCCCCCTGCCCGCCGCATGAATGAAATGTTATCAACGCGCTTGCATAATCGTGACCGTGCCATATTTACTGCTTGGCTCATTTATACTGAACTGCCGTCACTAATCGCGACTACAAGGTGTAAGATATCGAATTTAGCAATAAAACGACTAGTTTTTCTGAGAAATAAATAAATGAGACTTTTTGTATTTCGCATTTTTTCATGCTCATAAATAGTTGCGCATATGAAAATCAATAAAAATTTTGTGTTTTTCAATATTACCTCCATCAAATATATCATAAACTTAAGCCAATGTCTTTTCTAATATACGAAGCACTTCCGAAAATCAATTTTGGCTATGAGAAGAGGTTGCAGGGGGCTATGTCCAACGAATATGAATTAATTTCTGATACAGAGTTCTGTAATATGATGTGGAATTTCTTATTTTCCGTTCGTAATTAACATATATACACCTAACTCATTTTTACACGGTTTTTAAATAACACGGTCCCATAAAAACAACAAATATCATATTTTTATATGATTTATTTGTAATGACACGATTACTAGAAATTAAATATATTTACGTGTATTTTCAATTTATCGAACTTTAAAATTTCAACGGGAGCCGCAAATTTGTACGGCTGCATATCAAGACATATATGAACAACTTATGAAACAAAAAACATCGAAGTAAATAACAGATCTTCTAATAATAAAAAAAATAACAACACAGGACGCAACGTGATAACAAACAAAAAGATTCAAAGAGTGACGTTAATATATTTTTTTCTTGATTAAAATACATGTGTATGAATAATATTAATATTTAGTATAATTTATTTATTGTGTGTTCATTTTTTTATACTCTAATGTTGTTTTTAATTAATCTTCAATTTTTCTTTGAATTTTATCACTTTTTAGTGCAACTACCAAGTAAAAAATGTTGCAATCTCTCACACAATTCCATAATGGTTAAAAAAAATGTCGAGATAAATGAAGGCCTCATTATTTTTTTTATTTTTTTAGCTGCATTACTTATTTACTTTGATTAAACTCGATTCTTAAAATATGCACGATTGTAGAATACACGAAAGTCATAATCATTGGATTATGATTATTATATTATATTTATTAAAATTGTTTCACAACGATTTCGTCATACATATATAATTTCATTTTAAGGAAAAACGGAAATAAACATACTTTTAATTTGATGAATTTATTATATTATTGTGTTTGTGTTTACACTCTCACTCTCTCTTTGTTAATATTAAGATAAAGTTAAAGTCTGAACAATAGATTCATCGACAGTAGTAGGACGTTCAAAAGTCAAGAAGACAATGTATAAAAATATATAATGACATTTGATTTATCAAAATCGTCAAAGCATACAATTTTTTTTCAAAAGTGATGTCGAATTGTTTGTAATTAATATAATAAACAGAAAAAAAAATCAAGTATATTTTTTAATATCACATTTATTTCGATATATTTTTTTAAATATTAATATTATTTATTTTACAGTTGGATTTTCGTGTGACGTAGGCGCTTGTCAATGGCGAGCGACGAGGCGGGTCGCCGGAGGTTCCGCGCGCACAGTTGCGGAAGCGCTGCGATGTGATGTTGCAGGCGCGCAGGAAGTGGCGGGCCAGTGCCAGTGATGGGCCCAACATGGCCGTGGACGTGTGCGGTGTGCGTCTCGCGGAGAGACTCAAAATTAAAATCGGTGCGTGGTGCTGTGTGTGCGGGCGTGGCCTCCGCCCCCCTCCGGGGGCCCGCGCCATTCAATCGTTTCCGAATTCATTCATCCTCACTTATGTCATCTAGAGACGTTTGGCCCAAAGAGTGCGCGCGGCGTCCATGTCCCCCTGCCATTCAACGTTGATTCATTTTCATCATTACTCACTCCTAATTATATCTTTTAATATGTCCTCAATGTGTATGCAGTATTCTGCAAAACGCAGATTTAATTACCTGTCTCATGCGGTACATGTCACTTCCATGTTTCGTGCCAGTGTTTCACAACGATATAAATAACAAATCGAACAATAGTGTAAAGTGTATAGTTACGATCGGATACATTGACGAATGCAATGGGATGACAGTTTCAGACATGTCCAGTGAGACAGGTCATAGAAACGCAGATAAAATAAACATTTGCGCTCGTTTGTATCGTTATCATCGTATGTTTTTTTGTTGTCCGTAAACGATTGCCTATAATTCGTCTATATTTAAAACGTGCACAACGTGTGATGGAATAATAATTTGTTCATTTTTTGAATAATTCAAACTATGTTTTGCGTGACATACAATATTATGTATGGCACGCCAACGTGCATATCAAGTTGTGTGTTAATTATCTAACCCAATCTAGCCGCAAGTAAAGTAGATTAGATAATATTGAAACCCATTGATAAATGTAAGGCCTTAAAATGCATAACATGTATATTAATATTTTTTTTAATAACCACATCCTGTGCACGTTAATAATATTCAACCTTCATTTGCACCTTTTTATTGCATAGGAACGATATATCGTTTGCTTGAGGCTTCAATTTGATTATTATTACCGAAATACGCGAAACTCTTCATTCAAATATATTTAAAATTATGATCGACGATTATTTTATATAGTAATCTTAACAGATTTTTCCATGTAACATATTCCAGAAGGTTTGATCATGTTAATTCTAGTGAACCGCATTAGTCATATCTTTCTAAATGTGACTAATGTGGTTTGGTAACTTCATCCTAATTTTGATTATCTCTTAATCATCAAAACGCAATATATATATGCAATTATCGATACAGTCCTAATCATCTTAGTATTTATATGCGACGATTTGTTCGGAGGGAATAGCTATTAACGCGACGATGACGACTGTTGATGAACATGTGTGCCGTAATCTTAAATGTTACTAGATGATGCTACAATTGTATTACGTTCCTATCGACGGTTACTATCCTGTGATATCATCCATGTACCACGTTTTTATCAACAATTGCATTAGGTTTTCTATGAAATCATAAATCATGCCATGTATTATTTGATTTCCGAGTAAAATACAATATTAAATTGTACGTCCTATATACTTTTGGATATCATCTTTTCAAAATATTCGATTCGGGTAATCCAGATCGTTTATTCTATGAATAAATTTAATTACATTGTTCTATTAAACGTTCACCTGTGTTTTACCGACTCTTTATTTTATATTCTTTCATCTTAAATTTAGAATGTAATTATAGAATAATTTCTTATCATTTTAATAATAATCCATTTGTTTATTGTTTATTAACGATATCCTGCCGAGTCGAACGGTTTGAAACATAAGCAATATCGACCGCCATATATTCTCTTATCACAGGATATTGTCGAGAATGTCTGTAGAAGTTGACATATTCAGTTTAGGTATTGACCTCACCGCCCTCTGGTAGATTGCATGTGGTAGTATTTCCTGTGTAGATATCTTACTGTCTCTATCGTACGATTTGTTTAAACAAGACGATGTATAATATGATCATTGAGAGCAAATATGAAGTCATCGGGGGTCACAGCTCCGATCAGTCAATAATCAAATCTCTTAAAAAAAAAAAATTTAGTTCGCAATACGAAAATGATGAAGCGACAAGTTTATTCGCGACGCACAATCAATTTAATTGTATTATTGTTTTTTTTTGTTTAATAATCGCACGTTATCGTAAATTTTTTTTGTGCAATTGATCGCATTTTGTAGATTAGGATTTTTTTTTATATTATTTAAAAAGAAAACATTTCTTCGAACGTAGACTTGATTGTTATATGTTTATCTGTCGCTTTCGTTGCGATTATATTTAGATGAAATTTTTCCGTAATGCTCGGATTTTATTAACGGCATTTGACCTGTATTCCGCATTTTTATACACGCCTACATGCTCGTCGAACAAATATTGATACACACACGGACATAAATTTTTACATACATAATGAAATGTTTATCTCTATAAACGTTTTTTGATATCGGGGGCTCTTATCTGGAATACGATTGCAATTGCCTATCTTTAGTCGATTTCCTGCTGATTCCATAACTGTGCTTTATCATTCATGAGTGGATATTTGAGCACTTATCATGTATTCAAAACAAAGCACCATTGATGAATGAAATTATATTAATATTGACAAAGGTGTGACCATCACCACCGACACTCTCCTTATCAGCATATGTGCTTAGCTAAATGAATTAAATGTTGTTATCGGCCGTGTTTTATGGCAGGTATATTGAGATTGAACGATTAATTAAATTACGGCTAATTTTATTAATTACCATACATTTTATCGATCGTATTTGCATATTCTCAATATATAATCGTTGAAATCGATTCATTTCGCAATCACGTTTAATACATGCGTCGAATGTATCAACGATATATTTCCTCTATCTCTCGCTATCAGATTTTCGGGCTTGATATTCCAAAAATTGACATGTTGTCAACGTTATTATTTATTCAATTACAATTTTTGATCGAACGTGTTCTATAACGGCCTTCGTTCTCATCTTGATGTTCAATTAATCAGATGACACCGACAAGAGTACCATGCCACAGTATTATGATAAAAATATTTAGTTAAAATCGAGCGAAAGCCCCCTGAAATTTCGTATCGAAACAACATTGCAAACCTCTCGGGATTACATCATCGTACTTAAATAAAGTCTGAACATTTGATAATGTCACATTGCAAACATTTGCGGAATGTATACAAATGCTTCCATCTGTTCATTATTATTTGAAAATCATAATATAATATGTTCATTCATTGATATTATTAATACTGGTATTCTTATTGACTATATTATTTAACGTAGAATAATTTTATATACAACTATTATGCGATTCTAAATATTGTATTATCGTTAGGAATTAAATTAAATGTATATCCGACTTTTATTTTGCAATTCTTTAGATATTCTTCGTTAATAGTCTCTTTCATCATGGCGAGCATGTCGAAAACTTACTCTAGGTTCGTGTTGATTAACAAGCATGATCATAAGTCTATAGAGTGAGTCATATTGTAAAGAAAGTAGAAACATCCATTGTTTTCATCGAATGATTTGTTTCCTTGTTGCCATTATAGTCTTAGTGTCTGTGGGAATGGAATTAAGACAGAATCAACCAAACAAACTATTCGAGATTTTTGACACATAGTGGCTGTGGGGCCGGAACAGGAATAATCAGGAATCATCTTCGACTTGTGTCTGGCTTTCGATGTCTTAAATGTCAGGGTAGATTTTGGCCAGCTTTATTGCCACGTCGTTTGCTTTATATCAGATCGTCCTGGGTGCAGGTAGATGGGGTTAACATACATCTGAGCAAGTGCTCAACGGTCTGTACCAGTGGCCCCTTTGACGTTTGGGGCCTCATTAATTCAGGGGCCTCAAAGTTCAGTTCTCAAAACGATTTTTTCTTCATAACAATATAATTAATAATCTACCAGTATTTCCTAAATTGTGTTAACAAATGAACGCCAGCTATGACATGTTTTTCAGGTGGTTCCCCTAACGGTCAAATTTTGAACCATATGCACGACTGTTCCGCAGACCGTAATCCATCGATTCAGGTGCATAGCTAACTTAGGCAAAACAATGCAGGGCATCAGGTCCCTCTAGATGCAGCCTTGCTGCCCCTCGGCCTTCAGGGGGCCCCTGATTTTTTTCTAAAAATAATAAATATTTGCAACGTCTTTTTACATAAATTGATGTGAAATTATTTATGTATCCAAAACATTGCTAATTGAGTAAAAAAAACGTGAGCTGGAATGCACATTATAGGGTGTAGTGGTAGTGAATATATTTTGAGGGGTGGGGCCTCAAAATTAAATTATGCCTGGGGCCTCTCAAGTACTAACTCCGCAGTCGCAGGTTCATTTGATTTTCCCTTGTCCTTGTGATACTTGTTCGGAGCCTATTGAGCGTCTTACACTCCGCATAGAGTGGGGATCTGCTTGGTGGAAGCGTCTCTGGTGAATGTAGGTCGATCTGCATGCATTCGGGTTGTTTCCTCCACTTCCTGAATCATTCTATATAACAGCTGTCAGGACTTTTGCTGTTCTGATAAAGTTGGTGTACATTTTACATCTTTGTCGGTTTCAAACATCTCGTTATTAGATCTATTAGATAAGAATAATCATAGCTTTACACTATCGTTATCGTTTCTTCGGAATGAAATCTAATGCTCGTCTCATCTATTGCTTCATTTTTAGCATACAAATTCCATATTTTGTCCTCGTCGATAAACTAATTCAATCGTATTTCATTCACCAGTATCAAATCGAACATAGAAACGTTCTTGCGGTAGTAAAGATATTGATAAGTGCGTACGTGAATGCACTGTTTCTTGTCTTTAATTGGCCATTGTAAAATTTAAACGTCTCGCTGCGTATATGGTCAAAAAAATTCCCACCGCATTTCTACAGCGTCGTCGCGGATTGTGTCGCGTATAACAATCACAGTTTTTTTCTCAGCCCGGGTATCAACGGAATTTGGTTTTTAAAAACGTACACATGTTCTAAAAAAATATTATATTTAGCTGTCATTGTGCCCACGTTTGTAATGTATGTTGCGGTACTTTATTTTTAATTTACCTGCGTCTATGATAAAATCCATTGTCTTATCCCGAGTGCTTTTTCTATAATTATTTTTGAATGGGCACTTTTGATGAGTTCCTCTAGATTAAGTAGCGGCGTACAGTTATAATATGTTATTCGAGCGCGCTCGATATGTTCAATATTTTATACAATAATTCTTAATCGATCGGAAAAATTGTGATAAATTTTGATTGACGTTGAAATTACCCTCGAAGCGTATTTTTTTTAATTGTCAATTTAAATAGCGATAAATTAATAGCATTGATATGATAAGAATTCTATTAATAAGATTGTGATCTTATTTATATGTATCGACGTATCTGATTTTTGATGTGTATTGTGTCGATTTGATTTTAAATATTTTTTTTTAAATAGGAGCGGCGAAGAATCTTCCAGCCCGCAGCAATGGCAACACTATTCGCGATACATACTGTGTATTATCCCTTGACCAGGAAGAAATTTTTCGCACTTCCATCAAGGAGCGGGAGTTGAGGTAAGCCAAATTCGTATTGCATAAGAACTGTTTTCAAATTTATTTATGGCATGACAATATATTGCAACATTACATGTTTTTTTTTTAAATATTTTTAGTGATTCATCTCATTGTTGGGTATGTTCTTTGTTGCATTATCTGGGAAATATGTGTTTTAAAAATAGGGGGAAGTGAAATTCATACAGTTACTCAATCTCAATGCTCTCATTATGTTCCAATATATTTTTTTTTGTTATATGCTAAAATGAAATAATAAAAAATAATGGCGTGATCATCAGCACATGTAATAAAAATTACGCTTCGAATTTTCCCTATCCCGTAATTTGTATTTCAACGAACACGCGTCGCTTTTTTTTTCTCACACAGTCAGTTCCCCTATTGTGTTCGATTCTTTCTGCGGGATGTGAACTCGAATTCTTTGGAACAATGAATGATATCTCGCCGATTTCCACTATGACCTTTTGTGAACTCGCAATACGCACAAATAATGGCCGATATTATTTATTTTTAAGCGATCGTTATGCAACGATTTTCGCACTTTTACCGCAACGCTTCGTATCGCCCGCGAACGAAAACCTGCGCGTGCGCAGGTCTGCGAAATCGACTGCATTTTCGATCCGTCGTTAAAAACTATGTCGTCACGTATTTTTTTTCACGAACGTGTCATTCATTCATTACAGTTTAGAATAAAAACTATTATGTCAGTCATTGATAAGTAGCTCACGTAATCATTCTCACCTGCAATTCTAAACTAGAGCGTTGACAATAACACAATTAGACCGTTCGTTTTATGATGGCGCATTTTTTTAAAAATAAATTATTATCAAAAATTCGAGATGAGCTGTAATTAAATTTCACATCCGATCTTGATTGTCTTGTTTTAGATAATTGCTTAGAAAATTGTTAAATTATCGCATTTTAAGCGGCAACACAATCTATTAGCCAATCAATCATGTCAAAATGTAATATTTCATCGTAAAATGACATATTATCTCCTTATTCTCATGTCTTATATTTTTATTTAAGGTCGAATTTTTTTATTATTTATAAACTAAATGGGGACGACCTTTATATCACAATCAAAAATTATTTGACGTCCATTTTTGATACAAAAAATGCACATGCATTTTTAGTTAGTTTTTTTTTAGTATATAATATATTTGAGTAAATTGAGACATTCTATACAAATTAGCAAGATTAGTTCTAAAAAATTGCATAAACGATTACATAAATATTTTCACATTGCTTTATAATATTTTACGTTGCATAAATTTTACGTAATTAAAAACGGATGTATAATTTCGTTATTCTTCATCACTGATGTCTTCTGATCTAACCAGTTTTTTATTCGGATCGCTTCGAAATAACTATCATGGGATTTATATAGTTTCGTTTGGATTAAATAATCTAAAATTTTGTGTCTAATTAAATGCATATGCTAAATTATTCTCTTTTTGCACGGTAGATACGTTTCGTTACACTCGATTATTTTTTTGCACGGAAATATGTTTCAATATTTACCGTCCAAAAAACCACCAAAAATGTATTAAAAAAATGACACATTATTTATTTTCATTTACATATACAGTAGAACCTCGATTATCCGGATTTTCGATTATCCGGATTAGTCAAAATAAACAAAAAAAATACGAATTAGTTTTTTGTGTACGGGCGTGCTGATTTTCACATCTGCTGTTTACGTACGTGTTTAAATGCGTTTTATGCATTTGTTCAAGTTTCAACAAGTCCAGGTTTTTGTCTAATAAATATGGTGTCGAAACGTTAAGTTTACTAATGGTTTAATGTCAGAAGATGGAACCTCAGAGTGCCATGAAAAAATCAGCAAATGAAGAAGTTAAAGAGTGTATTTTATGTGGTTCATATTAAAGACGATCATTTGACAATAATATCTGGAGTCCATATTGTGTAAAAGGCAATATTTTTTTTACACAAGATTAAATGGAGATTCCCCATTCAAAGCAAGCTCGGGCTGGCTTGAAAGATTCAAAGGACGACATGGTATCAGGGAACTTAAAATTCATGGGGAAAAGCTGCCGACATACCTTCTAGCAAACACTTTCATTGACACATTGAACATTTTTGTGGAGGGGAAGGATTCGATGAATACCATTTATAATGCTGACGAGACCGGTTGAGTATTGCAAGAAACTACCTAATCTTTTAGCATCAAGAAAATACCAAAATTAGGCAAAATTAGTAAAGAACGTGTCACCATAATGGTGTGTGCCAATGCAACAGGCAGACATAGACTTCCATAGGACATAGAAATTATAAAGCTTATCATGAATAACTATTTCTATTCTTATAATAATCTTTTTTTTTTAAAAAGTCAAGATAAATAATTCATCAAATTTCTTGAGTTAAAATGCTTGGGGTCTATTTTCCCTTATAAAAATAGACCCCCTTCGGACGACGGGGTTGGTTTCGACGTGGACGTGGCTTGTAGGTACCAATGGCTTGTAGGTAACAGTGGTTTGTAGGTAAATAGTGGCTTGTGGGCAACAGTGGTTTGTAGGTGACAGTGGCTTGTAGGTGACAGCGGCTTGTAGGTGACAGTGGCTTGTGGTGGTGACAGTATTGTAGGTTAGAGTGGCTTGTAGGTGACAGTGGATTGTAGGTGACAGTGGCTTGTAGGTTAGAGTGGCTTGTAGGTGACAGTGGCTTGTAGGTTATTAGTCCGGATAATCGAGGTTCTACTGTATATTTATTTAGCAATGATCGAATTGTGCGTACACTCAGGGATTTTTTTTTTGCACGGTTTTGAAATATCACGGTCTATTAAAAAGCACAATATATTTTTACAAGAATTATTTGTTTTAACACGTATCCCAGATACAGAATATTTATGTATTTTTATTTGTTTACGTTCCGGTGTTCATAGACGCAAAAGGACATAATTTTATGTCAAAATAGCCAATAAACAAGCAAAGAAGTGGTGAAATTTATCAACAGCTGATTTAATTCATGAAGGTTTACTATTTGCTGAGAGTATGTAACAGCAATTTTTCATTTAAGATACCAACCTAGAACTAGCTTTTAAATTTCAATGGAACCTCCATTTTTTTGCGATTGGATATCAAGAAATGTATAAACAACATGTGAAACAGAAAACACAGAAACGAATAAAAGATTTCCTGCTATATAAATAAGAAATTCAATAACATATCAATATATTTTTATATCATTCATCATCATTTGCCAGCCACGAGACAATCACTCGCTGAGCGTATGTGCCTTGCTAGACTCTCGAATGACAATCGAGGCCAAAGGAACCCGAGTTTCACACGTGACGTGAGGGCTCCCCTTTCGTGTCCATATCGTGGGGACCCAAGCCGTCTTGGTATAGGGTTTTTTTGTATAGAGTTTCCCTCTCTTGGCCATTCCTGGCATTGGACGTGTATCTTCTACCCTGTTGGCATCGGATTTTACCCTCCCAACTCCACGAGCCGCCACTGTTAGTAACAAATAAAAGTCTTCATTAGATTTGAACAGATTGGACATGTCGTAAGTATTTTTTTTCCTAATTAAAATGCATACGTATAAAAAATATTTTGCATAATTTATTTATTGGTTATTCATTATTACCTTTTTTACACGATGTAAATATTTTCTATGCCACAATGTTCTTTTTTTAAAACTGTTTATAATTCAGTGTACCAATCTTAATTTTTTTGTGAATTCTATCACTTTTTACTTGGTTTTTTGTTGGACGTATCTACCGTGTAAAAAAGAGATGAGTGTATCTACACTTTTTGCATGACAAATACACTCGGTTCTCTTTTTGCATGGAAATACGTTCCAATGCTTTAAAAAATAATCATATTTTATTAAGTGTATATCTAATTCGTGATCCAATTATTAATTTTCATTAAAATATGATCGGTGTTTCTATTCAGAGTCTTGTTTCTGATGTCTGCATCCGCAGCGATGTTGCCAATATCGGATCGTTCTATAACCAAACGTTGAATCAATCTATATATTATAGTGATAGATTTTGAGATAAAACAGATGACGGTTCCGCCGTCGTATTTTTGTGCGTTGTGCAATTCGCTCGAACGCTTTTCCTTTTCATTTTATTATCGACACCGTAGGTATTTTAAGTACACGGAGATAAATAGAAAATGAAACGATGCAGTTTCCGTTTTGCGCGGCTCGATTTTCTTACGATTTTCGCGCAGTTTACCTGGAAATATATTCACGACACTGGCTTTACGATAATCTGAAAAGGGATCGGAATTTCGCGGTGTTTTCTTCACCTCTGGCTCGTAATGGCCGGCCTCGACTTGTATCGAGAGTGCTGTAAAACAAGATTTATGTTTCCGACGTATGCAAAAAGAAATGCGCGTCCATATGCGCCGTAAGTATGAAATTGTAGGGTTTTATATCGCGCATTGTTGTGTCCAAGGATCGTGCTTTTCTCGCATGTCAGCAACAATGCCAGCAAATTTTTGTCAGGGATCGCTGAAACTTTGCAAAACCGCAAAAATATTTCTTGGCAATCGTCTGCGACGGGTCTCGCCCGTTTAAGTGGTGCAGTCGCGGTGAAAATCAATGTTTCGTTCCAATAAATAAATCATTGGTTGAGCTTCTCTGCAGTACATATAAATATTTAATAAGGTCAATAAAACGTCCGGCCAGTGTTTATACAAAATACGATTTTTCACGGCAGCTGAGCCATGTATCAGAATGAAGTCATTGGATGGAGAGACGGGGGCAAAGGGTATCGCTGTTTTGATTTGCACAATGTTTTTAACCTCGCGCAGATAACCCGGGTGAGACGAGACCCGTCTTGCACGGATCCCGGCTCATCCGCCACATTTGTTTTTTGCAAATTCCGCGCAGAATTCGCCGATTCATTGATGGACGGACGCTCTCCGCCGTTGCCGCTGTGTTTGCGCAGATTATGCTGGGATATGGATATCACAATTTGTTAGCCGCCGGATGGCAATGCGGTCAGAACCCATCGACTTTGCATTTCTTTGATATATTTTTTACCCCTTTTTTCCTTGGACGCCAAAGGAAGCTGTTGACGGTGACATCCGGTGTTTTTGTCAATTTATTACTGGTGGGTTTTATTTAAAAACATACGCAATTAGAAATGGAGTCGACAATGGGCAACATCGCACGTCGAAATTCGTTCATAATTCCAACATCAATTAAATCTATTAAATACCGATTCAGTTATCGACCGTCATTTGTATGCTAATCGATAGTTAATTAAATTAATTAGAAACTGAATTTATGTGCGGCGGCAAGGTCGCCATTTTTTTGTTGTTATTATGTATATATTTAGAATTGATATAGATTATCTGATGTTGCAAAAAATAATCTCAAATCATTCAACGCAAACAAACGTAATATCAACAAAGCGAGTTTAGTTGTGTTTGGGCCAAAATATTAATAGAAAAATAATGGTCGATTTTTGTTGTGTTAGGTCAATCAATCTCGCGGCTATACTCGAAACAATTAAAAAAAACATGGCGGCCGGCAGCTGTCACTTAATGTCATTATGAACCGCGTAATTGAACCGGTTACAACCACCACGTGAACATCTGAAAAACGAAATTGTTTACGTGACGCTTGGGCCGGTTTATGTGCCATCAGTCGAAGCGCTCGATTGCACGTTCGATTATCTGTGACGTTAAATCATTTTGCGCGAGAAAGTTATTTATTTGCAGATTCTTATGATTTATTTTCGGTTTAAACCAGTTTCCGAATATGTAAAAAATATTGATGATTGAAGCCGACTGAAATTATCAATAACATATTAATTGTTGTTTCGAAATTATGTGAATACATTTGCGACAATTGTTGCACAAACCGAATGTTTTCATTGTAATTCAATAGCCATTGCATTCCATGTTCATGTAATGGCTCGCACGCATGCGCGGAAAGCGATTTTGCATAACGTTCTTTCAATCAACGCCAGTCTTTGATATACGGTGGCATTTCAACGATAATTTTTTAATGAATAAATATATAAATAAGGATATTTGCAACATCATCAAGTTTAAATATGTGTATTTTAGCGTCGTGTTTATATTATAAATGTTATTGATTCATGAGATCATATTCATTGATTGCTTATACAATCATAATCGACTTGTCCCACTGCCCCCTCCATTGTTCGCAACGTTTTTATGAATGACGGCACAAATATTGATATATTCATTTTGCAAATCAATTAAATTATCGTTATTTTGTAGGATGCATTCGTAAATTATAGTTTTATTCGTTGTGTGATAGAATAATGTTGCTAATTTGACTAATATCCTATAAAATACATGTATAATATAGGACTTGGTCTTCGGTTTTAAAATATTAGTTTAGAAATATCTATGAAAGTCTTACTTTTATTTACTTGTTGATATCATATATTATTATATGTGATATACTTCGGAAATTTTCTGTTATAATTTGGTTATGATTCGCAAATATTATATGTAAAATTATAATAATTCAATATAAATTATGTATATTTTTTAGGAAATATGGTCACTTTTTTTATGCGGTGGATACGTTTCGCAGAAAACCGCAAAGCGCATTAAAAGACCTAATAACTATGTAATATCAAGGATTTGTTTATCATAATTTTCTGAAATAGACTGATGCAAGCTTAGCTTATAGGTATATTATAATAGCTAACAACTCAATTTACATAGCGCCGAGATAGGAACACTACATAGAAAACCGCCCTATAGAAGACTAGGGAACCATACAAAAGTTAGGTTTTTTAATTGTACGAAAACAAAGGGCATTTACCTTTATTTCGCAGGGCAATGTATAACATATTTACGACATGTAATTTGATCCTAAATTTAATATTTTGTAAAAAAACAACGCTCTAGGAAAAAGCATTATAGGAGGGACCGTCGCATACGCTTTAAAAAAATATAGATTACCATCGTTATCCGACAATACCCCTGATGGTTTTTGATTCACTGTAATTTGATTTAATCTTTGCTAAATCCTACAACCGCTATTGTCACGCCGGAGTGACAACTCATAGCACACAAAATTACTGGGATAGGAATATGTTTATTTAATTTATGGGGACATTTTCGAACCCAAAAGTTTAGTTAGTAAATCGAGTGTTGGCTATTTTTTTGCATTTACAAATTTATTCGCGTACGGACCATAATTTTGTTTTTGAGGTAAAGGTTCAAAATCTAAAAAATAATTAAAATATTTACTCATTATTATAATTTGATTTAAAAAATATGCAAAATTATTAATTTATAGACTCTGCCTTATAGAAGATTAGACATCTAGTAGGAGACTGGGAGGGTTGACTGTAATTCAAAAATAGACAAATATTTCTGCAGAAATTCATCAATTACTCATTTAGTGCGGACATTTCTTTCAAAACATTTAATGAAGAATGAAGAATTGATATATAAATAATTAGTATGTATTTAAATTGTACATTTATTAAAAACGTCCCAGATAGCCAAAGTAAACTACTATTAGTTGCAGTGTTTGGTCTCTGTTTCCTTTGGACCAAATAACCGCCTATCCCTATAAATCAGCAGCCCAATTAATCGGAATCAACTGAGTTAATTGCCATTGAGTTCTTCGCACAGATATATAGTGAAAACCCGTTTTTACGTGCCCGGAATTCGCATTTTCCCGCTATTTGCGTTTAATTTTAGTTTCCCGTTTCAAACCCCCGAATTTACGGTTTCCCTGTAATTGCGTTTTTTTTATCAGCCCCTTCAAAAACGTAAAAACAGGGGTTCACTGTATATCTATCAGCAATGATAATTATTACATTTTTTTTTTATTTATTATACTACGATGGATGCATGGCATAACAGAAAGATTCCAAAGCGCCATTCGCCCATATAAAGATTTGAGAAAGATTCTAAAGATGCAAGGGGAATGTGTTTTACACTCTCTTCCCATCGTCAAACCATGACACTTTTTTTTACTAATTTTATTATTAATTATATTATTTCAGTCGGATTGAAATTTGTATTATTAATTTTTTTATAATTATTTATTCAACGAAGGGTAGATGGCATTAAAATTATTAATTCCAACGCCTACCTACATAAATATTTCTATAAAGCATGCGGAAGTAATGGGTCTCTCCTCTTACACACCCCCTGGCCAGTGTTATAAAGAATTTCCTGAATCGAAATTATCGAAATAATATGCATGTTAACCTACCTACAATCCCTAATACTGGGTTAGATATTTTTTAATGCATGATGCCAATGTTTTTAAGGCCTTTTTACAAAAATATAGAACATTCGATTAATTCATTGAGTATTTTTATACAATTTTATATGGTAGTTGTACACATATTTAATTTTACCGGGGATCCTTTACTGCGGCTCGAAACCAACCGCGTCGTCCGAAGGGGTCATTTTCGGGAGACATTTAAGGTCAAGATATTGATGAATGCTTCAAAATTTTGTCGATATTTTGTATTTTTTAACTAATCAATATGACGCGTCTGAGGACAGGGGACTCGCCGCACGTGTCAATCGCACGGTTTCACTCGCACTCGGCACATCGTACCGGATGCGAGCGAGAAAAAACATCGCGCCCGTGGCAACAGTAAAAGATATTGTTGTTTTTATTATTTTTTCGCAATTGCAGACAATAATGGTCCTTGATTATTAATAATATGTATTCTTTAAACTTTTTTTTATTCAAATACAAAATGTTTGTGACTTGTACGATTTATATTAAAAGAGTTATTCGAGAAAAATCATTAACTCAAGGTCCCAAATAGTCGGCACGGCTAGGTAAATTAAAACTTTCATTATTATCAGTGGATTTTTCTATGTTTAACTGTGGTTTATTACATTATCGTCACGGGAAATCCCAAATTTACACGGAATATTTACCGCATACGCACTTCGAATCGTAAACTCGTATGATTTTTGTAATAATATGTGCAGCGTTCTTCGGTCAGATATTTAATATTTTTGTCGATAATGGCGAAGCTGCGCTGCGACGTTGCGCAGAAGTCATTGAGAGTCGCTGGCGCAGTGACGCAAGCGCCCATTCATTCGCAGCCAATTCATTCATTATCTGGCGAGTTACGCAAAACCGCGACTTCTCAACACGGCTCGCTTTTTTCGCAACAGCGCTGCTCAAGCCGGAGTCGTGTGACCAATTTCGATTGTATGGCCATGTACTCGCGGCTTCCTCCGGCCGGCGGATGTTATATGGAGCTGGCTATACGTGTGCGGCGCGTATGTGACGAATCGCGGCTATGTGGAGCAACCCATTGTTTAACCCTTTGGCCGCGTCGGCATAAAGAAGCCTCCCGCCATCTTCGCGCCGCCGCCGCATGAATGGGCCCTCTTTGTCCGCGTTCAGATATTGGCTTTTGGTTCAATGCCTTTTTGCTTTATGCACATGTATATCGCATCGAATGTTTTAAGGCCACGGCTATAAACGGACACCGGTCCATTCAATAAATCTCTCGGCGTCATAGATTTTTAATTCAATTACCGGAACGTGTTTGAAAATGCCATTTTCCCCCCCGAACACATTTTTAGAACGGGAATGACACTTTTAATCAATTGCGCAATGATCTATGTGGACTACGAAAAAAAAATGTGTCAACACGTCGTTGTGTACGAGCGTTAATTGTGTGATCACGGGTTAAATATGTTAGCAATTGTTTGTGCCGGTTTATTGCAAATACCGGCCTCTTTTTATGCGCTACGCGAAAAATTATCATCGCAAAATTTAATTACTGATATCATTCAATGAAAAAAAAACATCATCTGAACAGGTTGATGTTAATCTACCGTCCTTCATCAACGCTAAATTTTTGCTACATATATTTTTTAATACACACACTTTAATTTAAATTAAAAACAATACCTAACTAAATTAAAAAAAAAAACTAAATGAAAAATAGTATGAATAACGTGGTCTGCGAATGCCGTAACAACGCCAAAATCGAACGGCAACAGTGACTTTTGCTAGTAGAAACGAAATAGAATAATTTTTTTTAATAGACAGGACGAATTACAGCATGTTTTTCTACAAAAAACTGGATTTTGAAAAAAAATCTGGTTGCCACTTTATTCGCACGTATTCAATTTTACAAAGCATACGTAAGTAACAGTACAATCAACCCTCCTATAGAAACCCGCCCTTTAGAAGACTAGGCAGCCATACATAATGTAATGAACGAAATTAATACATCAAACATTTTTCCATTCACATGCTTTAAATGACTTTAGTTTGTTCACACGCGCGTATTATATTTTGTTGTCAATCAAAGGGCATTGACCTTTATTTCGAGCGGCAATATATTAAAAAATTACGAAATACGTAATTTGACATGGAAAATTGAGCGTTTTATAAAAAATATCGCGCTCTAGAAGGGATTGTCGCACACGCCGCTTTATGGCATGTTGATTTACAAATTATAAATTTACTTTCTCAATTAAACATAATCGTGTTCCAGATAACCGAAGTAAACTACCGTTAGTTCCTTTGTTTGATTTCTGCTCCTTGGGATTTGACGATTTGAAGCTGATTCTACTATATTAATCATTGAGCTTCTTCACACAAAGCCAATACGATATATACAGGGGCCGCTCGTCGGTAAAATATTTAGGGGTGCTGCGGTTCATTGAAAATAAAAAAAGTATATTTAAAAGTGACTCAGTATGGACGGCGCGAGACTGCTCCGAGTCGCAGCTCAACACAGCGCTTAATGATGAGACCTCCCCACCCCGCTGCAGCCCCGCATCCATCCAATACACGACGCTGGTTGCGCTGACGAGCAAACAGCGCTCTCGTTTTACAGGCGTAACACTATATATAAAAAAACATATTTTTTCTCAATTGCTCCGCAGTGTATATGGACGATCCGCCCCTGTATTTTTGTATATCTCTTACAGTGATGCTATTTATTTAATGCTATTTTACTCTTAATATTGTTTTTAAAAATATAGAACATTCAACTATCTTTCATTATATTTTGATTATTTTCATAGAATTTTCTTATCAAAAACCGATAAAAGAATTATAATCATAATAACAAAATATTGTGAGAGTTATCTTTAGAATTCTCAGAATTGATTTAATTATGAATGCATTTCTGTTATATGATCCCTACGGAGTAACGACCGTTGACGAATAATATGCCATAACACTAAAAAACATGTCCATCGCACAAGTGAAATATTTGACCATAACATATTTATAAATGTGCGTGTTCTTCCGTAGGATGTAATTGTAACAAAATTCATCGCATAGTTCATTGAAACATACACACCATAGCTCCCCCGTATCAAATTTTATGATGCACTAAAAATAGTATGCGCTCACGCCATGCATTTATTTCCCATGCTCATTTTTTCCCCGTCTAATGATGACGATTCTTCGATTCTCAGGAAGTCTGCCCCCCTCCTCCCCCGTTCCCGGATTTAGTTTCGCGCACTTTGTTACCTGTTGATTTCAAAATCGTTCGTAAATACCCGGTCCAGACTATTCTATGTAGAAAAAAATGGACGTCGAACCAGTTTCTCTGTGTATAAAGTAAATATGTAGGTGTGTGTGTATTGCGCTGAAAGAGTTTGCCCGTAAGGGGGTCCCAGTTTATTATTCCGGATTTCCGGTCTGTTCATTGGACCGAGACTGGGGTTATGTCGGCACAGTTCCTCCGCATTCATTCCAACGCTACCCATACCCCCATTGTTTCGGAATTTGAATGAATTATCAATTGATTTCCCTTCCCTCTTCCATTCGTATTGCGACATTGATGTTTAACCTAATTAATTAGGGCCGCGGGATATGGCAACACTGCTGTCAAATTTAAATTACCGCGTTTTATTGCGTCACCTTTTAATTACGAATTCCTTAATGATTTTTTTAATAGAATATTGGATCAGTAGTATATAATTAATTAATCATTTATGACTTACCTTTTTTTAATATATTGATTGTTTTTTTTTTTCAGTCCCTTCTATAATGAGGAGTTCCAGTTTGAGGTGCCTCGCGGCTTTCGCTATCTATCTATCTATGTTTTCGACAGAGATCGACAATCTAAAAATGACAAAGTGCTCGGCAAAGTGGCAATTCGTCGAGATGAACTCAAAATATACGAGACCGATCATTGGTTTGCGCTCGGTCCCGTCGATGCGGACTCGGAAGTCCAAGGAAAAGTCAACATAGAGATATATTTCGAAGATACGCGGCCCAAAATCACCAACATCTCAGACGAATTGTCGACGTCGCCGACGCATTCGTTCAATTTATCGCTGGACAAGAATCACGTAAGCTCCGAGGACTATGAGAGTCACACGTGTCAAATTCAAAGTTATGACCGTAAAAAATCTAAAAACATATCGAAAAATATATCCGAATACTGTAAGGAAAGCATTAAATTTGGATCATGTTCGAGCACAAGCAGCCGAAAACTGTTATCCGAAAACACTTCTCTCGGCAGATCGGAAAGTTTAAAGACGAGCCCAATGACTGTAATCAACACCAGTGGGCCATCGAGTCTTCGAATACCCAAGACGTCGACGAGTTTTAATAATATACAAGAAAATGTGCATTCAAAATCGCACGGAACCTTCGAACATATCGTGTTTCCTACCAGGACAGACCTCCTCATAGACTATTCTGTGCTGCAGGAACAAAATCAATTCGTTAATTGTGTTGTTCAACAACCAGACTTGAAAAATAAAATATCCGTTAAAATACTCGAGTGCTCCGATCTGGCGCTAAAAAATGGACAGTGCGATCCGTTCGCGGAAGTGACAGTGCATTATAAAAGTGGTAAAAAGGTGACAAAAAGAACAAAGGCCAAGAAAAAAACTGTTAATCCCAAGTTTGACGAAAGTTTTGTGTTTGATCTGATGCTGGACAATGTTTTGTTTAGAGAACGCGAAACTATCAGTCACAATACGTACACCGTGAGTATTAAGCAAAATTAATAACAACATTTTAATATTAATAACTGATATATTTTTATGATTTTAAATAGATATGTCCGATAAACACATGGGGTGATGTAATACAAGACGTTACCGTAACCCTATGGCACGATACATCATTCTTAGGCGAAGTGAAGCTACCGTTACAAACTCCGGAACATCGTGCTTCACTCAACACCAGTGCATGGTATGCTAAATATTTTATAAAATATATTGAATCAGTGCAACGTATTAATCGTATATCGTATATTTTGATTCAGGTATTTGTTGGGGCCAAGACATGGACCTCAAAGCTTGGGCAGTTGGCATCAAGGTTTGTTGGAACAAGCTCGCGGCTCTACTCCATCGGGCACTCAATTTTCGAATGTGAAACCCTCGTCTCTCGGATCACTTCGGCTGCTTCTCGATCATACAATAGATCGCATTCTTCCACCGCCTGCTTACGAGAAATTAAAAATGTTATTGCTGCAACCTATTCAAAAGGTATATCTAAATAAATCTCTGTTAAATCTTTTTGTTTCGCTTAAATGGAAATATTAATCGAAAATATACCTTTGTAGCCCATCACGTCGTCGGCTGTGTATTTATTAGGAGAAATAGTTTGTAGTAAAGGTGATTCGTCTCAGCCTCAATCGAAAATATGCGATGTTGCAAAACCACTCGTCGGTCTCTTTACTCACGCCGATTTATTGGTACCCGTCATCAAAGCCTTGGCTGAAGTGGAGCTATCAACATTAACGTAAATTATTTTTGTCTAACATTTTAAAACGATTCATTAAATATTTTTATTTATTTTATTATTTGATTTTACAGAGATACTAATACGATTTTTCGAGGCAACACTCTGGTGTCCAAGATGATGGACGAAGCAATGAGATTGACAGGTCTGTCGTACTTGCAGAATACGTTGAAAAAGACACTGGATGTGATACTTTCCGAGAAGAAATGTTGCGAAATTGATCCGACCAGAGTGAAGGATCAACAAGTGTTTAATGCGAATTTCCTTAACCTGAAAGAATACGTTCAGAAGGTATTTATTTTATTAAATATTAGTTAAATTATATCATGTTTGCATTCTTATAATAAAATATATTTTATAGATACTCGATTGCATTACGCAGAGTTTTATACATTGTCCGGCAATAATGTGTCGATTATTTGACGCTTTGCGTCAATGTGCTGCGCAGAGATTTCCACGGGATACTGGCGTACAGTATTCCGTCGTTTCCGCTTTTATATTCTTGAGATTTTTTGCTCCGGCCATATTGAATCCCAGATTATTCGATCTAACGACTGAACACTTTGTAAGTATAAATTAAACTGGTTTTCTTATTAATTAATTTGTAAATATTATATTTAATTTTTCAATTGAAGGATCCGCAAACAGTTCGTACATTGACGTTGATATCAAAGACTATTCAAACATTAGGCAATTTTGTCAGTTCTCGTTCATCCCAACAAGTGTCCAAAGAAGAATATATGGCACCGCTGACTTCGCATTTTAAAGATATACATGTATGCATATTTAAATAATGCAATTGATATTCATTTTTTTTAAATATATTTTTGACAAATTAATGTATTTTTTAGGGTAATGCAATAAAGCAGTTTTTGGAAATCATTTCTTCCAGTACTGAAACGCAAAATAATATTCAAGAATCAACATCTATTCTACTAAAAGAAGGGTTCGTATTTCATATTATCATTAATGATTTTCTAAAATAAATTATGTTATAAATATTAAGTTATCTGGAAAATCGTGACGTATTTTAGACGGTCCTTTTGGACCCCCCGTCGTGTTGTGTTCGTTAACTTCTTATCATGTGGTTTGTGTTATACTGGTCATGGACATTCTCAAAAACACATTTTATCGTTTGAAATCTTTTTTTCATACCCTTGGTAAATAGAGGCATTTATTCCAAGTGAAGAAATTAGAATCTAGAATACTGAAGTATGGATAAACATATGAAAAAAAATTGAAAGGTGTGGAGACGGCAAAAGGAATTGTGACTTGGACCATGATGAGCCTTTACTCTCGCCAGTGATGAAATGCAAACAAAGTTAAATGTTGAACACATCGACACATTTATTAAATAGACAATATCATTAGTTACACAGCTTCTTAATCAATAAAGCAAGCACGTGACCCATGCGGCTCCTGGTACCCTCTAGTTTGCGACCTCTCGCAGTGACGGCACTTGTGGCGGTCCGGTGTCCAGAGTATCGACAGAGAGGTACTCTTCTCGATGATCCTCGACGAGGGGCCACCGGCTGAGGGCTCGACGCTAGCATGCCAGTCTGCGGTCTCAAGTCAGAGAGACTGAGGCGGAGTCTGCAAACAATCTCGGCGGTTGTCGGTTTGCTGGTCTATTGCGATGATGATTATATGTTCGGTGTCGATTATAGTTGTCATGGAAAGGACGAGAGGAGAGTCTCCAGAGCCGTCATGGCGGAGTAACGCAGGAGCGTGTTCACGCTACAACTGTGGGGGGAAGTCTGCGCAAGGGAAGCGAACCCCGTGGTGCATTTCCGGAAGACCACAGACCACAGACACCACATGAATTGAGCGGAGTCAATATTAACTCTAAGAATAAGGGAATTAAAAGAAGTTTTTACATAATCTGATCACTGGAGACGAAAACGGATACTTTATTCAAACCGACTTGGGGCCAGGTATCTAAAACAATCCTCAGCCCGGAGTTAATGTCAAAAGAACTGTTGCTGTTGTGTATGAAACTGTAAGAGGATAATCCATTTCAAAACACTTCCATGTGGCCAAACAATAACGGCACAGAATTGTTATAACCAGCTGGATAGGTTGAATGCTGCATTGAAGAAAAAAAAACCCGCACTTATGAATCAAAGTCAAGTGTTCCCGCAGCACGATAGCATTACAAGTTATTCGGAAAAAAACCAAAACTTGGGGTCCCAAATAAACCCCATTATCACGGCTAGGTTAAAATCATGTCATTACTTTCCGGATAACCTAATATTAGTCGTCTATATTTAAAATTGTATTATTTTATAAGTATTATATATTTATTTTTAATTTTGCTTTCCAATTGGATATCAGGATGGGGTGAGGTTTTCTATAATATTTGAATGATGGAATTTAATGTAAATATTTGTTTAATAATAATATTTTTAATATTTTAGAAGCATGATGAAACGAACGCAAAGAAAAAAGAAGTTTATGCGTGCGAATATGAAGAGACGCTATTTCCGATTGACCAGTTGCGAGTTGACTTATTCAAAGGGACCTGGCAAAACTGTAGATTGTTCCATACCTCTGGCTGATATTGTCGACGCACGGGCTGTACCACCTGATAAGCAAAATTTGTCAATGAATAATATGTTTAATATCGGTATAATAAATTCTCAATCATAAATTATACAATTGTATAAATTGTGTTATTTATGTTTTTTCTGATTTTTTTTTTAGTATATCGCGACCGAGCTTTGTTTATTCAGGCGAGCAATTGTGTTGAAAGAAAGGAATGGTTAGATCTATTAGGAAAATTATGTGAAGGGCATCATCATAAAGATTATAAGCGGTATCACACCGAGTCTTATTTACATGGACGCTGGGAATGGTAATTATTTTTTTTCTTTATTTTAATGAAGATTATATGTGTATTTAATTGTGTTTAAATTATAGTTGTTCAGAAACTAAGTCGGATGCGCAAGGATGTGCTAGCGTAGCGGCACGATCTCCGCCTGCAGGTATTCATATACGATTAGATCCGGCGAGAGACCTCCAACGAATACACTGTTTGTTATATAAGAATATAAAAGTCATCGATAAGCGATTGGATCAATTAAGACACGGTAAGAATGAAACGAACGAATAATTGAATTAATCGCATAGTACGTTTTAAAATTATTTTTATATATATATTATAGCTAATGTCAACGATAATCAACGTAATAATTTACTAATCGATGATATAGAATCGCAGAAAAAAACTTTGAAAGAATTGCGCAACGTTACATTCATGTTGGAGGATAAACATCGTGCTTATCAACGATATCTTGATAGAGAAACCAAATACGGAAGCAAGTAAGTGAAAGCAGCAAAAAGTGTTTCGTGAGTCGTTTATTTAAATATTAATTTTTTATTTTATTTATTTGCAGACAAGCACCTATTGGAGATGATAATTATCTCAATATATCGCGTAATGCAGATTCTGATAAAAATTTAATAATGTCTCACAGAAAATACGAATCGGGATCGTCCAGCTATTTATGTACCAATATGCAAAAAAACAAGACATCTATCACCTCGTCACCTTCGCTCGTAATCCCATCTGCGTATAGTATGAAATACACGAAACAGTTTGAACAATTACGACTGAATAATGCAGACGCGTATCTGAGCCAGAGTCTGCATATTGGATCAAGCACAGAATCTCTAAAGGATTCCGAAGAGAAAACTAAAACGAATAACACCAATAATGGCGGGTATTTGAAAATGTTTCCTTTTAAGAATGACATAAATATTGTGGAATCGTTGGGCGTTACTCATTCTCCAATGAAAAAATCGTCGAGAGGATATAGTGCTTCCGAATACGTCCACGTCAAGCCGAACGTTTCAATGCGAGACGAGGGGCTGATGATCCGAGGCAAAAAATCTCCAGAACAAAACAATTCGCAAAATTTTCAAGAATATCATCTCTTGTCAAACTTTACGAGCAGTCCCAAGATTTTGAACGATATATCGGACTGCAGCGGGAATATTGAAGACGTTCCGCCCGCTATTCCGCCGAGAAACCATCACGTGACGTCCCCGGACAATATGTACAAATACAAGAAGCCGCAAACACATTTGAATAAAGAAGTTCAAAGCAGAAACATAACCGATTACGAACATAAAAGTTTAGAACAATATCAGCTGCGAACGTCCAAATCCAACATCGACACTCTTGGGAGAGATCACAGCGAGTGTGTTTCCGACGATCGGATCAATATTGCCGTCAACGACGAGTGTGTGAACGAATTTCTTCATAATAATACTCAAGTAATGCACACGACACCGACATCAATTTTATCTCAGGAAATAGGATCTCAATATTCGAGCGATTTGGGTGATACGACCCAGCAGACGGACGAATTATGTGTTAATTTAATATACTCAAACCAAATGCATTTAGAGAAAGTACAAAAATCGTGCGCGGCGGATTCCGCTCATTTTAATCAGTCGGACTGCGAACCGGCGAGCAGTTCGAGTCCCGATTCGGAAATTTTGTATCGCAACGCGTGCAAGGAGAAGAGCGAGCCCAAAGAAGAGACGGGATTCTTTTCTAGGAAAAGCGATCAACGAAAATCGACACCGACCAAATCTAAAATCGGCAGTAAGAAGACGAACAGCATGGACGGCGGCATCGAGACGTTGGACGGGCCGAGCCGCCCTCAGCCGTCGACCAAATCGCACCCCCCGCTCTCCGATCGACTCACCCCATCGTTTTTTAAGAAAAAAACCAAAGTGAATACAGATTCTGTTAGATTACCTCCTATTTGTTGAAACGGGGAACAATTTAGATGTACGTAATATATTTTTCATTGATCTATTAAAAAGAAAATTTATGTTGTGTGTTAAAGAGAAGACTTTGATGGTTTGCCGTGTTCGGTGAGCATGAGTTGTTGTGGAAATTGGTGCTAGAATCTGTGATGGCTTTAGAAAACTTTAAGGAAATGTTATTTGAACTTAATTATTTATGTTTCTGTTTTGTATGGTGCGTACTTCATCCCATTATACTCGATAAAAACACAATTCACTAAACAAAAAAAGTATTTTAAAATAATTATTGATAAGAAATTCCACCGAGACGACATTTATTTAATATAGTATAATTTTTATTATTTGTTTGCCATATTTTATTTATTCACATACGAATCGACCCACACATCCGACCCCATTAATAAACGTAAAGCCATAATCGTTGTATATTTTTTTATACAAATATTAAAATCAATAGGCGAATAAGATGTACGATAGTTTTCTACAGAATTTAACTTATTTATTTAACTATTATATTTGCTCTGTAGTTTATCACAAAGTTCATAATGCTCTTAATATCGTGTCGAAATTTTTACGACGATGCATATGATTCAAAATCGACTGATTATGTAAAGAAAATATATCAAAACTAGACATAAGCTTTGGTATATCGGCGGTGTTCGTTCGATCGATTAGCCGTTAACGAACACTGTAATAATATTTTGGATATCAGATCCAAATTCGTTTAAATTTTCAAATATTTATCGTTTTGACAAGATTTTCCACGTCTAAAAATAAATATATATCGTAATATCGTAGAATGCACGTTGAACAAACTAATTATACTATTCTAATTTTTTGTCACAATTTATCGTATAGAAAACGATTATTGCACCGTATCGTATTAGTTTTTTGTTTCAGACGACTATGCATGTATTTTTTTTTTAATTTTTACTTAATTAATAATACTAATTATTAATTTACTCGTATCTTACATGATTAATTTATTAACGAAAGATTCATAAAAATTACTCATTATCGTAATACAATGTAAATTATTGCCATAACTTTATTAAATAAATTTTAAAGCAATATTTTTTAAATTATATAGTACGTACGTATCGATGAAACATCCGACGTATGATTTTAATTTTGTGGATTAATCAGTTGTAATGCGAAATACGTATGCTTATAAAAAAAAATAATAAAATAAAATACATATGGGTTGTGCTTTATGTATACTCACAAAGTAATACTGTGATTTAACATAAGGACCTTTAACACCAATATGTATGAATGTATATTCAAATTAATCTTCGTTTAATTTGATAATTTTGCTCTTAGAATTAATTCAGTGTTGACAATATAACATTTTAATGCATTCGTTGTAATCTGTGCACATATATATATTTTTTTTTTCCGACGATACTATGCTTTTACTCTCGTATTCGGTGTTTTTCATCCTGTAGGTTTGCATTTTATTAGGTTATTTGGAAACGATCTAGTTTTTGATTTAATTTTTTTTAGTAGTTCTTTTGTTTGACTGTTGTTTTTTTATGTCAATGATTATTCATTGTAAAGCATCTATCTTTTTTTAATCCTCGGCCATTTTATCATCATCATTATAGGCGTAACAGCTCTATTGTAGAGCACTGGCCTCATCCAACATCTTTTTCCTTTTTATACTGTGCAGTGTCCTTACGTACATAGTCCAGTCAACTCAGCCTCGGTCTAACCTTTCTCTGTGGACAGGAAGGCTTATTAAGCTGCCTTTTCAGCTGCTGTCTGTCCCTAATCCTTGACATGTGACTGGCCTACTGGAGTCTGGCCACTCTGACATTAGCTGTGATCGGTATATCCTTGTATAGTCGGTACAGCTCCTCGTTGTTTCGGATACGCCATTCCCCGGTCGTGGAATACGGTACTAAATATTCGTCTCAGAATTGTCCTCTCCAAGATGTCCAGTTGTTGCTCATCTTGTTTTGTCAAAGCCCAACATTTAGATCTGTATGTTAAGGACGGACCTGATGAGGGTCTTTTGGAGATTGATTTGGTCTTCTTTGAGAGGAATCTCGACCGTAGATGCTTTTGAAGTCCAAAGTACTTCTTCTTCGTACTTCCAAATTGATTTCATTGATAATTGTAATAAGTGAGCCGAGATATGCGAATTCTTAGAAGGCCTCGAAGCTGCACTATCCGACTCTAAGGTGTTCAAGGATACGTCTTTGTCTTGGTATTGTTGATCCTTAGTCCCATGCCAATTGCCGCTCTCATTATTCACTGGCATTCATCTTTGAGAGTCGCCCGAGATCTGGCTACAATGTCTATGTCGTCCGCATAGGCAAGAAGCTGATTTATTAAAAATGTTAAACAACAAACTAAAAATTATTTGAAAACGACAATCATTTCCGAATAATCTAATATTTAAAATTAAAATTAATTATTATTTGTTCAATTTTGTTGATAAATTTGGAATGTTTACTCTCTATTTTTTTTTTTATTATTTTATTGAGATATCAGAAAGAAACTTATTTTCACGTAAATGGAAATTATGAAAATATGTGGCGGTGTCCGGTATTTGTGCAAATTCACGCTCGTCGTATCGGGGATGTATTGAATTATTAATATTTTTGTACAAACGTATAAAGCTTTAACGTTACAAGATGTGAGTTTGATTTCGATAAATGTATTATTTATTTAAGATTAATTTATGAACTATTGTAATATATTTTTTCACTTGTACAAAATGTATTTTTCTAATTGCGCATATAAAATATTTGATATTTTTATATACTAGTTGTTAAATTTGCTATGATCTGATTATGATTTAATATTATGTAGATAGCTATAGATTTTTTTTTTAAATAAGACTAATTTTTATAAATATCTAAATTGTGTTTATTTCACTTCTTCGCAAGAGTTCCTTCTTATTAGGTTTTTTTTTTGTACGTTCCATGGATTTGCTCCAAATGTTTCAATGTACGCAAATGCGGGAACAATCTGTTAGTTCAGTTAAGATAGAACTATGAGTTTTCGAGCGCCGCGGGTGCCGATCTGTTTGTATTTATTTACGAGTGTATGAATGTGTTTATAAATCGCAATATTGGCTCGGTAAAAATTGTTTCAATTGCATTATTTTTTTTTTGTTGTAAATTTTATACTATGACATTCTTAATGTATTAATTTAATCCTTAGTTGTATTATTTTTACTTTTGTATTGTATATTAATTCTCAAATAACGGAAGTAATATTTTTTTTATTATTTAATCAGTTTGTATAATTTGTGCCATTTGTATTGTGTAATCAAATATAATGATTTCTCTCATAATTTTAATATTCGCAATAGAAGAAAAACTAAACGACATTTTATTGGAATAATCTCAGAAGTTTATTTATTTATTAGGTTGTATTATTGTATAGCGATAATAATAATAATTTAGATTATTTATACACGTAATAGAGGATAATAATTATAATATACAGATCTTGTATAAAAATCCACTGATATTCTCGTCTTATTAAATTCAAATATATATATATATAAAAACGATTATTGCAATATTCGACAATGTTACACGTCTCATTTAATTGTTCTGCATTTGATTTTCTTATTATTTATTTTCGAGTTGTAAGGTGTAATTTTGATGTTACGATGTTAACATAAAAAAATAAATCGCAGCTAACAAGAGATAAATGACTTTTATTTAAAACATTACTGACATGATACCCAAGAACCGAACTTGATTCGTTTAGGAAAGATGTTCAAGGTCCAATCCGTTAAATTAAGATGAGTATTTCATTTCATTGCATAGACCTGGAGCTTATTTATAGAAATGTTATAGAAATGTTATCTTAAAAGATATCGAAACTTAAAAATTTTAAATTATTAACCGGTTGAGGGCTCGTGCGCTCCAAAGACACTTGTTTAAGGCTCTGACAGATGAGCTAAATTGCCAATTTGGAGACCTTCTGTTCTATACAGAAATCCATTGGTTGAGTAAGGACATGTTCTTCATCGGTTATATGAATTTTTACCTACAATGGTCGAATTTTTCAAGGAAAGTGATAAGACATACTCAGAGATTACAAATTTTGGGTGGCTGCGGGATTTTGTCTTTTGTGTGGATTTTACATGAAAAATTAAATGACCTGAACGTTCAACTTCAGGGACAAGATAAAATTTTAGGGGAATGATCTCTGAAGTACAGGTATTTTCCAACAAACTTACATTTTGGGAACATAACCTAAGTTGTGGAGAAGTCAAACATTTCTCCTGTTTGAAAGAGAAGCTGGAAAAAGAAATAAATCGTGAAATCTATAAAGTCGAAAATCATGTCCAAGCTTGCGAAAACACTTTGATCTGCGGTTTAGTGACTTTAAAAGTTGAGATGCTTGGACAATTTGTTTCAGCTCCTTTTATAAATTTTTACATTAAAAACTATCCAGCTGTATCGTCGAAAATTTTCAAGAAGATGAACCTTCATCAGAAATGATATTGATAGAATTTCAATGTGATTTGTTGCTTAAGAGGTTTGCCTCAACTGCAGAATCTGTATGGCCTTTCGTCCCAATAGAAAAATATTCAATTTTAGTTTGAATTGCACTCAAAATGAAGGCATTGTTTTGTTCTACTTATGAGAATCAATGTTTTCCACTATTAAGATGGTTAAAAGTAAATACAGAAACCGACTCACAGATGTACATCTTAATAACTGCATTCGGATGAGAGTGACTCACTGAGAATTGAAAAAATTGTGGACGAAAGTGAATGCCACTAATTCTTTTTAAATAAATAATTTAAGTATGCATTTTATTTTTTATTAGATGTCTGATGTCCTAATTTATTTTAAGTAATATAATAATATTGTGTATGGTACGATAAAGGACTATAATAAGTAGCTCACATCTATCTTGAGTTTAGCGACCACTGTTCAAAACCTTTGATCGGGCTTTCTAATCAATACGATCCTGAACTACGCAATGAATTATTGTTCCTGACATTTCGATGCATGCGAAGAATGGCAAAGCCATATGAAATCATTTACAAACATCAATGATGTCTCATTATATGTGTACAAGTTACAAAGAAACATAGATAAATTTCGCATGTTATAATAAAAAATTAATCAGTTGTTATATTTTTGTAAAACTAAATTTCTGTAAAAAGAGATTTTGAAACTGAGAAAAAAAAATTGAGAAACAATGGTTAAACATTTGATGAATTGATTCAATTTCGAGGTGTGGTTATGTAAAAAAAATTAAAAATAGCAATAGCGATAAAAGGCTCAAAAAAACTTGATTTCTGTCAGAGTTTGGCCCGAGCGTCTTATGCGCTAATCAGTAATCAGTCTGTCGGCGACTGTCCGCTCGCGTGCCACAGGTTGGAGCCGCTGTCGCCAAAATATATGATAATTAAACATAAAAAGGACCAACATTACAAATCATTAGCAGAATATCGCGTATGTATAGTGAATGTGTCAATATATCATTCGAGTTTGATTGAGACGGATTGAGGTTATGTCATGTTGATACGTGAATATTTACATTGAGTTTTTCTTTACATAATTTTTTTGTATCACGTGAGATTATGAACTAGTGTCAAAATAGAAATAGATTCATCTACATTATATCTAACAGTTAAATCGACGTATTTTAATCATATTTTTTATAAAATTATATTATGAATATTTTTTCATATATTCAGTTGAAACTTGAAATACAACTGAGCAAATATTAATACAAATACTTTAATCGATATGTTATGAATCATGTGAATAGTTTATATACTTATAATAATATTTCAGATTAATTAATAAGATGTCTTTCCTGGGTGTGTTGCAAAGAGCGAGGACGAGGTAATTATAATACGCATGAGATTTTCATGAAATATAATAAAAATATAGTTGTATTATATATATATATTTTTTATTTTAGCGGACGATATTCATTTTATAATGGTGTCCGTCGAAGATATTACAGCGTGCAAAATTTAGATATAAAATCTGACATACCGATAAATCCGATAAACAAAGTTTTAATAGCTAATCGAGGCGAGATAGCCTGTCGCGTAATTAAAACGGCCAGAAAATTAGGTATACAGACTGTAGCAGTATATTCCGACGTAGATAAACACGCAATGCATGTAAAAATGGTAAGCATTTCAATTTTTTACGCTGTACTGTTTAAAAAATGTTCTATATTGTACAGTCGGATATTTTTTTAGGCGGACGAGGCGTATAACATCGGCCCAGCTCCATCGCAGCAGAGTTATCTCAGGGGCGAGAAAATATTAGATATCGCCAAAAGAGCAGAATGTCAAGCTGTGCATCCCGGTTACGGATTTTTGTCGGAAAATTTAGAATTTGCCGAAAAGTGCAAGACTGAAGGAGTCATCTTTATCGGACCACCGTCTACGGCTATTCGAGACATGGGAATAAAGAGGTTTGTATTTAGAAATACATACATATCATGCTCTATATATTAGTGGTATATGTCGTATCTTCGACTCATCATTTTGGAAAGACGTATGTTAAGTTTTGAGACAAAAAAATCTCTTTTCCAAGTCTAACGATAATGAAAGAAATGTGTTCATCATAAGAATATTTGTGGAGTTGCATGCTGTTGCAGTTTCACATGAAAAAATGGAGATATTGGATGTCAGGATATGCCAATGTTGGTTTTAAATTCCTGGGAACATTGTTTTAGAAAATGAACCCGTAAAAGGACAGCGTAGTCAAGGGAAAGAAGTGGCTTTGAAAACTGAAATCAAAGCAAAACCAATAATGACTATCGATGAATTATTTAATAACATCGACGTATCCTCATCTATTACTTAAAGATGTCTAAAAATATAGGAAATATTCAAAGACATGGTGTTAATGTCCCACACTATTTGTCCGATAGCAATAAGAGGAAATATCTCAACATATGCAGATTATTGTAAGAAAAAAAGGAATACTGCTCACTTCTTCGAGATTTAATTACTAGAGATAAGAAATAGGTTCTTCACTCGAACGTTGCGAAGATAAAACTGTGGTTAACCCCTGGTTGAGTTTAGATCGATGGAAGATTTTTTGTAAGGCAATAAAATTTAAACAACGAATGAGATAGAATCGGCTCTTTCTGGGTATTTTGATTCAAAACCATGGGAATTTTATAAAACAAGAATTTATGGCTCAGTAAATAGATGGAGGAAAGTCAAAGATACTATTGGAAATTACTTTGTTTGATACATTTTTAACCTAGCTGTGCCGATGGGGTCTATTTGGGACTCCAAGTTTTTGAGTTTTCCCGAATATTTTACGAAGTATTTGTCCAAAAAAGTCTAAAGAATAAATATTATAAATAATTATTGACCTTTATTGTCAGTATTTGCGAAATAAAAATATAAAAACAAAAATATTCGATGATATATGAAGATATCTTGACTTATTAAACTATTTTCCCTTATAAATAGACCCCCTTCGGATGACGCTGTTGGTTTCGAGCCCCCGTGACGGATCGGTCAATAAACCGTTGAAAATTTTAGATAATAATATGTTTTATATCATTGTTTTATTAGCACGTCGAAAGTTATTATGTCCGCAGCTGGCGTTACGATAATTCAAGGCTACCATGGTGAAGAACAAAGCTTGGAAAAGCTTCAAGATGAAGCCAATAAAATCGGATTTCCATTAATGATAAAAGCTATTCGTGGCGGAGGAGGAAAAGTATATTTTTTGCAATTTTAATACCATAGTTTTATATCATTTTATATATTTAATAATTTTTCAGGGTATGAGAATTGCAGAGAAACCCGAAGATTTTTTAAATGCCCTTGACTCGGCTAAAAGAGAATCATTGAAAGCATTCGGCGATGATAATGTACTTTTAGAGCAATATATATCGGATCCTAGACATGTGGAAGTTCAGGTAAATTATACGCTAATATAAAAATAGCGTATATTATTATATTTATTAAAAACCTTTTAATATAATGGTATTATTGTAATTAAAAGGTGTTTGCGGATATGCACGGCAATGCTGTACATTTATTTGAAAGAGATTGTTCCGTGCAGAGACGGCATCAAAAAATCATCGAAGAAGCTCCCGCTGTTAGTATTTATTTATACGTAAATAATAAATATTATCTATGTAAATAACGATAATTGATTTAATATTAATTCTTGTTTTATTTAGCCTGGCTTATCTCTCGAGACTCGTATGGCATTGGGGGATGCGGCCGTTCGAGCTGCCAAAGCCGTCGGATATGTGGGAGCCGGAACTGTTGAATTTATCCTTGACCGTAAAAATCATTCATTTTATTTCATGGAGATGAACACCAGATTGCAAGTAGAACATCCGATTACTGAAATGATTACGGGCACAGATCTCGTTGAATGGCAGTTAAAAGTAGCGTCCGGCGAGCCTTTGCCTGTGTCGCAATCTGAGATTTTATTATCAGGACATGCCTTTGAATCTCGAATCTATGCCGAGGATCCCCGAGGTGGATTTTTGCCGGGAGCCGGCTCATTAATCCATATGTCTATACCAGAAGCGTCTAAAGATGTGAGGATAGAAACCGGAGTTGAACAAGGCGATGAGGTTTCAGTACATTATGATCCTATGATAGCGAAGCTGGTTACGTGGGGAAAGAATCGCGAAGAAGCATTGGCGAAAATGAAAAATAAATTGGCTGATTATCAGGTTCGATTAAAAATAATTTGCATATTTACACGGATTTCTATAAAATAATGTTTTTTTAATAGATTGTCGGATTGGAGACAAATGTCAATTTCTTAATGCAGTTGTGTCGCCATGAAGCATTCCGTAAAGGCGACGTCCATACTGCTTTCATTAAAGATCACGAGCAAACCTTATTTCCTGAGTTGATATTACAAGACAAAACGCTGATACAAGCAGCACTTGGAATGGTAAATATAACCTCAATTCCCTTAAATATTTATTTTAAATTTAATATTACGATATTTTTAAGATTTTACACGAGCAATACGAGAGCACTAAGAAAATGAAAGATTTCGGTATATACGTACCTCCCGTCGGTTGGAGATTAAATCATCAGTTGGTTATGAATTTGAAATTTAAATTTGATGGAAAGGGTATGTAAATAATTTTAAGTAAATAATATATTTTATAAATATATTTAAAAGTAATTTTATTCTAGAATACGGATCGAATGTAACGTTTGAACGAAAGCCGGGCACATTTACAGTCGAATTATCTAACGGAAAATCATATAAAGTCATCGGACAATTGAAAAAAGTAAATAATAATTTAGTTCTGGATTTGACTATCGATGATTCAAATAACCGATGCAACGTGGTAATCACCGAAGACGATGTCAACATTTTCGATCTGGTAATCTTATTTATACATTTTGTTATTGTTTTTATTATGCATAATAATTTTATTATTTTTATTAGGAGGGCAAAACTGTGCTCCAAAGAGAAAAGCCGAAATATCTCGCTAAACTCGGAAAAGATACAGGGTTTACTTTCGATGCCGGTTCAGCTAGATCGCCTATGCCTGGAGTTTTAGATAAATTGTTTGTTAAAGTTAACGATAATGTTAAAAAAGGAGATCCACTCTTCGTAATTATCGCAATGAAAATGGAATACGTCGTCAAGGCCGGTAGGGATGGAGTAGTAGAGGAAATTGCTTCATATAAAATCGGCGATAGCATTGCGAAAAATACGGAATTAATTAAACTAAAAGAGGAAAAGGCGTAATCGAACAGCGATTCATTATAAAATTTATAAAATATGTATAAATGCATTCGTATTGTAATTATGTCTGAAACGAATTACATTCCTAATAGATAATATATATTTTTTTAAGTCAATTATATTTTTATCCACATGTCATATATATTTAATACAGTTTTATGTAAATTTGTAAATACAATATTGTTTTGTATATTTTTAATAAAGTGTTTTAACAAATAATAACTAATTTTAATTTTAATTTTATGAACGTTTTAATAAATAAGCTATTTGTATAATAAATCTGTGATAATTAAATCTTAAAACATCATCAATTAGAATGTAGTTGAGTGAAGAAAATTTCAATTGCACAATGACAGCAATGCAGTGTTGCCAGCTTTGATTATTATCAGCATTTCAACATTGAAATATGTATTTATTATATTCTGGTTATGTTTATATTGTAATATAAATATTATTTATCATACCAATATGTTTAAAAAAATTAGATTAACTGAATTTTGGTTATGGTCAACAAAAAGATGATTAAAATCGTTTTATAACACAGTTACTGTTTAAACAAAAGCATTCACATTACCATTATTTTATTTTTTATAATGGATAGATACACATCAGACGGATTATTAAAAGTGGAAGGTAGTCATAGTGCGTACATGAAGGCTGATCATCTCCTGTTGACGAGGTTATTTTTTAAATTTAATATTCATTTTTTAAATGCTCATTATATCTGTACGGTATCATATTCTTGGTTCATGACACATTTCCCATGTCTGAGGAGTATATATTCAATCGGTCGATCCTTTTTTAATTTAATCTGGAGGTTTTATCATCATTAGTTTATGAGCTCAAAAGGATCTGTCTCCAGCAGCATACCTCGGAGGCATTCAATCTTCACATATTTGCCATTCTAATATAAAAGCACAGAAAGCCAGGGATCGTATAAATAAAATCATAATGATATAAATATAAAAAAAAACATTATTGATGTCTTAGAATTTTATATCGTGCATCGCATGTATTACCATGGACGACACGCTATTATTTTGTATACATACTTATTAATATTAAAGTAATTTGAAATCCAGATAAAATATTCACCTTACTTTTTCATGCGATTCATTTTATTAAAATTAAATATCGTATTGAGGCACAATCAAATATATAAAAAAATGTACAATATTAAAACATTATTTGTTATACCATATTTTTTTATCGGATACTATGAAATTTAATTTAACCTCTATAGTTTTCGGATTCTCTTAATTAAAAAAAACGTTTTTTTACTATATAAGACTCCATTTTAGTTGGTTGTCGAAAAGGTTACACGTTTTTCGGTGTGCTTGGCAATTTTTTACTTGTGGAAAATTATTTTAACCAAACAACGTTATTATCTCCGTATTCATCGGACATTTTCTTATTCCTGAAGTTGAACAAAAACACGAAATGATGTCAACATTGAGGAGATTAAAACAGAATCGCTAAAGGATCTAAACGCCATCCAAAAAAATGAGCGTTGCAGGAGTGCTTCGAAGATTGGATTAAGCGGTAGCAGTGTATTGACATCTAAGTTCTCAAAGATGTGAAGTAAGGCTAAAATAATAGCCTTGCTCAAACCAGGAAAGCCCCCATACGACCCTTAAAGCTTTCGGGCAATTTCGTTGCTATGCCATCTTTTGGAATTGTACGAGAGACTTGTGTGTTGTTGAATCTTATTGAAAGTATAGCTCCAACAGTTGACTAGGAACTAATCAGAATTCTGGCGGCCTTTAGACCAGATAAATCAAGTTCCAGACAAATCTTGACGATACGGTTAACCATAACCTCCTACTAGTCAAACTTTACAATATTACAAAGGACCATCATCTCACTAGCATTACAGCATCAATGCTTAGAAACATACGGTATTTCGCAATACTACGAGCGAAAAAAGCCTATGGAGGACAAAAAAATGGTCTACCCCAGGAAAGTGGTCTAGCGCCTTTGCTCTTTAACATATATATAAACGATTAGCTGATAGACGACAGGACCAGCCTATGCCTCTATATCATTGCATCACAAAGTACGTCTTTGACGGCGAAAGAGGAAGAATTAACCAGAGCACTGGAAAAGGATTGGATGTCTGAGGATCGTAACCATTCTTGTTTGAAATTTTCTTGATTATGACTCTTCAGGATCCTGCATTCTGATCCTGAAGCTCGCATCACAGTTACGTCGGTGAAGGCCGTGGCGGTCTTCACTAGGTCGCTCCAGTGGGTGGGCGCCCTGCCCCTTCCCGTCCTTGTACGTTTCCATGCGCAACGAGGCTCTCAATGCTATCGTTTCTTCTAACGAGATATCCAAAGTATCGAAAAATCCTTTTGAGACATGTAGCAGAAATCGGTCATCTTTATTGGTCCCCATTTCTTTCAGGACAGACACATTTGTGCCTTTAGCAGTCCATGGTATTCTCAGTAGGGGTTGGTAACATTACACTTGAAGGGCGTCAATTTTCTTTTGCAAAATCTTCTCTATGGTCCAGGTTTCCACGCCCTAAGTAAACATTGAGAATACCAGATTCTGCACTAAACATTCGCCTTCTTATTTCTGGCTTACAATTTATCTTACTCGTAGTAGATATAGAAATTCTTCAACCCTCTCCATGTCTGGAAGATTAATGGATCTGGATAACTAATTACTTCTATGGACTATTATCAGCTTGGTTTTAGTAATCTCGAGTTCTAGTTTTTTAATTACACAGATAACTCTTTTGAACAGTTCGACCATTTCTTCTTTGTTCGTGGCTATCAATATAGTATCGTCTGCATATCTTAGATTGGAATATCGTCTAATAACAGGATGGCTAAAACTGACAAAGGTGGTAAAAGCACACGTCTTGGCAGGAATTGCACCGCCTGATATAAGACGTACGGTGACGACTGACGTTCAGCGGACCTATCAAACCTGGGACACAAAAAACCTTTAAGTTTGGACATGAACTCTCTCTTGGAAGGCTCAAGCCAAGAGCCAGATTTTTCAGAACAGTAAACGCAGTCACAGCTGCTGCGGAAATGAGTCAGGAAGTGGAGGAAACTATCCAAGTGCGTGCAATTCGATCTGCAACCAGCAGAGACGCTTTAACCCTGCCATATGCCGAGTGGAACACGCTCAATAGACTCCGGGCATTAGAGCGGATATCGCAAGGACAATGGTAGCCATGTAGAATTTGAGATACTCGAATGAACTTGCGACCTAGGATTGCTGAGAGGTGTAGATCTTCACTCATCACTTGCAGATGTGTGTTAACCTATCCCTCCTACACCCATGAAGATCTGCTTAACTCAATCGACGCGGCCATAAAGCTGGCCCAAATCGACCATGACATTTAAAGGATCTAAAGTCGGACACGAGACGAAGATGAAATCTATTATATCTGATAGAGATCGTTTCGAAGGACACAATAATAGTATTGATGAATAAATTAAGTTTATTTGCGAAAATATTTTCCTGTAACATAGCAGCCACTCCGGATAATTAAATTTTTATTTTAGGAAATGTTCATTTATTTAACAAGTTTTCCTGACTTTGTTAATTATTGTCGCGAAAAAAAAACACCCCTGTCTGAACTTTGCCATGGCGAGTTCCGGGCTTCGAGCACTGGTTGCTTTTTACAATTTTATTCGACCGCAAAGTCATTAGAGGTCTTTTAAACGTCTCCAGCCACTATTACCAAAGGGGACATCCGCCGGTGAGATTTCCAGCACTTACTTTTTATTAATTAAGTGGATTTAGGGAGATTTACAGCTTGTGGATCCGCGGCACGCTACCCTCGAGGAGGTGATTCATTCGCTGCTTGGGAGCAGCGCCATAAAACTTGGAGGCCCATTTTTTTCAAATGCCTCAATCCCCTTAAGTGATTTATTTCTATATCGACCATTTGAACTAAATACCGGCTTATTTCTTTACAAAATGTTGCATACCCCGCGAATATAATTCCTTGTTCTCAGGCCTACCATAAAAATAAGTTTATAACCCCCCCCTTCATCCGCCCCCCCCCCCCCTAACTCTTCGCGCACTAAACATCGCCAAGCAAATTGTTTGCTAAAATATAATTCGACATGGCGGTAGTAAATGATAGCGTGCATTTAATACTGGGCGTAAAATTTGTACGCTGTTGTTTTCATACATATATAATTTTCTGATAACGTCAAATAGCAATATGGCTAATTTAAATGTTGCCAGGTATGCGATTTTTTTATAGAGCGATAAAATATTATTATAATCATTTTAATTTAATTAAACATTTTTACTTAAATTATATTTACATATTCAGATTAAAAACACAGTCTCATACTCCACATTCTCTGTGGACCAGTAGTGTAATATTTATAAACCTCTTTAACGCGTCTTTTTTAATGTAAAGCATATTTAATGCAAGTGTAAGTATTTTCTCGAACAATTTTGTTTTTTTAGCTAGTGATGTTGAAATTCTCAAATCCCTAGATAATTAAGAAATAATCTTGCGTTTGTAGATGCAAACTCGTTATTTTTTTTTCCGAATCAAGATCATAATGACATTAAAGCCTCAATTGAAAAAATGTTATCTCCATTTCATTACTCTTCGGTCGTTCTTGGTCTTGATGATATTCGATTCTGAAAAGCTTTGCATTTATGTTAACCTTGCCGTGCCGATGGGGTCTATTTAGGTCCGCAGTTTGATTTTTCTCGAATAACTCCTTTAATATTAATATAAATCCTATATGTCACAAACGCAATTTTCTAAATATTATAAATAATCATTATCCTTTATATTAACATAAATAACAATTTTTGCTTTTGTTGTCACGGCCGCGACGTTTTTTCTTGCTCGCATCCGGTACGATGTGCCAAGTGCGAGCGAAACGTACGAGTGATACGTTCTGCGAAATCTCAATCGGCGGCGAATGCTCAGTTTGCGGCGGAACATCGTCGAGTGCGCTTGTTATTTACATGTCATTTTGATTAGTTAAAAATTCCAAAATATCGACCAAATTATGAAGCATTTCATGAATAACTATTATTTATTATTCTTAGTTAATTTAATATTATTTATTCTTAGAATAATAAATTTTAAAAAAAAGTCAATTTATTGATGAAGAATTCATTAATATATAGACTTGAGGTGATTTCGGTCTATTTTCCATGATAAATAAACCTCCTTCGGATGACGTAGTTGTTTTCGGTTAAGTGGTCAAGTGGCGCTCAAGTGCTGAAAATTGGAAGAATTTTAATTTATTTTCTATTACATTTAGTGGCTTTTCTACCATCCAAGTCCTAGTTGAAAAAAGTAGCATACAATATCTGATGTGGGCTTCGTCAATTTCTGGTTTCATCATTTATCCTTAACAATAATATATTTTATACACAGAAATAATGCTAAACAATAGTTCTAAGTAAACAAACATAGTGATATGCTCTCTTAACCATGTATGGGCACAAACTGCACTCGAACATTTGGTTATAAAATACGCGATTTCTTTCGGGTCCCCCTAAAATATTGAATCTATAACGTTGTATGAATTATAGTTTGTATCGAAGGTTGATCATGGATATTGGTTTTCCAGACACCTTATATCTATATATCATAATCGGAAAATTTACATATTTATGGGGGACTTAAGGGATTCAGATTTGCATGTTGTTTACACGGTATTCCATAAGTTATCGTCTACATTAATAGTGACGTCTTACTAGAGCAGTAATAATAATTAATTATGTATGCAGGTCGCGTGGTGAACTATGACAATGTCTTAAGTGTGCCAGGGGATGCAGATGCGGGTTCAGAGTTAGTTTTTATTGTTATTATTTTACTGCGTTTGCAAATGTCGGCTGCTTACGTTTTGCTTGATCAAATTATTCGTAGTCCAAATGGCACTAGTGCCGTGATAATGACACTCCTGTCTTGGGCGCGGCCGTGTTGTAAAAAAATCACATAATTTTATGGCGGCTTGGCACATGCCGCAGCGATCAATTCGACCGACGCCGGACGACGTCCGTGACTCGTGCTTTCCGTTTCCACGTCGTCGCCGTTTGCAAAGATTGATTCCGACGCGAATTAGATCGACTGCATTCGACTGTGGATTCTTGGGCAGGTGGGGTGGCGTGACTGGCTCAAGGTCCTATTGATTGCTTTCGCTTTGCATACAATGCCGCGGGGGGCCGAAATCCACGGACCTGCGATGGTCCCCTGCCCACGGGATCATGCACGAAAACGAATCAATCGTCACGGAAAGGGGGGAGCCGTGCGGCGATTCAATTGTTTATGGTTCGTGCGTAGAATATCCTGGCAACATTTCGCAGCCGAATTTAAAGCCGATGTCATGCGCGTATTTTTCCGTGATCCTTGACATTTGGGGATCGCGGTTTTTTCACCGCACGATAATATTCAATTTGACATGTTGTTTCTGCACTGTACACGTACGAAAAAAATATGATACAATGATAATGGTCAAGTAACATGTACTGTAATAAATTCATCTTTTTTTTAATATCCGCCAGGAGACGCCTCTAATGCGCAACGAAATTCCTGGAGTTGTCACGTATTACCGAGGTGACACATGATGGAAGAGGGTCCGCCAAATCCGATAATCCATGTACGACATTTCTGACTATCAAAAGTCCTCTTAATAACGTTTAAATTTAGCGAGAATCAACCGCCACGTTTGCCTTTTAAAAAGTATATTTTTGGCCAATACATAGAAATATTCATCCATATTTTATTGCAACGCATAAATCATATGTCAAGATTTATAGCGCCGATTATTTTGGATAAAATCGAGTGCTTATATTTTTAAAACAAATTACATTCGGTTTACGATATCTCGAAATAAGCTGATAATGCGGATGCATGAGATACTTTCGCGCTTGCTGCTTCTGTTGATTGTTAAATTAGTTTCAGCTCCCTAAAGATAAAGAAAAAAATATTATTAGAAATACGACAAAATTTAATACCAGTCTTGGACCGAACGAAATCGAATTTTTAAAATTTAGTAGAAACCAGATTTTCTGAGATGAAGCAGGTCGCGGTCATCTTTCTTCAGTTGATAATGTACAACCATAGTTAAAAATTATACGAATACTTCTTTACTAAGGGTAGGAAAAGCTTGAGAATTGAAACAAGGAAGCTTTATTGTAATGTACAATAGTTTAAAATGATGAAATAACTGGAATGGCAACTGTTTCCTGATTTGAATACTATATTATCCATTTTATTTGCTTTTTCTGTATTTTTTGTGCGATTTGAGTCTTTTAGATCTAGAAAGGGGGATGCTGTATTTATGGTATCTTATCTCCAGTATCTTGAAGACCTACTAGATATCCTTTAAGTGCTGTTCGATCTCCAGCGGATGATCCTTCAAGTTTAACGATTTTAGGTCGAGTAACGTGGCCTATTTACTCTGAGATTGCCATTACGATATCTGTTGTTATACTTCAATTAATAATAATTACTTTAATTAAGAATTCACTCTCAAGTTATGTTATTTTTATTTTATTATTTTATTTCAACTTTTCCTAAAGTTACGATACGATATTCAATATGTCAGTCACCATCTTGCAATGAAAAAATTAAAATAATCTGATGCGCGGGTAGATTTTTTCTTATTATATTTGCCTTGTATTTATCACGCGTAAACGCGTGCACGGACTGAACCCCGGAGTTCGCTAACACGCGAAAACGCGTGCACGGACTGTAATGTGTTAACACTTAATTGTTCCGTTTATTATTATTATCTGTTGAAAATTTTAGTTGCCTTATTATTATTTTAACTATGTATATATTATCTTTTTATTTGTTGTAAGTCTCTTTTAAAATGTAAAAATAAAATACTTCTTCCACCATTTATACCTACCATCCACTTTTGACAGTAAAATTCACTTACCGCCCACCAGTTCCCTAATTAATTCAGGGCAACTGCAAAATACTTGTAGTACATAGTCAAAATGTGTAGTTCAATAACCTTTTTATTTATACTTCGCATGCATATTTTATGTCATTGTTATCATTGGGCAATCATTTGTTATATATTATTTATCGTTGATTTTAAGAAATATAACTTATTTTAATAAATTCTTATTTTATATTTTTAATTTGTTCCCTCTTGACGCCTTTAATTATCTGGCGCCTGTGTGCGCCGCTCAATCTGGTCATATAAACGGCGCGCCCCTGAAATTTAGACAGATCCTGCGACACTAAAAAAGGTTTCTCTTCTTTCTGTAATATTCAGACGTTTTCTTTGCTTATTCACAGTATGAAGTATCAAGAAGGCATTTTTTTATTTAGCCATAGGTTTTCATATCCTCCATTATCGAAATAATATATTATATTTATACTCTCTTCATCATATCAAAGTTCTAACAGTTCTTCTTGGCAAGTTGTATGCGTCTACTTAAAAGGATGTCTTATCTAGTCACACATCATCGAGTTCAAAATATCTTCAGCTCGTTTTTCCATATTCAATGAAGTTCATTAAAGCGGCTACTGAATCTTTAAAATATCTGCAAAATAAAAGGCAATATTCTTTAGTGTTTTTAGAAGAATTTAATATGACGATACATTGGAACCGAGAATTGAAATAACGGAGCCGCAGCTTCAGCATCGGATTACATTTTTACTGGGGTGCATGGCCAGATTGTGCGGCGCACACAGGCGCCGAAAAAATATGGGGAAAAATATCAAAATATAAAATAAAAATGAATGAAATGAGTAATATTTCATATAATTGACGTTTAATAATATATAATATATAAGTGATTGTCGGTAGTTCCTATTTTCGCCAGATGTATAGGGGCGATAATTGAAGTTTTGCACACAAGCGTCGGATACTCGTCGGTTGGCACGCTACTGCCTACAACGAACACTTGAATCGATCACTAGTGGGTGGTAGATGTCAGGTTGACTACTCCTGGTGTATACGATCGTACAGTTCGATGCCTTGTGGCAGATGAGTCCGCCCTTCTTAGGAGTTAGCTTTCGCAATGTGATTCTTTCAACGCAGATTTTTTCTTTGTTAGCTATCACAAGTTTCCGACTTAAGTAGTCTTCTCAAATAAAGTCTGACCTTTACCACTATGATATCTTGTGGTTGTTTTTGGTTTTAGAGCTCGTTGTGATTCTGTGAATATAATCGGCTTGCCTTTTAAGCGCGGCCAAATCATAATCATAGATCTAGAAATGCAATTCTTGTATTAGTCAAAATCAATGCAGCTAATTTCCATTCCAAAACTCCATTTAATTGTCAATATACAATTTTAATAGTAGTTATTTCGATTAAGAGCGATAAGGATTGCCAATTTAATAAAATAATGTTAAAAAATGAGAAAATTTATTTTATTTGCTTTTTAGATTTTTTTTAGTAAAAAACAAAGCTTTTATTTACCGAATGCTGGGTCGATGTCGAATACGCGAGCACAGTCAGCGCTCGGAAACTGGATTCCGCAGCAATTCTTGAAACGCGCAACGATTTTCAAGTGGCACGAGTGTTTTCTAGAGGGTCGTGATTTGGATGGTGAAGATTTGTCGAGGAGGAAAGTAAGGGGATTCTCGTCAAGTGTCACGTGCCCCGAGATACGACAGCAACCGCTGACTTATGGCCATACGTTACTCCACCCATCCCGCCATCGTTATGTTCCATTGTTTTTCTCAGTTACGTGTAGTTAAAAATAGCGGGCCGAAAACAATTTCATAGATTTCATTATATTAATATTACACGGCAAAACGTTAATCCATTACACGGAAATCGGATATGTAATTCGGTATTTAGTCGGTCGGGTCAGAGCTGATGCACGGGTTAATTATCTCAATTATCCGCGAGCCGGAAGCTCGGAAAAGCGGGAAGTATAAATGGAAATCAAATAAAAAGCGGAGGTTTTCCCATTGTGTTTTCGTGAATCGACCCATATAAGTCGACCTAAAAAATATGTAATCATCCGAACCATAGGCAATCGATCACAATTTATTTTTGTATGACGTTTACATGTAAAGAAAGTTCTGTATATTTTTTTTACTATTGATAATGAATCAACAATATTTTCACAATGACATTTCTCATGGAAAAAAATGTTAAAAATAAATGCTCGATTTTATCAAGATTTACGCATACTTTTATTCTCGATTATAATATATTATATGAAAATACATTTATTATATAACCTCGATGAGACTCACACCACAGCATTATCGTGGCGATCCGCGTTATCTTTCAAAATGTTAGATTTTATCTATCTTTTCGCTTAGCCAGATGATTAATGGATTGTGGAAAGTCGCTCTTTGAGAAATGTTCAATTTGTTCAAGATTTCGCAGAAATTTGTTTTATTAACGCTGCAAACAAATAGCGGTTATTTTCGTTGTATCCGATTCTGTCTAATTGCAATACTGTAATCCCATATTTCACTCTTAATCCTCACGTGTGTAGTGCGAATAAAATTACGGAAGCTAATCTGTAATTGTTTGGAATTATCGACGAACAATAACTGTGTCCGCATAATATCTTAACGCCATTTTTTTCGTTCATGCCCCGAATATTGAAAAAAGATAATTTATTGCGCATTTGTTTCGTGGGTTAAACCCTTTGTCGGGGTATCAGAATCGATCGCCCAACTTAAAAGGGCAAGACACGCAAGCTAAACATTCTGGTAGTAAACTATCTTCACGCTGATAAAACTGTTGACTACGTATTTCTAGAAATACAGTCTCCATTTATGCAGACACGCAGCAGAAAGCCACAAGAAATGTTAAAGATATACATAATGGGTTTAAATAAATTTAAAATTGCATAAAAATGCTATAAAAAATATCTGATAAATACTATTTTGAGCATACAATTAATTTGTCATCAAAATTCTGGTATTTAATGACAAAATTTGAGAAGCTTTTTCGCGAAATAAGAGAAAACCAAGTTACAAGTTTTTACAAGAAAGACAAAGAATGGGTAGAACTTGATGTATCGTCTGGAAAAAAGTAGATGAAAAATTACGAGATATCCAAAATACTATCTAGCAAAGAAGCAAGGTGAAATATATTTTGATGAACAATTAAATGCATAAAATTCTAGTGCATATGCTAAGGACGAATTCTTGAACCACTGAGGGTTCACAAGTACAGCTTCGAAGCAGTCCAGTAAATATACGGCTCTGATAAATCAAGATGAACGACAATTGAATATACTGAGAGGATGATTCTGAGACTGATACTTGGAGCTATGTAAAACATAACAGAATGGTGTGTTCTACGCAATGAGGAGCTTTACCGATCACAGCTATCGTCAAGGGGGGGGGGGGGGCAGACTCCGGTGGGGTGGTCAGGTGTTAAGGATGCGGGACAGTCAGCCACCGAATAGGCTTATGCTTAACAAGCTTTCCAGTACTCCCAGACTTTTGGGTCAGTCAATTTCTGACTGGCCTGTTGATGTGGGTTTCGTGTAGGACTTTAGCAACGTCCTGTGATTGTCCTCACATGGACGTCGCACGTTACAGTCTACTCCATGATGTCCGATTCGGTCTCCCGATGGAGGGGCCAATCGGACACATGGAACTTGGTCAGCAATGTAATTTGCTACAGGGCATTTATTTGTTCGGATTAGATAGACATTTTTTGTTTTTGAATCGTATAGTTGTGAAAAGATACTTTTCTTCTGCCTTCTTCCTTTTGTTTAACAACATAATTTAAATTATTAAAGCCATGGGTGAGGTGTTTGGGTAGAGCGGGAAGCTGCTTCATTTGAGACTGACCGTGAGGTGGAGCGACGTGGCCGCAGATCGGATAAGATGAAGAATGGTATTGAATAATACCCGGCTGTTGCTCGTATGATAATGGATTACAGAGTAGTCATAAGAAGTATCAGAAGGAAGCATCTTCATCAATATACAGTAAATCCCCCTATAACGTCAAGATATAGTATCACGTTATAGGGGGGGCGTTATAGAGGGGGATGTTATAGGGGGTTAAGGTTTTTCATTTTATTTTTTTGATTTGAAGGCAATCAGTAAATCAAACATTTTCTTTGTTCCGTGTTAACCAGTGTAAATGACTTGACTCGCGCGATGAGCGATATCCTTTCATATTTAGGCTGACGTAATCTCGCAACTTGCGGGCAGGGAAGATCAACGTAACATTTTATAGGTTAATTTTATAAAATTGGAAAATATTTTTATGAAAATTCCATATAGCGTTTTAAAAAAATTACGTTATAGGAAAAAATCCCCGCAAACGTTATAGAGTGTACGTAATAGGGGGGCTTATTGTACTAACTTTTTTTAAAAAAAATAGATTATTAAGCATTAAATTAGTTATCCATAAAATGCTTCATAATTTGGTCAATATTTTGGATTTTTTAACTAATCAATATGACGCGTAAATGACAAGCGCACGCGGTAATGTCCCGCCGCAGACTGCAGATCTCGCTGCACGTGTCAATCGCACGGTTTTACTCGCACTCGGCACATCGTACCGGATGCGAGCGAGAAAAAACATCGCACCAGTGGCAACATAAGTGAGTTTTGTTGTTTTAACTTATTTTTTCGCAATTACGGACAATAAGGGTCGATGATTATTTATAATTTTTATTTTTTATCAAAAACTTGAGGTGCCAAATAGACCCCATCGGTATGGCTAGGTTAAAAGCATAATTTACAAACATTTTCCATCTATGTCATGTGCCAAAGTAAAGATTTCAGCTAATTATTCATCGTTTCAGCAAATTTTTATGGAATATACACCGCATAACTTAAAAATCGTATTAAAACTATGCTATAAATACAATACATCTTTCATCATTCTTTTTCAATAGTAAAAAAAACACAATATGCATTGATCACATCCATATTTATCAATTGATAATCTTCAACCGCGTTGCCAAGAGACAATGCCAAAAGAAAAACTTCAAAGTGAATAAAATTTTCGCAAACTAATTTTTACGACCTATTTTTCTGACATGCGCGATTTGTTGCAATGAGATGTATATCTTATTTTTAAATACAGTGTCACGTGTAAGTTTTAGCGTTTCTTACAGTCGAGATGGTTTACATAGATGTGATTTTTATGAAACGAACACGTTTCATAATTATGCACTGAAACATGCAATTCTCTGCAGAAAGATCGAATAACTAGATTCAGCTCTCGAGTTGATACATTTGTTAGTTTCGAAAGAAAACAAAGACGTTCAAAGGCTTTCTGCGAAACTTTTAATGAGCTTTTACAGGAAGCGAGCGAGCCTTAGTCGCAGATGGCCAGCAAGAAAGGGATAAGAAATCGCTCTTGCCGAATGCGAAACTCCTCTCGATGAATAGTTAAATTTAATATATTTTTTTAAAATATAAATCTGGTTTAATGGTCGACTATGCTTCACGTTGCTGACGCGTTCAACCTTTGCCCATATTTTATTACTCGAACCTTACACCTACCCGGGCGATACCGCACGCCCTAATCCCGGCCTCTACCTTTCCCTAATATACGATATATACATATAATATTAGCACATCTTAGAACACACGTATAACATTTAAAATGAAAATTATTTCCTAAAAACTAAAGACATTTTTTTTTACAAATATTATATTTTGATTAAAATAAAGCGTGTTTTATATAAAAATTAACATAAGCTATTAATAAAAATTATGTTTGTAAAGGATTTGATGTCGGTCGGTATAAACACGTCCACGTATACGCAGTGCGTAACCTGACTTAATACAAATATGTAGAAGTATACCTGATTCTATTTTACACGGTTTTGGAATATTGGGTTAGGGTAATTTGCAATTTTAAAACGATTATAAAAATGATTTAGACTGATATTTTTTAATAATTATAAGTTGACGCCCTTTTTCTTTATCGTTTTATGCGTTTTTCCTTAATTTTGATACTTATTCGGGAGATAAAAATAAGTAATAAACAATTTTTAAGGAATATAACATTTAATTGATCCGCCACGACGCCTCGAAACCATCCGCATCGTCTGAAGGGGTCTATTTACTATGCAAAATAGACCCCAAGCATTTTATTTCACTAATAAATTCTTCATTAATATCTTGACTATTAAAAAAATGTATTATTCTAATAATAATAAAGTTATTCATGATATGCTTCATAATTTGGTCGATATTTTGGATTTTTTAACTAATTAATATGGAGTTGTGACATGTCGAATTTATATTAAAAGAGTTATTCGAGAAAAATTAGGGTCCCAAATATACCCCATCGGCACGGCTAGGTTAATATAAGATTTTGGTGAAACACCACGTAAACAGATGCGTTTATTGTCCGATTAGGAGTGAATATGTTTTTAATTGCCATTTAATTATTGAATTTATATCCATACTTAAAATATAATACGCAAGATAATCCATTATTCATTTTTATGTGTCAACTGTATTTATTGTTAAGTGATCGAGTTAAATGAAAACGAAATATTAAAATATCTTTGTTTCGTGATATTTTCATAGTATAACATTAAACATTGATGGTTTTTAATAAAAATATTATTTTTATTTTATTTCTTCTTCTTGAGTCGGCACCCTCATGTCTGAATATTGTGAGCATTCTTGTTCCAAATCTTCTTGATTTTGACTATCTAGGATCCTTCGCATTCCGCATCTCGCATCGTAGCTACTACGATGGAGTCCGTGGCGGTCTTCACTTGGTCGCTCCAGTGGGTGGACGCCCTGCCCCTGTTAAGGTCTTATTTTGCTCGTAGTCACTATTTGTCCTCATTTCTGAGGGTCAAGCGGTATTCTATTCGATCAGTTTTTTTTTCTGCATGATTGGTCTTGCGGTCATTTTTATGACATCATCTATGCAGTAAAATATTATGCAACAGTCCATGTCAAAATATATGATAATGATTCTTATTGTACTATACAATTGCCATTTTGACAACGTTTGTCGGACTTCGTTTGTTTTTAACTAATTTATGCACCATTTGTTTAAAAATGTTGCCAGACGACAAAAATGGTCCTGATTTACGAGGAATTTTTACGCTGTCGACCTGTCTTGGCTAGCATAATGATTTCGTGCTAAATTGGGGGTTAAATAGAATCAATTGGCATTAGCGCCGAGAATCAATCAAATGGTAATTGCGTAATTGGAGAGAAGAAAATTTGAATCGGGAGCCGTTTGGCACGCGCCCTGTCGTGCCGTATCGCGTCTCGAGCTCGGACAGGTGTGCAGCGGCGCTAAATGCGAAATGCGTCGAACTCGCGTGACGTAATATTTGGCGGGAGAAGCCGGAGTGCGGAGTGCGGAGTGCGGAGTGGAGTGGAGTGGCGTGGAGTGGCGGCGCCGCGGGGGCGCGTGCTGCAGTGAGGGGCACTGCGGCAGCTGCCCTGGCGGCCCTCAGTCGGCCCGCGGCCCCGGCCGGACTTCCACGCCCCTGTGCCACTGCTCTGAGCTGGGACACTCCGCCGATTGCCAATATACGTCGTCGAAAAATCGTCGCATCCGACATGGTCGATCGATCGGGCGTTGAGACCGCAAACATGCTTTTTAAAATCGAGAGAGCGCGGCGCGCGATTCGATCGTCTATGATCTGCTTGTCGATGGTTCGATGAGAAATGTTCCGCGCGGCGTTGGCGGGAAACTCGAGTGAACGTCAAACTCTCGTCGACGGGGAAAACTTTAAATTCGATCCCTCTGTCGTATCGTGGCGAGGTATGATTCGTTTGATTCGCTCATCGGACGCACGATCATTTTCATATTAGTTTTTTTCGCACGAACCGCGGCATTCTAGCGACGAGCACGTGCTCGTATCTGCCAAATGTCATCTTAATAGATGCTGTCAAAACTTCAGTCGCGCTCCACTTCCGAAAATCTGCCTAAAACGTGATTCAATCTTATATTTTAAAGACAACCAAATGTTTTTCACAATACATTGAAGTTTTACGCATACACAATACGGCATTATGTTATACAAAAAGCCGCATCACTCAAGGGATGACCTATTATTTTGTATAGAATGAATGAAAATGCTAGTTGGGTCAGTTTTGACCTAAAAAAAATAATCGATTCTGATTTAGTCTTTCGCCTCATAATTATGCTTATCACTCTCAGTATACGTATAATGCGCACAAATGATCATACATTATGAAAAAAATGTTAATAATTAATAATGTTAATGTATGATGAAAACTGTAGACGCTTAAAAATAAAAAATATAACCATTTTTTTGCATAAAACGTTTAGCTTAATTAATTAGCGTAATTAAAAAATGTTCATTATAGCCCAATCCCTAATTAAACACCACGAAAATCCGACTAATCTGAATAATTATGTTGAATCTCATTGTGGAAAATTTGAATATTCAATAAAAGTCATATTTTTTTCAATCATTTATTAGTATTTTATTTTGTTTGATAAAAAATCTGCTTCTCATGCATTTTTTAAGCATAGATATTAAAATATTTATATAAATAATATATTCAAATTGAATTGAGTGGGATTGCAGTAGATTCAAAGCTCCAACTCACATATGTAAAGCTCTATAAAAATATTTAAAGATGCGGGAGTGAGGTGGGTTGCTAGACTCATATTCACTCGCTGACAATTAGATTTCCACTCGCTGACAATTTAGAGTTGCGGTTAACTTCGTAAGCAAAATAGATTATTATTGAGATACAACGCCTTTTATAGATGATACAATTTTTCATAGATTTCTTAGTTCATTTATCATTCAAGAAAGCATTAAAAATGTGCTTGTTAGTTAGAAAAGAATTAAAATAAGTTTAGATCTGAAAATAACGAATCGATTTTATTTAGTTTGGATTATTGAAAAAGTTATGGTTTTTATATTTAAAAAAGTTTTTTTTATATTTGGGTCAATTTTGATGATTATTAATACATTTAATAACTCTAATCCCATTTTGACGATTGCATTTTACATTTTCAGGAAACAAATGGCGGTCCACGGTACAAATGGCCCGCAAACACCACACACAAGGACTGAATTATTGACAAAACCTTACAACTTTTACTCGACTGGCAGGCTCGCACACAAACGAGACTATGTTTAATTTATCGGCTCCGGGTTCATTAGTTCGGCACCTCTGAACCTCTGGGAGCACTCTCGACTCGCATGATTACGCAGAAACGACACATGGTTGTGAAATAAACAAGTGAACCGGGAGAGCAATAAATATTTGGAGGGGGCGGGGGAGTATGTGCCGATTTTATTAATACAAAAGTCAATACTATATACATAGCAATAATTTTTAAGCCGTAATTATATATATATAAAAAAAGAATAAAATAATAAAACGTGCGTGATTAATAATAATATTAATGTGATTTTTTCGACGTGAATAATAAAAATATGTCGCCGATTATAAAAGCGTTAGATTCATATGTAGCTATTTTAAATTAGAGGGGGCACCGGAAGGGGTGGCGAACATTATTAAACGCGGTAGCCGTTCGTCGGCCGGCGCGGTGGCGCGAAAAACCGATCGGTCACCTATCGTAAATTCTCTTTACGGAGCAAATATTTTTGTAATACATATTTATATAAAACTCTGATGACTGTCGTTATGGAGAACAGTGCCTTAAAACACGGGAACAACAACAACAACAATGTGGACGCCAGCGCCAGCGAAAAGGAGGTGAGTCCATTTTGAAAATATTTCTTAGTTTTTAAGAACCATACCGCGTATCATAAAATGAAGATTCAGTATGCATCAAATAAATTGATATCGAGTATCGGCCTTTTAAAAATGTATTATTTTACTAAGTATTCATGTTTATATTATGGTTATGTTTAGCAGTGAACAAATGAACCACGAAATGCGATTTTCAATTCATTTGTTTTATTTATTATTTGTCCAGGTATTCATATTTTTTTTAATATGATATATTCATTTGTTTTTCGGCCATTTTTAAATATATGTCATTAGCGGTTTTGTCGCAATGGTTTATGATGAATTTGCATTAAACATCGCGTAAATGGTTTTCGTAGGTGGTAAACCCAGGAAAAATAGATTTTATCATTTTCGAATCCATTAATATTTCATAACCTCGACAAAATATACTGTAATTTCATTCATGATTATTATATTGAGTGCTACAAAGAATATTTCCTAGCGGCGTTCATTTTCGGTAATGTGAAAAGCTATTACGCGCAAGAGAGGGAATGAGAGAGACAGAGAAGTTTCCTGTGTATAGAGACATCGAGAGGGAAAAGGTTAGGGAAATGAGTGGCTATCTTCATTCTCAGGATAGAAAAAAAACGAGATGGGAAAGAATAGCAACCGACTGGGATGGGTGCTCCGTGGAGATGCGGTATCTAGCACGGATCGGTATCGTCACAATGTGGCGTATAGGATGATTCCATGTTTGTTTGCGCGAAAATCCGATGAAAACAATGCGAAAAAACTGAAACTATCAGTCATTTTCATGAATATGTATGGCCGACCGCAGTGGCAAACGCTCTACGGGTCACGGTTTTATTAAACTGCATGTCGCAATGCGTATAATACAACTTTTTGGAAATTAGCATGGGGTATATACGCCATGAAAATTATTTATTAATTTCTCCATACACGCGGTAGAAAGCATATTAATTTTCATGAACGATATGTAGACATTTATACATTGATAGTAGTCGGATTAATCCTGTTTATTTTTGTGATAGAGATTTATTTATGTATCTTTTATAGCTATGCGTATATATTCACATGGCTATCTAAGCTATCGCAATACATTCGATCCCTTTTTGTACAAAGAAGGCTTAGTAAAAATACAGAAAAGAAAATTCTACACCCACCGCCATTGAAACGCTCGATTTTCGGACTTGTATTTCACATTGATCGCTAATATGTATATATGTTTGTACACACGTACATACATATTCGTTTGCATATATAGAATATATTATTTTATTTTTAAATGTGGATATAAAAGGATTAGTCCAGAAGAAATTGTGAATCTATGCCAAGTCTGAAAAGTTTTGATTAATTGCAACGAGATAAGGAAAAGTGGGATTTTACAATTTTCATCTGCAAGAATTATTCCTCTGGATAATAAATAAAGTTTTTAGGTGTAATATAATAATTTATCAAACACTTTTAATTGTTATTTCATTTGTTAAAGCGATAAATAAAATTAACTCTGAGCGAATTATTCGATCATAGATTACAATAAATATATATATTTTTATTATTATTTGTCTAAAAATGTGTAAAGAATACATATTATAAATAATCTTTGACCTTTATTGTCCGCAATTGCGAAAAATAACTTCAATATTCGCTTCTGTTGCCACGAGTACGATGTTTTTTCTCGCTCACATCCGGTACGGTGAACCAAATGCGAGTGGAACATACTAGTGCCGCGAGAACTCTGAGTCGGCGGCGTCCTCAGTCTGCGGCGGGGCATCGCTGAGTATGCGTGTTATTTACGCGTCATATTGATTAGTAGGAAAATCCAAAATATCATCCAAATTATGAATAACTATTTTTATTATTAGAATAATCCATTTTTTTTTTAAATATTCAAGATATTGATGAAGAATTCATAAATATCTTGACTTGAAATGCTTGGTGTCTATGATAGACCCGCTTCGGACGACTCTGTTGTTTTCGGCTAAAGCAAATAATATATTAGGGGAAGTTTTTATCTGCTCTATTTTGCATTCAATTCTTTACCATTTAATAAATCAGTCATCTGAATAAATGAAAACGTGAAAATACAATTATTTTAGCTTATGTTGGTGCAAATTGTCGTGATACTTTCGCTATCCCTTTTCTGTTTACCAATTCTGGTCTATATTTTTCAAGGGCTAAATTTTCGAAATACCCTTGTAATCCCTCCAAACATTGAGCATTACTTTTTATGGATTTCGGCCTTTGAAGTTGTTAATGAAGCTTGTTCAGGTATACTTTAATATTGTACACCACCTTTATATCATCTCTTATCAGCAATAGATGCAAAAAAGGATCGTGCTTTTGTCTCACACAAGCAATACATCTTAACGCGGTCCAATCAATTAGCAGTAAATGGCTATACGATGCAAATGTCTCAATAAGGTTGATTGGTTCAATCCAAGCTTAATCGCGAGCGGTTTTTTGACGTAGATCAGTGCTAATTATGACTTTTAATTTGTATTCCTTCGGTTTTAAACGCCGCCTGGTTTGTGGTTTATCAGGTAATGAAAAATCCCCAGATCGTAATTAAGGAAACTACCTTTGTGTCTGTGGAACTATTTGTTTTAAATTGTTTTTGACTGTCGCAGTATTGCCTTTACGGAATTCACACGGTACACAATGACGTAAATGCACTTTTAGAGCGTCATTTTAAAAAAAATAAAAGGGCTCTTATTTATTAGTTTCGAGAAAAAACCTTCCACACAAAAACGTCAGAACTTTTGCATCAACCCTATATATGTCTAAATATTTATATTCTAGTAATCGGATAATCCATCCGTCCAGTCATCCATTACGATTTCAAATTTAAATTTCATCAGCATTCCGTAAGCGGAAAGGATTTCCATGCCCGTACGAATGCAAATGTGCACCGCCGACAACGCTAATCGAATGATCGATGGCGATAACGCTGTTACAGAAAGCTTTCATTCATTTATGGCGAGGCAGCAACGCGATGCATGGCCAGGACTTTGCCATTAATTGGATTCGCGACGTTGTCTCTTAATTAGACGGTGGAAATCTAAACCGAATGGGTCAAAGCTTCAATTAACCCGTGGAGCCCCGTGCAATTAAACGCTATCGTGATTGGCGATATTAATTAAGTCACGTGTCATCGTAATTGGATTATAAACCCTATGATATTTGAAACTTTGTTTATTCATGTATAGATATCTCGAAATTATTAGCAGTGTTGCCATAATATGTACGATATACATATGTAGAGGAAGTTTATATTTGAGACTTTATACCAGGTTGTTCGGAAAATAATTTCGTTCTTTTTTATGAAATGAAAGACGATTTTCTTATTGTCATTCTCGACCTCCACATTTGTAGAGACCGGAACAAATTATAATCAGAAGGTGTCAATACAGGAGAATATGGTGGGTGTCGCAGTACACCCATCCAATCTGTAAAAGCTTAACAAACTTGTACGAGGTCTCGCCATTATCTTGGTGGAACACTACACCTTTTCTATTGATCAATTCTGACCTTTTCTGGTTTAAGTGAATCATTCAATTTGTCCAGCTGATGACAGTACCCTTCAGAATTGTGTTGTCCGATAGAAGCTAAAAAAACGATTCATTTGAAATCCCATCATACAGCTAGCATCACCTTTTTTTTGATGAATATCGGCTTTCGAAGTGCTTTGAGCCGGTTCATCTCTTACTCCATGATCTCTTGCGTTTAACATTGTTGTAGACAACCATTTCTCGTCTCCAGTGATGATGCGCTTCAAAAATGGATCATTTTCTTGACGTCTGGGAAGCAAATCACAGATGTCAACACAACGTCACAAATTTCTTTCCGTAAGAACACGAGGAAGCCACATGTCGAACTTTGAGATTAAACCTAGGCGTTTCAAATGATCATGAACGGTCGATTTCGATAAATTTAATCTCTCAGCGATCTCACGAGTTGTTATTTGCTGGTTTGCATCATTGATGACTTTATTGTGTCTTCATCAGCTTCAACTGGGCTTCCGGAACGTGCTGCATCTTCAACATCAACATTTACATTCTGTGAATACATCTTCTCCATACACATCGGATATTTTTTCCTTGCTTGAACAGCATTTTTATCTTTTCTATAGTAAAAAAGTAAAATATGCCGAAAATCCTGCTTTTAATTTTCCAAAAACTACTGCGTAGAATCAATCGAACTTTTTTACAAGCATGATTTTCTATATCAGCTGTCAAAATATCTAATGATTATGCGGTTTAAGTGAGAAGTTGGCTGTAAAAAAATACAATTAAGTCCTCTGTTGGGAAAAAAACGAAATGACTTTCCGAACAATCCAATGTAATGCTTCTCAGACGTTTGAGACCAGTGTAAAATAACGTCGATGATAATGAAAATGATGGAAAAATTTAATAATAATTTTCAAACAAAATGATGTAGAAGTTCCAAACAAGATCTTGGATTTCATATTACAAAGTGGGCCTAATTCGCTTTGTGAAAAATAATTATCTTTACTATGTTGGACTAATGTAACTATTTCTTCTGATTCGCAATTCGCAAATTCTGGCAATCCTCGTCAAATATCATTGAAAATTCTAGTGAAAAGATGATTAAAAATAGTTATTTCATCAATATAATTAAGAGAGGAGTATAATAGGAGAACCAGAAAGGAATGGCATATTTTGTGAATCAATGTAAGTTATTTCTTTATTCGTGTGCAATAAATATTTAATTTTATTGTTAAGGGTAAAAGTTCATAACCGAAACTGACAAAGGAAAAGTGAGATACCGTATACCAGGGTTTCCCAAAGTGTGAGCCGCGGCTCCCCAGGGAGCCGCGGTGCCCAAATAAGGGCGCCGCGAAATATTTCAATTAAACAATTCGGCAAATTTGTTGGAATTCCCAATTCTTGAAATTTTTGGGTTATCTATTTGCGCTCGTTTTTCTTAAGAAAGTCAAAAATTTGGAAAAAAATCTTATGTATTAAGGGAGCTGCGAAAAATCTGATGTTTTAAGGGAGCCGTAAACCGAAAAAGATTGGGAACCTCTGCTGTATACTATTTTACGACCGGGACTTGAACGCCAACAAGGCCACTAAACAAGTTAAAGAAGTTTACCGTCAAAGGTAGTAGGTGCCAGTTTTGGTTTCGAAAGTTTAAATCGTGCAATAGAAATTTTTAACAACCCTTTAAATTTGATGAAATCTCAGATTCTCGTTTAACCACTGAGGAATTAATTTAGAAATTGGCATCTTCGTGGTCAACAATACAGTTATATATGAAACGCATCGCTTACTAAAGCTTACCTTTGACAAATTTCAGTAATTAGACTTGGAGGTTCTACCATACCCTCCATCCTTTTAATACCTTTATAGTTTTATATAGTTAGTTAGCTTTAAAAATTCTAAAATGTATCTACGACTTTTCCGTTTATGAAAATTTGAGTAATTTTGGAAACGAGATTTTTTTTATTTGATTTCTCTTGCCTTCTCAGACTTTTTCATTCCATCCATAGAGTCGTCGAATTATACTTTTCATGAATATTTTAATGTTCATGAAAATATAAAGTTTCATTTTATTATCTTAGCAAATTTTAGGTCCTCGTAAATTAAGTCAACTGTTAATAAATTTCACCACGTTTTTACCTATTTATTGGCTATTTAGACATACAATTATGTCCTTTTATGCCATTGAACATAAAGGACGTAACAAAATTAAATAAAAACATGTATAAATATTTTAGCAATGCCATACAATAGAGACGTACGATGCAATAGAGTCATAAAATTTCATCACAGAATAAAAAATGCAATTACAGCAGCAGATTGGATTTGCAAAAAAATCCTCTACTATTTAAAATGTATAGAATTTTCATCCAGCGTTTCGTTTATATTTTTTTACATATGTGAACGTACTGCATTGTAAATATACCAGAATAATTATTTTTTTATTTTATTTATTAATTACAAAACACAATCTAGACTTTTAAATCATAGATATCTTGGATTGAAAGCGATCTATTACCTCTATATTTCAGAATTTTGCTGTCCCCAGATTTGAATACCATATTTATTTATATAACTACGATGGATAGAAAGCATGATAGAAAATCTAAACCGTCACTCACCCATATAAAGATTCAATAGAGTTTTTAAAGATGCAAAGGGAACGTGTCTCTCACGCTTATATTCCTCCCAGCGTCATAAAGAATTCCCAGAATTCATAGATTTTCGCCGGGGATTTAATCTATCCGAGTACTATCTTAGATCAGTCGTGATTGACTTACATTATCAAACTGGTATATGTTACCTACAGGCCACGATACTAGTTAATATTACTATTATTTCAGAATATTACTATTATTAGATTATTATAATTATTTATTCAACGAAAGAGTTAATGGGTCTCTTCCACTTACATACCTCCCGGACAGTGTCATAAAGAATTCCTCGAATTCATAGGAGGATTAACCTATCCGAGTACTATCTTAGCTCAGTCGGGGTTAACGTGCATTATCGTAATACTATGTATGTTACCTACAAGTCATGGCATTGGTTTTTTGTCTAGATCGGACGTCACGTATGTTCAGATCCGACGTAATATGCAGTAAATTATTAGGGATAATTATGAGTGCCAGGGTAGGTTTTTAATTTCATCCCTATCTTATTCATTTAATATTTTTTAAAATTTATACGGCGATCTAAGCATATTTGCAAGTATTTAACTGAGTCTCTCTGGGGCAGGAGCTTATCGTCGATGCTAACAATAGGACAGTTTCCCTTTCTTAAGGCGAAAGTTATATGAACCGATTTGATTTTCCACATTTAGCTTACGCTAAATATTTGTCAAACTTTCTTGAAGCATTTTGGTTGCTTTGTCAGGAACTTCGTGCGATGCCAGGAGGGCTTTCGTCTGCATAAGTGGCGATTGGGGTGTTTTCGGTGTCGGATATCTCAGAAGTGTATAGTAAATACAGGGTTGGACCAATTACGTTTCCCTGTGGTACTCCAGAGTTAATCGGATACAGTGCCGTACTTTTCTCATTTTGCTTGATGCGAAAATGTCTCGATATCTGAAACGTATAATTTGAAGATTATACACAGATGATTTTGTGCGGTAGTCCTTCAAATAAAAGTAAAATATCATAGTCATCATGTATTGGCATTACAATTCGAATTCCGGCGCCATTGCGCGGAATGCATCTGTCGTGTTTGTGTATGTATGTGTGTGTGCAAGTGCAAGTGCAGTGGTACAAATACCGGCCGGCTGAATGCACCTCGGCCCACGTGAAGAAGCACGTGCGGCGTCGGCGTCGGCGTCGGCGTCTGCGCGCGCAGCCTCGCGGTTCGATCCGCGGACGCCTTTGGATGAAAACACTTTCGCCGCGCCGCGGAAAATGGCGACGGAGCACGCGATCGGCTCCTTGGCCGACGCCTCTCTAGTAGCCCACGACGCCGAAGGTCGACAGCCATTCAATTGTCTGTTGTCGGTGGGCCGGCCGACCTCTCGAGGGTGCAAGGCACGCATTATCTTTCGATTAGAAGTTTCAAAGCACTCCGACGATCGCTAATTAATAACCAAAACGATACTGATTGATTAACTGAAATTGATGGAAAATAGATTGATGAATTTTTCATGTTTCCTTCGATCGTTAATGATACGCAATTAAATAATTACGGAATCACTTTGAATAAAAAAATGATGACTAGAATTACACAACAACGTATCCGTATTTTATCCATTGTTAAAAATCATAGATTTCCCGACTTATTTGGCACTTTATCAAATATATATTTTTCCCCGTCCTCCCATTCTTTGTCAAAATATAGCTGCGATTGTAATTTTATCAAGTTTTTTTCATATCTTTAAAACGTTTTATGGCTATTGTATGTATGAATTGAAAAGCTAGTTAGGAAAAACAATATTTTCCTTTCACGAGTCTGTATTATAATAATGCTATATTTTCGGAAAATTCAATAGATGTCTCTGGAATAATATAAAACTTCCAAGAAAAATATATGACGAAAATCACTCGGATCATTTTTCTTTGATATTGAATTTATTATATCGAGATAATTAATATTAAAATTATGTATTTATATCGTTTATTATTTCGTTCATATTATTATCAAAAAATATGCAGATTTTAGATCCAAGAACAAAATCTGATTCAGAATTATGTTTAAATTTTATTTCTTGTTAAATTAATAAATTCTTTATATGCGGCAGTATTTATGGACAATAGAGACGTATTTTTTAAAACATATTTTAATCAAAAAATCTACAAAACGAGTAAAATTTTCTATTACTACGAATATATATGATAATAATTTTTACGATTTTTCCACTATCTTGTTCGTAAGTCGATAATTTCGTACAAAAAAATATTTATAAATAATAAACATAAAGTGATTGCTAATTTTTAGCTTTATATAAGTAATAATTATACATATATATTTATTAGAATTATTTTAGACTATTTTTATATATTTTATATATGGGATTTGTTTTTCTTTGATGTAAATATATTCAGGTTAGTTTGTATGTTGTTTGTTTCTTTTTATAAATTTCACAATAACATGCAAGTGATTCCTTCACATATCGATCGGTGTTCGAGTCAATATTTTTATTTTTTTGTATACCATCGCTAATATACAGTTTTTTTACGTCAAATACACCCTTTTCAAATCTAATGCACCCTTTTGCAAATCAAATACAACTTTTTACAAATCAAATTTAATGCACTGTATTTAGTACCCTGAATTTAAGTTTTCCCGCTAATTACGTTTTTTTCCCAGTACCGTTAAAAACGTAAAAACCGGCTTCCACTGTATTTAGTACCGCGATTCTAGGTTTTCCCACTAATTACGTTTTTTTTATCAGTTACTTTAAAAACATGATAAACGATGAAAATTGAATCCTTATTCGTCGATGAAAATAATTGCTTGCTGATCTTCTGTAGCATTTCATGATATTTCATGAATATTATTTGCGTTCTGACTGTTAAAAAACGTAATTAGTGGAAAAACATAAATTCAGGATTAGAATCGTTTTTTACCTTTTTTTAACGGGTGTATTTGACGTAAAAAAACTGTATACAAAAACTAGAGCCATGACGGTTAACACATTTTTTAGTGGTTCTTTGAATTTTTCTAGTTCTTCTAACTCTTTTATTTTTTTCTGTACCTGTTTCTTCTTCAAATGTAATAGAGTCTTAGTTTATAATTTTCTTAAATCATTTTGGAAAGGTTAAATTACGTCTTCGTCCACTTTAGGTTTAGCAAATTATATAAATATAATATTATTGGCTTTTATATTTCTCATTTTAATCAAAATTCATATTGTTTATATAAAGTTTTAGGAGATTTTTCCATATGCCGTCGTTATGTTCGACTATCATTTTTAAAACATTTTTATTGCAAGAGAGATGTTGTAAATATTCCGAAATACTTTTAATGTTTAATCTCTTTCTGTGTCTGCAAGTGATTATTAAATAATACATTTTTTTTAATGGGATTATATTTTTAAATAAATATTGATATATTTCACGTCACTTTATTTATTAGGGGTTTTTATTCCGTTTTTATTAGAGGTCTGATAAATTGGCATACAATACGAATTGGGCCGCGTTGGTTCTACACAGATAATAATTATCCAGTGGTGTCAGTTTCGGGATTTTTTCGGCACAATGAACCGAATGGACTACTTCCAAGTTAGCAGTCGCACATAATGGAAACCTCGATCGAATAACAAAGGGCGCTTTGTCTCGAGTTCGTTGGCTACGCGTGCAGACGTCCGTCTCGATTGTGTGAAAGACATTGATCTCGAGCCCCCGAGAGTCAGGGAGTCGAAAAAATATACATCAATGAATCATGCATTGATTGATTATGCGGAAAATGTGATGGGAGTCTCGGGTACTAGGAATAATTTGTGAACATGAATGGGAAAGGAGAAGGGAGATTAATGAAAAAAATAAGGCCGGGACGCATAGAGTGCGTGCCGAAGATTGATCGTCGCGTTTAACCTCTAAGTGCTAGAACATTCGTCTCTCCGACGTATGCTATTGATAAGTTGACTGTATTTATTTATTTTTTCATGACGAGGACCGAGGCAATTTATCTCGTTTATTTGCTATGCATATACAAATGAATGTTACATTTCATCAAAGATCTGCATATCATAAGATGGACGGTTTAAAACTTATTACGTCTGAAAAACACGTTGAATTTTAGACAAAGGATTTCATGTTTGTTTTCATGTTAATCAAATTAGCTAAAATTTGTTTTACAACGTCTTCCTCACATTACACGTAAAACAAATCACCCAATTCTCTCATTAGTCATAATTATGGCGATGATTTTACGACGTAATAAACTCATGCATACATCCAGATGATAAATGATAGCTTAATGTTGTTTTTGCTATAAAATATTATATATTTTTTTGAAGATCCATGAATATACGTACGTTTGTGTATATTGCGTAGATATGGATGGATCGATCGTCACATACATCGTATACATAGATTCGCATAAACTTTAAACCCAAATATAGCCTGTGTTCCGATAACGAAGGCCCTGTTTTCGAAGCTCTCTCTCTCTCGTTATGAGAAGGAGCCTTTGAACCGAAATATACATTATATATACGAATATACATAAATATCTAATTTTGATTTATTCTGATCTATTTTAAATGATGATTTTACATTTGTGTTAATTATTTATTACGAAGGTAATTGAGGACATTTATTGAGTGAGACGACTGATGAGTGTGGCGAATGGGGCAACGTTTCCTAACCTAATTGTGGACATTCCTGTCGTATTCACGAAGCAGGGTTGGATTAATCAGATGTGGATCTTGACGATTTTTCGACAATAACTATGCACTAAACAGAGTCAACAAATCGCTGTTTATATTTCTGTTATCGCAAAGAAACCACTTTTCGTAATCAGACAATACGATCGAGTAATGGATAGTTTATTTTGCGATAAGGTAACCAAGTATTCTAGGGCTAGATAGGGTTAGGGTAGATGCTTTCTGTTTTTATAAAGAATCTGATCTCTGTCGCATGTTATAATACAATCAAGAAATGGATCTTTTCTATTGTGTAAAAGGAGCATAACATAACATTTGTAACGTCCAGTTTGTGAGGTATACGTTTAACCTTTTTTCTAACTATTTAAATTGTTAATTATTATTGGATCCTGAATGCCGTGTTATTAGATCAAGTCATAAATTTTGCTTTTTTGTTTTTATAAAAAAGTATATATGATTATATTACTATTAAAATTGATGGTCAGCTTCTCATTACATTTTTTATATTACAGTCAACATAACCCCTGCATAGAGTTGACTAGGAGCCCAATTGAACTTTGATAAATACCCAACAAAACAGTGCAAAAATATGTACATGTTGGTGTACACATATCCTTGTGTGCATAAATAAATTTGGTCTCTAACGGATTTCTCACCACAGAGCCAGTATACCCTGGGAAGGAAAACCCTAATCTGTTGACCAACAATCGGTCTAGTCTCGATACTTACGTTCCTCTTCCTTCTTTCTAGGGAATCCCTCTCTGAGAAGGTATTTCCCACGGTGAAAGGATTGCTATTGCGCGACAGGACTAATAATCACTTGCGACCGGCTACTTGAGACTCGTTTTGGGCAGATGTGCATATGTATGCCTGTGTATATCTATATAGGTATGTGTGTGTGGTTACTCGCTTCCTTACATCCTCTCGGCTGACTCGTTATAAATGATAACGCCTTAGAGAACAAACGAATACCGAATGACCCCTCCTACTTGCTTGGACACAGTCAGAGGAGGTAGAATGGAAATACCACCAACATGGTAGAAGATGTACATCCAATAGCAATGGCCAAGAGAGGGAAACTCTTTACAAAAAACCGCATACCAAGACGGCTCGGGTCCCCGCTGGTATGGACACGAAAGGGAGCCCTCACGTCACGTGTGAGACTCAGATTCCTTTGGCCTCAACTACCATGCGAGAGTCTGGTAAGGTCCAGCCCTCAGCGAGCGAGAGCCTTGTGACTGGCAAATGATGATGATGATGATGATATTAAAGTCTTATAGGGCTGAGATAGGGACCACGCTTTGAAAACCCACACTATAGAAGACTAGGTACCCATACAAAATTTAGGGTTAGGCTTTTTTAATAGTATTTTGTAAATTGAACGAAATCAACATATCAAACATTTTTCGTGTTATTTTTTTTGTCAACCAATGGACATTGTCGCTTTTATTTTGCGTCAATTTATTGGTGTTTTTCTTGAAGTCTTTGCAGACGTTAAACATGTGCATCTGCAGTAATCACTTATTTTTATTTTAACAACTCAAGATTATACCTCAACGATCCCACCATGCTTACAATAAAACAATCTTTCTATGAATGTTTGCCTTTAGATCTGGTAGGTAGGGTTAATCCTTATCAAGTAGGTAACCCTTATTTTCATCACCTGTTTAAAAAAGGTTTGATTTTTCCCGTAAGAGCAGAATTGTGGAAATTGTCATGCGATCTGCTTAATTACGTTAACTAATTAAACAAAATAATTGACTCTTTGAAGCAATAAATAATTCAAGTTTTTAATAATAATTTTTGTTTTATAATGTTTTTCACCTAAAAAATGTTGCAAAAATCTAAAAAGATTGATAGTCGTTTGGGGCAATGTCCGGAGAATATGGTGGATTAAAAAGGAGTTCCCTATAAAATGGATTGATTTTTTTTTCAAACGTGTGGTCATGCGTAGCTCTGGTGTAAAATTACCCCTTTCTCTATTTAAAGGGGTTTGTCTTTTTAAAGTCAAAGTCTATTTCATATGATCTAACTGAGCACAATATGTGTATGTCGTAATTGTTGCCTATAATCCAACGATTTTTAATGAATCACAACCTTTTTAGCTGACCAAATTCATAACATTATCTTCGTAGGGTGTAATCGTATTCTTGGGGTAGGATTTAGGGATTGATTGGCGCTCAATCACTACCACTTTCGTTTTGTTTTGACGTTAAGAATTCACTTCTCATCTCTAGTGACAACACGTTTCAAAAATGATTCATTCTGTTCTCTAATTATTGATAATTAGAAAACAGAATTTGACTTTAATTCTTAATTAATTCTTTTAAATGACTGTGAATTGATGTTGGGGGCATATTGCACCTGTGATAGATACTTTCAATTATCTTTAATATCAATCACTTTAGACCAGCGATACCCAAACCGCTGCCTGCGGCCCGAATGCGGCCGAAATAGCTCTTATGTGCTGCCCAAAATAATTATAGTCACCAAATATTTTTTATTTCATACTATACTGCATACATACATATGTATGCAGTATAGTATGTGTTACATTTACAGTTTACTATTAATATGTTGCGGCCCACGTAGGAAAGAAAAAATTGGAATGCGGCCCTGAGGAAAAAAAGTTTGAGTATGGCTGCTTTAGACCTACCAGACTTAGTAGATCTTCAATGTCCAATTTTTTGGAGCGAAATTTTTTGAACCACATTTGAGATTTTCTTAGTTTAACTGCATGTCCAAGTTAAAACTTATAAAGCATAATATAGCGCAACTGAATTTCTATCAACTTCACCGCCATTGCTGTTTTAGTTAATCAAAAATATTTTTATTAAAAAAATCCCCTAACTAAAGAGAATCATCGATAATACCGCCGCCATTGATAAACATCGAAGGAATACTAAAAATATATTTAGCTTAGACCACCTCATATATTGCACCCCTGGAATTGATTTTGAATCAACTACCCCCTTTGTTTGTCAATATGAAATGAGCAAGGTCTACCACGATCATCAAATTTAGGGCAAAAATTCAATTAAGTATTGTTCAGATTTTAAGTAATTTCATTCGAAAAAATTCTCGTATATGTTCTTTGTCCATCTTCAATTAAATAACCAAAATTTTACACAATTATTAATCGAAAAATGTAGTTTAAAATTATTTATGCAATTTTTAAATGCATTAAATATTGACTGCGATTTATTTCTGATTAAATTAGCACTGTTTGTTGAAAATCAGCGACGATGTGTGTAAGTCTAAGATTCAATATTGACTCATTTTAGGATGCTGCCTGTTATCAATGTTGTTATTCCGCTGCTATAAAAAGCGTAATTATGTGAAAAATGATAATTTTAATTCAGATGTTACACCGTCGTAAAACACGCTGTATTCACAATGCCGCGACCGTTTTTGCGGAATGTGATTTAGAGCATAATGTGGGGCTTAAGACCCAAATTCGAGATAATCAACGACTAGGCGTATAAGCTCAATCCACCCCCGGTTGTAAAGTTTCGGAGACAATGCGCAACAGATGACACGCCTTCCCTTAAAAACACGACGGCCCATTTCGAATATGTAAAAACGATGAATTAAAAACGAGACACGGATTGATCCAAACGCCGAAAATGTCGACCATCGACCGGGCGCGTCATTACGAAATCATAACGCGATAAAAAATGAACATGTTTTTCTTAGTAATTAGGTTAAATGCGTATTTTGTGAGGCATGTGTACATTTCATAGAAGACTTCGGTCATTTGCAAGTTTTATTTTATTGCCCGCTATTAAACGCTGCGAATTTATAAGGCCTTTATATATATTGCGTGCCGTAGAGTGTTTATTCAAAACGATAATGCGAAAATCTCTTTTTATGTATATGTATATACATTTTTTTAATGGACGTATGCAGATTTTCAATGTTTTCGCGTAATTAATATTGTGAAAAGCGTTCGTCTGCGCGCGGTGCCAAAAAAAAAGATTCTGCGCATTTTATACTACCCCGCTCTAAGTTGAGGAGCAATGAGAGCACGTTGATAAACACGTCCGATTCTGTGCACAGCCTTTTCCAGGGGACGTCAAACTTTGTATCAAATGAACGCGTTCAAAAACACAATTTTTCATAAATACGATGGAGGCATTAATTTGATGCCGCGGCTTGATGTTTGCCATTACCGCGATCGCAATAATCCGCCGTTCTTTATTGTAGTTTCGGTCTTGCGACTTGTTTATACGAATCTATCACTCTCTGACGGACGGGTGATTGTGTTAAAAAATACAAATGGCAACATTACATGTGTTGTGACTTTTAATGGGTCGCAGCATGCAATCGTCGCGTCGCTTTTTTAGAACCGGGCCAATGTCACTAGTCACGTCTGAAAGATTGGCCATTGTAGTTGCTTTGACGTGAGAGTCAATGTGATATATATCATTGTAATTAGAAAAATGTCATTTCTCAGTCAATGACTGAATAGATAAATGAGTAAATTATTTTGCTTGTACGCGTAATGAATTTTTCTTATTTCTAGATGTTTTTCGACATTCCTCAAGAAGATATTTTAATATATTTTTTTCGAAAATTATAATAAAATAATTTTATACATCGAAACCTATAATAAATTATATAATTCTGGTGCATTTTTATTATCATAAAATGTTGAATTTTAAGGGAGCAACACGCGAGGAATGATATGGCAACATAAGGCAGTAGTAATAAAAACTGTATATTTCAAAAGTGACTGAGTATGGACAGCGGGGGACTGCGCCCCACCCCGCTGCAGCCCCGCATCCATCCAATACACGACGCTGGTAGGGCTGAGGAGCAGACAGCTCTCTTGCTCTATACCGCGCGACGTAACACTAAATTCCGCAGTGTATATGGACGAGCCGCCCCTATTCTATATATTTAATTTTGTGATCTGCACTAATTTTTACGATCTGCTTTGTTTTATTTACCAAAATCATTTACAATTTTTGTATTCGATTGTTTTCTGATTTTTAGTGTTAGTTTTTTTTTATTTAACTATTACTTTGATAATTTGTTTCATCAACAATTTTGTTACGTCTAATCTGAAGGGCAACGCAGCGATGTCAATTTCATTTATACAAACGTCTACATTGAAAATCTAATGTCTAATATACAAATGAATCTTCGTAGTTATGTCCATTTGAATTCGTTGATAATTTAGTTCTCTAGGAAAAAAGAATGAATTTACTGAAAAAAATTGAATCTGATGCTGGACGAAACCAGGCCCCCGTATTGTAACACCAATTGATCACCAAGATTGATGATGATCTTGGCATTCATCTCGTAAAGTATATACATATATATTTTATTGAGTAATTAATCGAGCGCGACTTTGTAATGTGCTAGTCATCTTCATATCGAGTCAGTAGTGATAACATTGTGATTCAAATTAATTATGCAATTTATTTGATTATTTCATGATGAATTATCTAGACTGAAATATCTTGATTTTATTTCATTGGTTCGTTTGAATATTTTTTTGTTATTAATAATATAAGTGATAATCGACGAAAATGACGTTTTTTTTACCATCGTCGGGTTGTGTTTTGGTTGTCGATTTTCTTCTTTAGTTGCCTTGTCTGTTTTTGGACGTAGGGGATTTACGTGTATTTTTCTTATCCAAATAATTGTCAGTTTTTGGCGAGCTGGATCAATTCTGGAGCTCTAAATTCGGTCCAGTTACGAATGTTATTTTCTATTTTTCCCTCCATGGTGGTTTGTAGAAGGCGATACTTGGTCTACGATTGATGTATCTAAAGTAGTCAATTTAACGTGTTTTTATGGTGTCCAGAAGCTTCCGCTCCTTGTGAAGAAGTTGAAAGACGATTGTTTTTTTTATATATTGATTGGTAGACATTTAAAGCGACACTTTTTAAAAAAACATATTTTTTTTCCCCTCTATTTAAATTTAAATGTGTCAGATAAGCGTTTTTTTACATTTTTGGAACGTTTAATAGTCGATGATTAGTCAGTATGTATTTCAAAACTGCTACACTCTTTTGGTAAATGAAATAAATAGTCTTATTATTTACGTTAGTAACAATGTATTATTATAAATTCGCGGATTTTTTTAATTTTATAATTTTTTATGAGTTCGCGGACCGTGCAATGGTTGTAGCGGGCCATACGGGGCCCGCGGGTCATCGTTTGCCCATGCCTGGTTTAGAGTGTACAATCATTTTAAAATAATTGGGGTGTGGATACCGTATCATTTTAATGATGAAAGCAAATCTGCACGGATTTTTACGTGTCAAAAATGAATAAATTAGAGGAAAATTCAACATTTCTTTGACATTTTGTGACAGGCGATGAAAAGTGGGCTATGTACTCTAACCAATTTCGCAAAAACAGGGGCTTTCTAAAGGGCAAGGACTACTGGCAACGTCGAAACTGAATCTAACGATCAAAAATGTTCTTTTGCTCGTATGGGGGGATTGTATAAGAATTATTCATTATAAAATGATTTAATATGGTTAAATAATAAAGGCATAGTTTTATTATGATAAGCTAGAACAAATAAAAGAAGCAGGACGTAAAAAAGGACCCAGAATATTCTATAAAGAAAACATACTTTTAACGCGATAATGCGATACAGCTAAAATTACTCGAACCGATTAGTTTTGCCGATCTTTTTTAAATGTTCTCGAACTGTGGACAGTGGAGCAGGAAACTTAAGATGATATTCGATACTTAGACGAGGATCCGATTCTACCGCAGCTTTCGGCAGATTATCGTCGAATTTTGAGGGTCGGGCCGATCTTGGGGCGTCTGCTAAGCTTCTATCGGCGGAACCGAAAATGGCATCTATTTGCTGCTATTACTTCATCGTAAATTTGAATAATTGCTTTAGTCGTCTCGGTTGCACTCCGGCTTCGATCGAAACAAAGGAGAATGCATTGCCGTATATCCTCTTCAGGGGTTTCACGCTCTCGTTCATTTTATTCCTAAAATAAATTTAAATATATGTTATGATATTTCAAGCCGAGGAACAGTACTATAGAAAAAAAACCTTACAAAGATGTTTACTCCACCGCGTTCAGGATAGACCGATCTCAAATAAGACACGAACAAAATGGATTTCTTTTCGGTATACTTAATAACGTATGGGGAATGAAATTAGATTATAACGTATTTAAAGGTGTCGTTTTTTAGGACGATTATTATAAGGACGATTAATTTAAACTGTCGTCGCATTCGAGCTCGGCAGGATGTAATTTTAATGCAACAGGTCTCTATTTTTAAAAAATTCTCGTTAATCTTCTCTCGATTTTTGAGATTGCGGAATCTCGTCGTCTCCTCGCGTCACTTTCGCGATTCGTCGCGTTTTCTCGGAAAAGCGATCGGATTTTCCCGGAACGGGGTGCGCGATCAGACAAAGGAGCAGTGGTTCCCGGAACGCGTCGGGGGGGCGCGGGGCGAGGTGGGGAGGCCCGCGCAGGATTCGTTCTTTTAAGTCGATCGTATTAAATCAAAGCCATGTAAATAGAGTTGCATAGCCGGGCCGAGGCGCCGCGACGCTCACACTCAGTCACACGCATAGGCGGCACGAGCTCCGAGCCGCACGCCACACGCCTCACGCATCACGCCACACGCGACAGGTTGATCGATCTCCGCGTCGATCCGCGAGCAAACTCTCGATTGTCGAAACGAACCGGCGACTTTTGCTATAGACGTGACAAAAAAATAAATAAAAAAAAGTCGCGACGGATTGCGATCTTCGTCCCCCTCTCATTACGTCACGGATTATTGCGTTCGCGCGACGTTAAAAAAAATAATTCCCCCGTCGAATAAGAGTGACGTGTCGAGCGAATTCGTCGTCCGACCGGAGCGAAACAATGGGCGTCCGAATAAAATAATAAAAAAAAATACTACAAAACATTTTTGGCAACTATTGTTTGTAACGGTTCAATGAAAGCGCGTTTTTTTCTCGCGTAAGTGTCATTAGCGATTATTTTCGGAAAGTACGTTCGGAGTCGTAGGCGTCTCGCGCGAAAACATGAATGACAATTTTTTTAATTATTCTTATTGTACGTCTAGAAATCGCCGTCTGGCGAAATATAGCGGATCGATCCGTTGAATTAGCATGCCGAGCGGAGTGGATCTCGTTCGGACGCAGAGTCGCGACCAACTCGAAAAATTAACGAATCGATCCGGAACGCGAGCGTTAAAAAAATCATATCCTTTGTTGTTGTTGCGATCGTTTTCTGTCACTCGCTCTGTCCTCCTGCGCTTCTTTGCCGGATCTATCGAAACGGATCGTCGCTCATTGATTGTCGCGCGATTTTTCATAGAGCTATGACAAAACGATATTTTCCAACCGCGAGGCTGCGTGGGCGAAAATCCGATCGCGCGATGGAATTTTCGTATGCTTTCGATCGAGCCGGCCTCGCACGATGCGATTTTGCGACGTTTCGCCGAAATCCCCGCCCCCCGCGTACGATACGATTTATATTTAGCCCCGTATTCCCGAACTTGTATTCAAAATAATTCGCGAAAATCGCTTTTTCGAATTTCTCGCGCAAAAACTCCGCCGCCGAAGCCGGCCGGCGAAGTTTTCCCGGGCGGTATTAATATATTGCATTTTGGCGAATTGAGTTTTCGCCGTTATCGCGCGGTCCGGTCGCGCATTTTAATCGCGGCCCCGGCGAAAGATTTGAGCTTTTAATTCGGTCCGGATTTTGGCGTTCGCTATTTCGCTCCTTTCCGACTAATTTGCTGAAAGCGATCGTTTTAATATTTGTCCGAAAGCGATATCTATGTCGGCGACGGCCGCGCTTTATATCGTTTATATGACATTTTCCTTTGCCGCTAAGTTTATTCGGCTGATATTTATATTTGAACGCGTCTTTTTTTAGCGTCAGCATTTTGCTCGTATTTCCCGAAAGGTTACTAAATTTACTACTATTGTTAATAATAATGCGGAAAGCTCGAAAATGTAGGTTAATTCTCTTAATATATCTCGCACACTCTCGCGTCTATTTTTATATATAAATATATATATACGAATCGGTTCTTAATTTTCATTCGCCGAATAATGTAATATTTTTTTTATTATTTTCGTTCTTTTTGTTGTAATGTGTAATAACACTTACCTTTGACCCGCGGTTATAAATGACGTGACCCAGATATATACCGTCATTAACCACTGATTCCCCGCCCAAACCCGCCCCCGCCGAACCTCGTAGTATACGATCCCGATAAATATCGCATTGACCCATTGATTTTCAATTATTGTACCGGATTTTCGATTATTTTTACCGGGAAAATCGCCCGCGTTCTAAATTTCGTCTATTTTTTTGCTTCAATTTATCGCAAAACGCTAAAAATAATCGTTATCGCTGCGAGTGACACTCGACACAATTTTAATAATTGAGTAATTAAATCAGCTCTAATTGCTCTCAACAATAATCATAAAATGGATGCTAGGGAAAGCTGCGAGCTCAAATTGTAAATTGATTAATTAATAGAATGAGGGGTAGACTTCGTAATTGCTAGCTCGTATTATGCGTATACATATATCGCGATTACTCATCGTGCGGTTATCTTTTTAATTAACTTAATTTTAAAATCGTCGTTGATTAATATTAGTATATCGTGAGTAGTAATTAATATTATGCAGGGTGTCCCATCTGCATAATATTGAACTCGAATATTATTCAAGTTCGCATAACGCGGAATTTATTTATAGTTTTTTCGGGGTATACTCTCACATAATTTGGGAAAAATCTGTGCTACTCCAAAATTATATTATTTTATTACGAATACAGTGACATTTGATATATAAAATCTGAGTATATTCATACTCGATATATTGTTGATCTTTTCGTACTTTGATTGGTAATATGATTTTATGTTATTGGTTTGGAAAAGAATGAGATTCTCATTCCGATCCACTACTGAAGGTTCTTAAACCCAGACGCCCCTCGTCTTCTTGAATCTTGTCTCCCTCAAACATAGTTCATCTGCGATATAGCCTCAATATTTGACTATAAATCGAACCTAGTCTGTACATTCAAATTTCGTAGGTTTATAAGCATTTTAGCATAGAAAAGCGAAGAATAGTACACTTTGGCCTCGTGTATCACTATTATATGGTTCCAGAAAAACGTCGTGTAATACAAATCCGTATTATACGAGATTTGAAGATACAAAAATAAACTTTACGTTCCAAAAGCTATCGAAATTTGTTAATATCCCTTAATATAAATTATACATTTATATATTTATTGAAAAAACTTGAATAACATACATATAATAGATCATTTATTCATAATCGCTAACAATTCTATTTGTTCGACGCTTTTTCGAGATCGGTTGTGAGTGTTTATAATTTCGAGGAATTCTGAAGTAAATATTTTAGAAGATTCTATGTTAGCCGACGCAATTTCTCCTTGGATTTTTATATTATGTAGTGAGTATGCCTCAACTAGCGGGAAATTTTTGATTGTTGATCTTCAGATGACTATTATTAGGTTTTTTCTTTCAACTTTTAATGCTCTCTTTTGAATAATGTTTCTGTCTATATGTATGTTTTTGTCATTGTTGACTTCTATCCATATCATAAGAGTCCTTTCCATCATTTTTATTATTATTGAGCGTGTACACGCAGTATTTTTCTTACTAATAGACGAATTTTTTTTTGAAACCGTGTTGAATAAAAAAATGTTACGAATTGTTAAGCGTGTTGTATAAACCTGTGTTATACGAGGCCAAGGTGTATATCTGGGCAAGACTTTATTTCTATAATGTCGTAAAAATATAGAGTCAAATTTTCTATAGCGCTCCCTGCTATAGAGCGGCGTGTGCGGTAGTCCCTTCTATAGTGAATCCTTCTAGGTCGCTGTTCAAAACGCTGACACATTGTCGCGCAAAAGTCAATGGCTTTTGGTTGACATGAAAATATAACATGCGCGCGTGAACAAACTAAAGATAGATTTAAAGGTCATTTAAAATATGTAAATGAAAAAATGTTTGATGTATTGATTTTGTTTAAAATCTTGTTTATGAAAATCTAAATTTTGTTTGGGTACCTAGTCTTCTATATGGCGGGTTTCTATATCATGTCGGCGCTATAGGAGGGTCAACTGAATGTGTGTAATTTCATCATAATAACTTTATTTTACTTACCTAAATCCACATAATTGATTAATGTACAGGATAAATTACGATTTTTCGTCATTGTTAGTCTTAGATTTTTTTATTCTATTTTATTCGTTTCCATAATTTTAATATTCCAAGTCTTATATTCACAGATCACACACGAACGGTTAAATATTTTTCTTATTTCGCATTAATTCTGTAAGACATATGATGCCATCATTTATCAATTTTCATTTTTTTTTATTCAATTTAGAAATATATTTTCACTACTACAGATTTTCTGAAGAAAATTTACCAAAAAATATGTATATTTTTTCCCCTCATTTTTTGCCAGGTAAACCATATGTTTTTTAAAAAGTATAGTTGGAAACTGCTGGGATAACCATAAAATTGTCAAGAGAAATATGTTTCTGAATAAAAACTTTCAGTTTCGCGCCTGTATATAAAGTATATATTATGGACCATATTCCATATATTAGGTGTTAGTCTGGTTGTGGAAAAAGCAAGGGTGTCTAAATATATATATATGGATATAGTTGCGCAATCAGTTCTGCCACATTTAGGCCATAATGTCATTTGACATTTGGAGAAATAGTGGCGCGGCATGTCTGACATAAAAATGGTGACAAATCAGGGAGGCAGTCCGCCATGGCATTCTGTCGGCCGGGACATTTCATTACGAATGTATGGGCGTCCGGGGGCTCAGCCCCCGGCCGCGCGACGACCCGCGGGAAAAATGTGGCTCCTTCGGATTAAATTTGAATATTTAATGGTCAACCTGGTGTCGCCGCAAATGGCCGGCAGTTCGTCTTCCGGAAACGGGGCACAGTGCGGCCAACCGCGCGGCGAGAGAACCGCTTAAGATTGCCACACTGAGATTGGATCCGGAAAATTTGTAGGCTCGTTGGCATCCGGCGACATGTCACACTTACCGGGGAGTGAATGTTCACCAAGGTCAGTTTAGTCACGGGTATTAATGGCGGGTTATCTCGTTGAATTTTAATGCCGAAAAAATGTTACACGCACAAACAAGGCTGCCAATTGTCAGTGTTGCCAATACAAAAATATAAAACTATGAAAAAATATCCATGATTTATGAACTTATCGAAATTTACAACACGTTGAGAGCGTTTACTATTTTGTAATGTTTGTAAACTCATTCGCTAACGTAGTCTTTTTCTCTCTGAAACCCATCAACCAAATATATTTGCTCAATTTAAAGGTTAATATTTTTCCTTGAACCACCATGCATGCGCATAGGAGCCGACATTTTTCACGTTTACTTTATTATCCTCCTGGGAACACCGGCGGGGGTATATCGTGTCGAAAAAAAAATAGAATATGATAAAAATTGAATATACGGACCATGATATTCGTGTCGTTGGAATATGTGAAGTCTCAATTACGATTTAGTATACATTACGGATATTTTCGTATTTTTTTTCATAGAAATTTCCCATATGTATCAACCTGTCGGGGTATTGGATTACCTGATCCCCGTGAAATGTATTCATTCGACGTGTTTGCTCAGGTATGACAGAATGTTCTGAAAAAATGGCATACGTCCATTGGTCGCATACAATTTTACAGCGCTTTCTATGGTCGTGTAATTGGATAGCACTGAAGCTGGGTAGATTTACGTGAAATATATTTTTATTGCTCGTCGGTTTTGGAAACATCGATGTAAAAACTTTTTAATAAATATGAAAATAATTGAGACGATCTAATAAGGCTTGAGAAAAGTTTTGGCGCTGTGACGATCGCTAACATCCTATCATCCTTTGCTCGATTATTAATTTTGATTTTTGTATGAAGTTTCTCAACGCGGAAGGCAAACAAGAAAGTTGACTCAGTAGCTCTACTACGAAAAATATCCATTATCGCACTAATCGTGTTAGTGTTTCTGAGACTTTCATCAATATTGCTTCTATTCATTTGGGCCAATATCCATTAGTCGCAGTCGCAAAATATTGACATAAAATAAGATACTCTATCCACTTCCTAATATTGGATAGATATTATTTTAATATTGAATTTTTTATTTATTAAAAAAAAATCATTCTAAAAATCTGTTTAACGTTGAGATAATGAGGGCGTTAATGCGAATGGCCCGAGAGCAAGCACTAGATGATAAAGAACTAGAACTATCCTCAGACATTGGCAAAAATCCAATAATATTTTTGTATATGCTAGACATCCATGTAATAGAAAAGTAAATGGAGGACAAAGATGATCGTCCACAGCTTCAATTTCTACTATGACAATGCGCAAAAGTGCATTAATTCTCAAATTACGTAGTTATCCGAACAATTTCAACCAATTGAACAATATGAGAATATGCTTTCAGCAAAATGGCGTTTAAGATTTATTTCGCAATTGTCTTCACCATGCCATTCGCACAATTGTCCGAGTGGTGCAATTTTTATTTTATTTTATTTGATATACGTTTTTTCTTAATTTTATTCGACAGGTTGTCGATCTTTATAAACACATTAATGCAGTTTGTTTTTTAAATGACTACACATGCATGGAATGCAAATATAATACAACGAGGATGCAATTTGTTGTGCCATCTCATATGTCCGCTTATAAAACCTCATATATATTTCTGAAGTCACAGTCGTAAGATAGAATGCGAAAAATATAATACGGGGAAAATTGAAATTCCCCATCAACCTTTATCCTTTCCGCCTCAGCCGATACATACGAATGTCTTTTATTGCTCTTTTTATCGTCGCATTTGTGTTAAGTCAGGCCCGAAACGATTTAACTAGCTTAGCGAATCCGTATACGGATTAACATGGAAACCGGCAAGTTTTGGAAGTTGTTTCCCACCTCATCCCCGCCGCCAATATAAATATATTGCCTCGGCATTTGCTGGTTTTCCGCCGTTTTGAAAGTTTCGCAAAGTTGCGAATATGTTCGCTACAGAGATTTGCACCGGCCACTGTCGGTTAGAAAAAAAAATGTCGACCGTCTATTTTCACAAGTATTCAATGTTGGGTCGCATAACATTGCAGAATTTCCTGCGCCGTATATTCTTGGGTCCCGGAGAGAGCCCCTGACGTCACGGGTGCGTATCAGCTCCAAATATAAGCTGTCACCGGCAGGTGTGGGGAGCCCAACCGGGGGCCGCGGCGAAACAAATATTAATTTAGTTAGTTTCGCGCGTATTTAGATATGCGAGGTCGGAAGTTGTTAATCCGACCGGAGGTGGCTGGAAATACTGTCGAGGAGTTATGGCGGCCTGGGGATTTGCTTTTATTTTTCGGCGCTCTCCCGAGCGCGCCCCGGGATAGTCCCGTGGAAAAATCACTCGAGGACTAAATCGCCTCTCGGGTCGTATTATCATTTTTTATCCGGTCACTTATTTCACTGTGGGGCGTCCTTAAGATCGATTTTTCATTTGGATGAATATGGAGCAGAATTTTAATCAAGCTGAACGTGGTAGCAAAAATTTACATTTTATAGACGGCGAGGAGAGGAATGCGAAAATTCTTGAAAATATCAACGCAATAGAGAATGATATCTTACATTAAAACGGCGGCTTTGCGATATATTTTAAATAAGGACATGTTATTCTGAAATTTAATATATGTACAGTAGAATTAGGCTACCGAGATTCCCTTCTCGTCTTCTGAGGAAATTTGCTCAGCAGGTAGCTTTAGGATTTAGATTTCAATTTTAAGTAGTGTAGACTTCTTTTAACTCCTCCACAATATCTATGTATGTATGTAAATCTCGTCACAACTTATCCCAGTTTGAGTTCGTGATCCTGTGGTTTTATCGGAATTTTCCGAGGTCGTTATCGCAAATCCCTTTGAACTCCTTTTCAAACATTGTTTTCTTTTAAAATTATTAAATTATTAGTGATTTTACTGAAAATGTTAGAGACTTGATTTAATTTTTCAATAAATATAATAACAATACAAAAAATGAAAATTAATTATGTATTTTTATTAATATTTGGGGATATATTGAGCTTTCTTCAACAGGGCTGTGTTCTAAAATAATAAAATAAATAAAAATTAGGACAAACGTTAAATCTAATAAATAAGCGAACGATAACTATAATATTAGAATTAAAAAAATATATACATTCAATGCTATATACATGAAACTATAGTAACATATTGCCATTTATTTTTTGATTGCATTCTTTAACGCTATTGTGATTGGTTGTTAATTTATATTTAGCAGTGTTTAGTGTTAGTTTAATACACTGCTTAATACACTCTAATTTACTTGTAAACATAAGTTAAGATAGCAGTCATGTATGTCAATCGCGCCGCGTTGTAGACCTGATTCGTGTGCACATGAGTGTCTAGCGCGCCGCGTTGATAGGGTTAAAATCATTGTGGATTCAATATTAAAAAATAAATACGTGAATTTGCGATTTCTATGTAGAATCAGTAATTTACAAATATCGTCTTAATATATTTACACATATGTGTGTATGATCCGAACAGATGTTGCTTTCAATTATTTACTTCCTCAAGTTCTGTTATATTTTTGAAAATTATTTATTTTCATAAATGAATAAAAAAAAATACGTGGTACTCAACCGTGATATAGATCCTAGTTTTATCTTTTAGATGATAGAAAAATGCATTCGTTTTTAATGTATTTAGGATTATGAGGGTACGCTTCTAATAATAGCATTCCGAAGACTCCGAGGGTGAATATTAAATAACTCACATTTTTACGGTAATTATGCGAAATATAAGCACTAATATTCATTTTGACAAGTTCTATGCGTCATCATATATCTTTAACACGGAATTATTAGTTGCAAATCCTAATTTAAATAATATTTAATTATTATCATCAGAAATTTGCTTTGAAACATTGATGAAATCCATCTTTTTAAACAATTTCTGGTCCGGGATTGAGTACCTGCGGTATCACACATGCCGGCGGTTTCGGTATCCCAGTTTTATTTTGGCATCAGAAGCAGTCCCGTGACGTCACTGACACATTTCCGCCGTCGTGACGTCACCGGCGTCATCCGACCTCGCCACAGCGAGTCCCGCAAACACGTTGCTCGCGTTGTTTACATCAGAAGTGTCTTAACCGAATTTACATCACCTCACAGTTGGAGCATTGTGTGCAAACTGTTTACATTCGATATAGCCGAGTGGGACTCGAAGAAATCCTAGATCGGCAGTAACAATATATTAATAGAGCATCGTCATCTCCATTCTTCGGTCGGTTGAGCGATATGTTTCATATGATCATGAACTTCCGCCACTATGTGTAAAAACCTTTTTATCTATTTTCCTCATGCACACGCCATAAATTACGGGATCGGGGGTCGAGTTACTGACCGCAAGGGAAGTGAGAAAATTCATTTATTTTAACACGGTCATAAATCATCATCAGTGCCGGGGTCTTCCTATACTGGCGAGGTGTACAAATGATGATTGGACGGATATAAATAGAAGTGTGTACGTGAATATTCTTTACAATGTCAACTGTTGGAATGGACTCACCACTGCGGATTGATTGGCAGTGAAAGTTTACTTAGGTGGCATTCGCTCTGTTGATTTCTTGATTTATGACCGGACCGCGTACAGTTTTGTGGCGGAGTAGGCTCGACTCCCGAGTGGTGGTGATCCGTCATGTTGGCCCTTGACAGGGTGTTTACCAAACATGTTAACATATCACCGACAAAACGAGCTCTCGTGCGGAGTCTGATTCGTTTATGTCGTAAAATGCAGGCGGGAGATATCGCATGCATCATCTGCAGATGCATTTGGTCGATTTCTTCATTCTCCGCATGAACGTATGTAAATTGAATTGCTTGGTAATGTCTTCAGGCAAAGCCACTCCACGTCAAATCAGATTTTATGTCACATATACCATCAAGTCATGCAATTTAAGATTAATTCAGGATATACGACTAAATCCCTTTTGCGAGGGAATATATTACGGCATATTCAAATCTAAGAAATAGGAAATTTGAAATAAATAAATTTAGATATTGCAGTTTTTTTTAATTAACACATTTCAATAGACATTTTAGAGAACGTAACCACATTTATAATCAATAATGATGTACATATATTTCCGGTTGTACTAGATCCTCGATTCTAATCTCATATATCCCAAAGGCCACAACATAGTCATATTTTAGGAAATTAATTATAAACTATCTCAGGATATCTCCAAGAATTTGGGGGTTGGACATGATCAAAAATATATTACAAATATAGAAAACAGTTAAAAATATTGTCAATATTTTATTACTTACTTATTTTGTCCTTGATTCCAAGGGTATGAAGCTATCCCTCTTTCCTTATCATCGAAGCTTTAATCGCATTTTATATTTTATTGACATACGTTTTGTTATTTAAGGGTATTTTAGGATTAGGAATGTGGTGAGATTTAAAGAGTCAGAGCGCATTTAAAAAGTTCGATAGAGTATTATTAAAGGGGTCTGATTTAGATTTAATCTGTTTTTTTTTCTTCTAATTTTACGTGAGGAAAATATACTGGATTTTGGGAATTGATTATTATAATATTTTTGTGAATAGTCAGGATGGTATTCAGATTTTGATTTAAAAGTTAGTTAAAAAGGGTATATCATTTTATTATAATTATTTTAAGGTATAATTTTATGTTCTTTTCGTATATCAGCATTCTGGATGAGCTAAAGAGCGGTGTTAATCATTTGTCTAAGTAATACGTCAATTTTATTAATTATTTTTATATGATTTTTCCACGTAAGATGATTATCGAATATCACTCCCTTCGTTTTCCACGGTATTGTCGTATAATTAATTATAATCGAAAATTTTTAAAGATTAGCTTAGCTTATCCAAATTATATAAAATGCATTTTTCGTCTACATTATGTAATTTTCCGATAAAAAATTAATATTAATTGAATGTTTTTGTGAAAACATATATTTTTAGCGTTTTAGCGTATGCTATATTAGTATGTTAAACATAATCTACCAGAAATTCGTCGATATATTTCTTTGGAATTTGCATTAAAAATGCATTTCATAAATATAGACTTCAATATTCTGTATTATTATGTTTAATATATATTTCATCATCTATACGTTTTCATATTTTATTCACATTCAAGGTAAACCTCGGTTGAAGCATTATTTAACAATTTTTAATCAAGTCTGATATCGTAACGTAAATAACTGAAGACAAAAGTATTAAGTGTGTTTCGGGAAAATACACATCGCCTGATGTTTTTAATTTTGTCATGTCCAAACAGTGTAATAGACGGCCATGTTTTATTGAACCGCACGCTCGAGCTTCCCTGGGGCAACTTTGCTTAACTGAATTTCATTGTAACGTAGGTTTTAACGAGCGAGAGCGTTTTTCATTTTAAATATTTTATGTCCGTGTGATTTTCATTTTTATCGTGTAAAAGATTCGATCAAACCAATTCTTTTTGGCTCTAAAAATGACTACATTTAGAAATAAATAAATATTTACTGAGCAATGAGTGTTAATTCGATTCTGCGCCATAGAAAGACAGGCTGCTAATGATGTTATGGATAGTGACATCATTGGCCACCAGCCGGCGCCACGGCACATCGCCAGCATCGGATTATTCAACGGACATAAATAATTCCAGAGTGACAATGTGGAATACGACAGTCGAAGCCACAACATCAGACACATTGACAAGTTATCAATCAAGCTTAGACTAGTAACATTAGTACGAATGAGAAACCATGCATTGTAATCACATTGCATTTGCCTATCGTCCATTTGTATCTCCTCTAATCGGATCCATCACGGCTGATAGAGAAGCTATTTGACATGTGGCCGAATTTTGCCAGGCTTCTCTACGCTTTGCATTCGGTATCTCTGGTCTTCAAAGTTCTAAACATGTTGAGCTTCTTTACACTGCCATGTCATGCCGAAAACACCAAAGTATCCTCTCGAGACAAGTAGAATATTCAGTCCATTTGTATAAACTGATGGAAATTTAAAGCTATTCGGATGTATAACAAATGCTACATTGCCAACGCGAGTGTAGCAGCTATCTGCACAGTTGTTATCCCAGAATGACGTCAAGGAGATAATCTTACATATAAATAGTCGCGTTGGGGCGTAGCGCGATAAGCCAGCCTCCCTTCATCGATTTTCATCCCCAAAGGGCTAGTTGTTCCGGTGAACCAGGCCGTATCCGCCAAACAGCCACTCCGTCCAATTTAAAAGACACTAAAAATAAATGACTGCCAATAAAACAAGTTTAACGTCATAATTAGCAATGGTGACGGGGGGCTGTCGCGGATTTGACGCGACAGTGTTGCCAGTGTTGCGATTCCGAGCGCCGAACGAAGCGTTCCCTTTCCCTTTCTAATCGTTACAAATGACTGGGAATGTAATTTCGGTCGGCGGGTAATTTTATACATTATTATGTCAAACGCAAAAAGGAAACCATCCGGGGTGGCGATAAATTTGAACGAGTGAATTTGGCAGTAAGTAATCCGTCCAAATTACGCCAAAATTAACCTCTGAACAAGGTAATAACGGGACGGGCCATTCATGAACCGGCCCCGGATGATATATGGCGACGTTTTTGTCTCTTTTGTCCAAAAGTTACAAAAGGATAATAACCGCGTGGCGTTCTATCAAGTTTTTTTTTGCGTCGCACCCTCGTAATTTTTCGCAATAAAGCCGTGAACAACTTTGACTCTACGAATATTAGTTTGCAATCTTAAAGTATTTTCCGAGTAGTTTTTTCTTCTGTGTTACTATCGGACTTTCGTCTCATAAATCGCTATCGCGATATTTTTTAGCTGATATTGATTTTATTGGAAAATGTAATAAACAATCTGTTGATACGATCTGTACTGTGGAAATTATATTAAATCTATGTTTAAACTACAGGTAATTTATCTATAACACAGTGGATATGTTTTAAAAAATGCAATATTAAATAAAACCCAAAGCCAGTACAATAAAGAGGATTAGATTACGAAAAAATAGTAAAAACGATTAATTTTTAATCATTTTCTGCCTCATCACTGCTCGGTACAAATAAATGTAAACGTTTTTTCATCATTTGCATCTTCTGCTTTCTTTAAAAAAAGGCTGTAACTTTTTCTGAAGAAAATTGATTCTAGTTTCATGATCGTGTTAGAGCGAATCGCTGTTATTGGATACCGTGTTATATGTGGATTATCTTTTATTCAGAAAATATCAATAATTATGATATTAATATTTGTTTATATATGATTTATTTGCGGTTGTGTGTATCTCTTAAGATCTTAGGTGTGGCTGTTTGTATTGATTACAATTTTACGAAACCAATTTCATATATTTTTAAAGTGAACGGGAAAAGTTTCTACGGAAAATCCATTAAGATCGATCACCTTCGTCAACATGCCTGCTTTCTTATCAACCACTTTGCCGCGAATCTACATACATTAGTATCCATAACCTGAATGAAAGCGCTTTTTGGGTAAAAATGACGGATCTTTAAGATTACATTAAATCCCGGACGTTTGCGTAGCATAATAAGTTCAAAAATACATTCTAAGATTTATTTTAAAATCAAGTATATGTTATTTTCATAAATATTATGTGTACAACATACTTTTTATTTCATTGAAATTTAAGTTTTCTTAATCAATCTTCTTAATCTAGCGAGACTTTTTTCCTAATTTACCTAATTAAACATTTTTTTTTTATATCAGATTATGGTAATTTTTGCTCGTAAAAAATTACATCTTTTACTTTTAACTTAAATTTTAAATATTATGATTTTATTATAGTATATTAGTCTTTTTTTGTATTTTAATATATAATATTGTTTATTATTTTATGTTTATAAAATAAAATAATAAATATTTTTTTGTGAACGAAAAAAATATAAAATTAACCTATTACGTGTCCAATTTTACATAATTTGGCGATTCTTAAAACACTTACATTTTATTTTATATAAAGTAATGAACATACTCCTGCCTCTTTTACATATAAACGAAAAATCCATTATTACTACGGAATCAGATATTATGCGGAATTTTATCTCAAGTCACAAACATAAAAAAATAAATATGAAAAAGAATTGGTATATGTAATTTAGTAATAAATACAAAGGGTGTCCGATTAAAATGCCATATTTTTAAATATAAAGTCAACTTATATATTAAAAAATATATATATTGCTCTATCAATTATTAATTATATATTTTACCTCGATAGCTACAATTTATTCCATCATCCTAGTAATTTTATTGTGTCATTTTGATTTGATGGAATTTCTACTCTACTCTAATCTGTAATACCTCATTTTAAATTTCATTACCCTCTCATCTCAAAGTAAAGTCAAAATTTTGGGCTTGGAAATGGTTCGAACAATTCAATATGTCCCTGTAAATATCCCATTTTTTTTGTCGCACTCGTTGCATTCGAATAGCATACAATTTCGCAAAAATTGCTATTCCGGCACAAATTCTTGTGCATGTGATATCCACCAACAAATAGCAAAATAAATACACGTATAAAGAAATTCACAACCAAAACATGGCTGATCATGAAAAGGACCATGTCAAATAACCACTTTTGGTTCAATTTCATTTTTCTTAATAGTTTTTTATTTATTTATTAAAAGATAATGCGTGGTTGGCATTGCAAAGTGATCCAGATCGCCAACCACGCATAACAAACTTATACATAGTTATTAGAAAAGTTAAAAAAATAGTAAAAATCATTTTAATAAAATTTTATATAACAGAACAGAAAGATTTCAATGCCATATTCACCCGTATAAAGTGTCGATAAAGATTATAAAGACGCAAGGGGAATGAGTCTCTCACACTAATATTCCCACAGGGTCAAATTACGACCCTGCTTAATTTTATAATTATTTCCGTTGGATTGAAATTTATATATTTTGTTTTATTATTATTTATTCAACGCAGGATAGATGGCATTAAATTAATCGATTTCAACGAGCCAAACCATCTACATATTTTTATGAAATATGCGGAGGTAACGGGTCTATTCCTCTTACAGTGTTATAACGAATTCCCCGAATTCGTAGTTTTCGTCGGACACCTATTCGACTACTAATTTAGCTCAGCCGTGGTTAACTTATGCACGTTACCTACAAGCCATAATCATAACCCTGGCGTCGAAAATTTAATTATATTATTTAGTTACGATTTCTTAATTTTATATTTGGAAGGGATCTCCTCTTATTTAATTATATACAAACGAAAAACATACGTCCGCGCTCATAAATATCTTAATATATAATAAATATTTACGAAACTCTGCACTTTTATATACATTTGGCAGGATTTCTGCGCGTCGTCTAATTGAGGGAGACAAAGTGTAAAGGCGATTACGCGCATGGACGCCCAAGCTCCGGGTCCGCACGGGGGGAACGGGCGTCGGACGTCGGCACCGACGCGGGATATGGGGGGTTAGAAAACATATTTTGGGGTTCCGATCGTGCTGCACAACTGCATCGGACGGCTTATCCTCGACCGCGACCGGTCGCCGAATGCAAATTATACGGCCGTTCGAATGCGGCGAAAATTTAGGGGGCGATCGGATCGTCGTCGCCGTTTTTCTCCCCGTCGCTCAATCGATCGCTCGGAAGCGAGATTATTTTACGGACGGAGAGATTATTTATCTGACGAACAATCTCGTCCGTCGGATTTCCGTCGACGCTCTTCGACGACGACTTTCGCTCGCCGACAAAAGCTCCTCCGCGTCTCCAATTCGACGATCTTTTTTTTAAATATTTTTTAACGATCTCCGCATTCTACGCGGTAATGCGAATCGACAATCGAGAGGATAACCCCGCATTTATTTCCGCAGAAATGTTAATGTGAAACATGTGAACGTTATTCGTATTAATATACGCGCAGAAAGAAGACCGTATTTTTTTACATTGTGATATATCTGACTAAATTACCTATTGTCCCGCGTATATTATATTACTACTGCTCACCAATATCTGTGATAGGGTTCCGTATCGTAAATAATTTAAGATTTTTTGATAATATACCTAGTCTGCACAATCGTCGTACGTATATTTATATAAACAAAGCCTGCCCCCCCCCCCTCGCGCCTGATTAATTTTATCGATATTTATATATTTAACCGCGACTGAGTACTTAATCTTAGAATAATTATCGCTTTCGGTAATACAATTGTGCATCACGCGTTGCATCGCCGCATTGCAAGAGCGACGAGATCGATCGTGCTATGAACCCGACGGACGCGAGCTAGGCAGCGCGGTCATGAGCGAGCGCGGCGGGGACAGCGGGGACATCCCGCTGCTAGCTGCCGCGCCCCCGGCCGCCGCCGCCCTCGGGGCCCCCGCCTCCGCCCCCGGCATCCCCGGGGCCCCCGCGCCCCCTGCGCCCCCGGCCGCGCGCTGGTCCAGCGTCCGCGTGCGAGGCTCCACCAAGTCGCTGGTGCGTCTGGAGCCCTGCAACGGCCTGCAAGCTCAGCTACCTCTCAACGGCCTGCTGTCCCCGGGAGCCCCCACTGCTGCCATCGGCAAAGAGGTAAACATTATCTTCATCGTCATAAAATGTGTTGTTCAATTACTTCGTCGCAGCGGACTCCATAGAACCGTCTTCGCGATGGTGATACGCGAAGGTGAGTCTATTAGAAAAGATAAATAAGGTGAAACTGGTTTTTACGTTTTTGAAAGGACTCATAACCGATCGGGGTTAGTAACGGAATACTAAAATAAAACTTACCTTTTCGTTCTAAGGCAAATCTTGATAAACGACAACGAAAGGATTTGGTGCTCACCCTTTTATGAAATCGCAAGACACATATCATCGTTATTATTAATTATAAATATAAATTAGATCTGGGATGTTGAAGGTAAAACGTTAGATTGAATATTGTCCCACCGACATGACAACTGCTCAATCACAGCAAACGCCCTGGAAGCTTTGTGTTAACCTAGCCGTCTCGATGGGTCTATTTGGGACCTTAAGTTTTTGTTTTTTTTTCGAATAATTCTTCTAATATAGATCTTACGTTTCGTAAACCTTTTGTATTTGTCTAAAAAAATCAAAATCATTAAAATTATTGTTTATGTTTAATATAAAAAAAAATTCATATAATTATTAATTTATAAAATATTTATGTGTGGCTCATCGATGACATAAATTAGACACCCCCGACCTAGAACTCTAGAACCAATAAGTTTCATTTGTAAATTTAAGTTTATGCTACATTTTTACATTTGAAAATTGAATCACGGGTCATAATTAAGTAAATTTATCCTAGCTGGTGAAGGGTTAAAGATTCCATAAAAATAAAAAGGGTATTAATTTTGGACAATCTTCTTCTTCGTTTGTCTGTTTTCGGTCGATATGGGATCTACTGAATTCTCGAACCATCGTCTATGATTGATTTGTCTAAATTATTTCATTTTATTGGATTTATAATGTGTATAGTGGTTATTATTTGCTTCGAGCAATAACCCATATCACACAGCTATAAAAAAAATATAAAATGTAACAGAGTTCGAAGATGTTCAGGAATATTCAGAAGAACTTAAGCTATTATTATTTTTTTGATAAATCATATTTTTCCATCTCAATGTAGACTCAGGGTCTACATTTAAACTGATGTAACCGCCCTTGTTTTAGTTTTTTATCTACTTGTTGAAGCTGCATGTCTTCTATTATTAAACAATACAGCAGTGTTGTCCAACAGAAATCGTTTGTTGGGCCAAATAAAAAATTACCAGTATGTGGTGGGCCGCATAAAAAACAAAACGTATTAAAAACCTATTTAAGCATTTCTTTATTCAGTTTTGCAAGTCTATTTCACCCTTTTGCAAATAAAATTCATCCTTTTGCAAATGAAATTAATCTTTTTGCAAATGAAATTAGCCCTTTTACAAATGAAATTAATCTTTTTGCAAATGAAATTAGCCCTTTTGCAAATGAAATTAATATTTGTAGAAAAATGAAAACTCCAATAGGGCCGCAAACAAAACCAACCGGGCCGCGTGTTCGACATCACTGCACTACAGGTTTAACAATTATTTACTAATAATGACTAGATTCTAGTCATTATTAGATTGAATTACTAGAAGAATTACTAGAAGAATTGATATTTTTAATATTTTTTGTTAACACCATCTTCCACACGCTTCGTTCACAAGGTTCAGTAATATTTGTCGCATCACCGTATCGACGGCGAAATTGTCGATGGTGTCTCCTCCAATTAACACTATAATCCGTGTCTCCTCCAAGTCCTTTATATACGTTTGTTTATATATATAATCTACCGGAAAGTTCTGTCCATTACAACAAGTTTCAACAAGTATTCGCATATTCATTTGACGCATATTTGGCTCTCTCTTTTTATCACTGAATTTATACATACTGACCTAGCAAATGACCCAAAACGTAGATGATTCATGTTAGTATTAAGTGAAACGCGATCGTGTACCCATGACTACTGATAAGTAACGCCACTGTATTTTGTACGCATTCCAACAAGGAAGAAATACTACAGAAGCGTGTAAAAATTTATTGAAAGTGTTTGGTGAAGGTATAGTTTCTGATAGAATATTCAGAATTTTCCGATAAGCCACGCTCTGGGCGACCATCCTTGATCGACAACGATCACGTTAGAGCCAAATCCTTTTTTGACAACATCGAAGATTGCAAAAAGGCTTGATTTAGCTCAACAAACCATTTCAGACCATATTCGGAAACTAGGATTGGTGTGGAAATATAATATTCGATATAGGTGGCACATGAGATAAGTGTGAAGAATTTGAATGATCGTGTCATCATATGCACATCTCTGCTAGCACGAAACAAAATCGAACCCTTCTTGGACCGGATGGGGATGAAATGTGGATTATCTATGAAAACATTGGAAGGATAAGAGCATATTGTGAATCCGGAAAACCTGCCCCTCCACCTCTAAAGCGAAATTGAGCCTGAATAAGGGAATGTTGTGTATATGATGGAACATTCGAGGACCAATACATTTTAGGCTGAGGAAACCGAACGAAAGCTAATTCGGAGAGGTATTGTCAGCAATTGGATAATTTAAAAACAGCACTCCAAGAAAAGAGGCCAGCGATATTTAATAGGAAGGACATCATCCTGCTTTGGAGAATCGTCAGAAACTCGCAGGGGTAGGGCTTTGGGGACTCACAGAACTAGGCAGGAAAATTCTGTCGCATCCATCATACTCCCTGGATCTAGCATCCTCCGATTATCACTTGTTTCTGTCCTTGCAAAATTTTTTGGAGGGCAAAATATTCAAAAGTTAAGAAGATATCACAATGTTTTTGCATAGATGTTTACCTTATATCTATTGGGAATCAATCAGTGCTCTATGTTTATTTAAGTTATTAACCCTTAATCAGCTATGGTCACGCCGGAATGACAACTGTCAAATCAGCACTTATTGTAAAATATATTTGAATAGGAATTTGTTCATTCGATTTTTGATAATATCTATAATCCATATGTTTGTTAGAATTATAAATTCTAGTCTACATTTAATTCTAACTACAATATTGCGTTAGTAAATTTATTCACGTATGGGACATAATTATGTAAATTTTTCAATCGGTTAAATGATTAATTGTCATTAGTTTTATTATATTGGCCACCATGAATATCAGTGGAACTTCTCTTGGAACGTACTTTCTGTTGTCCACGAGCACATAACAACGGATAAGTATTGGGAGCGCAGAAATGCGAACGGATCGCGCTCGACTTCCAACATGACTAGCGTAACCTATACACGTTACAACTGTAGTCCACATGCCATTCAAACTGTTGAACAACTATCGATACCAATACGATTTTACATATATTTGTATATCAAACTAAATTATAAATGCTCTTGAATATGATATTGAACAAATGTAAACATCGGTATAACTTTATAAATAAATGCATTATAGATGCGGAATGTGTATGGGTGGAGCAACGTTCGTCGAAAATTTTACAATCGCTACCTTCTCGCTTCTGGTGTATTCCTCATACAATGCACTGCCGAACGCGATCGCTAAATACACTGGAATTCCATGCACGTGTTTGTTTGTTTTGTATACGCATGCGCAGAAGATTGTTACCGTATGTATGATAAAGAAGTGTGTATTGCGCAATTCAATATTTACGACGATTATTAACTGTTGTTTTAATGAAATATTATTACTTCTTATTAAATTTCTAAAGATAAACCAAAAGTTTTTTGATGATAGATTTGATAAACATATTAAACAATTGAATAGATGACATAAATCAAATCATTCTTGGTGATCGTTTTAAGTCCCTCCGTGAAGAAGAAAGTTTTAAAGGAAACAAAGGATGGTTTGATTGGTTAAAAAACGATCAACTTGCATACCCCTAAAATGATTGGCGAATCGGCTTAGTGTAAACGTAGAATCAGTTGAAAAATATCCAAGAGTTCCGTAAAATTATGGAAAGGGATTTTTTTTAATGTAGACGAGACGGAAATGAATGCCAACACGTATGTATATATATTTCCATACATAAAAAGACTGCTTTTGGATTTAAAGGAGAAAGGATCGTTCAAGTCTTCTTCTCGGGGGAAATGCATTGGCAGAAACTCCTCGTTACATAAAAGGTTATTATAAAAATGTTTGCTAGTTTTTTGACGAAGAAACCGTAAAATGTATTTATGGACTGCTTCTGCCTAATAATAAAAATATTGCGAGGATATTAAAGTCGAACTTTGAGCTCCCTATTTTTTTTAATACCCCGGTGGATCGCGATCTTGTTCAGAACGTATCCCTCGCGATCAACAGGGTAGGGTTTACCTGTATCTTTATACATCCTCCGAATAGTTCTGATCATCCTCTATCGATCTTCACTCGTTATGTATCCTGAAAACAGCCACATGAGAACGAATATCTATGATACATTACTGGAGACACTTCATGACTTGCACCTCAGTCTACAATGTTCTTTAAAGAAGCAATGCAAAAGCTCGTTGATTGGATATTGACAAAGTGTATTGCCAAGTTTATTGAATTATTTAAAACTCTTGAAGCTTTGTCGAACATGACGACGTATTTTCATGTCCAGATGTAGCATTGAAATATAATTAAAATCAGTTTTGGTTGATAAGTGTTAATTTTTATTCTCTATTCAAGATTCAAGCAGTGCAAACAGTGAATTTATTTCGCACTTTAGTCAAAGCTCATTTCTCCATTCCGCGTCGAAGCAAAAATATTCTCATACATAATCACAAATCTACCCAAGAAATGGTCTGGATATATCTAATAAAGCCAAATACTTCCGTAGTTCGGTCACGAACACAGTTTGTTCCAACATTACCATCCACAAACACAATTCAGCAGTCGAGATGAATTCTTAATCTATCTGCTTAGCAGTAATTCAACAATGTTAGAAGAAGAAAACAAGATCACTGCTATTTTATTGTTAATCGTTTTCTCAAATTGATTAAATTTCCGCGTAATTATTTCCATAAATCATGAATCCGCAACAATCAGCTTGTTAATCCATTTCGCTAACCGCTTCACTACGGATGTCGGAATTGCGGTTACTTCTGATCTTAAACTAATTGCACTTGCCGCAAGATTGAGATTGTACAGGAGTACAGAAGAGCATTTTAATCTAATCTAAATAATTAATGTGTAATTAAATATTACGCGTTAAAAAAAATATTATTTTTATTTCAATATATTTTATTTTATTATCGATGTGTTGTAAAAGTATGTTGTCAGTTCTATGACAAGACGGGATTATTCGATTGTGCCTCGGCAAATCGTCGATTTATACAACAGCCCTCACGTTTATTTCAGAAATTGGCTTTCTTGGTCTTAGCAATGTGAGGATACCTGTTCATTGATTTTCTTCCTTGGGTTTATTCGGTACGTCGACCCTTTACAGACCGTCTCTTTCTTCGTGTGCACATTTGTATGTATGTAATAATATGTATGTGCATGTTCACGGAGATGCTCGGGCAATATCTTCTCGGTACTATTGACCCGCGCGAATTTCACTGAAATGTATTTTTCGCGAAGATTTTTCATGAAATTGTTCAGATTGAGCTTAATTTAATTACTCCACGGGTCATTTATCACTCGAAATTACCATTTGTGTCCGAGTTGAGAAATTTAATGTATATTTTTAGTTATCACCGTCGCCCTTGTACATTATTTCCCCATGAATCTCCCCTCAGATCTCGTTTCCGAGGGACTTTGCCATTTTATTTGTACACTTGCGTCCTAGTGCGCGGTCGGGCAATGGCAATTACTGGCGAATATAACATCCACTATTTGTACAGAGAGTTTTTAACCAAGCAGACAAATTTCTGCTGAAATTGCACTGAAAATTAGTTCTTTGTGGAATTATTAAGCTTAATAAATGGCATTGCGGAAACGTATCATAAAATTATATTGACGCCGAACAGACATTCATATTATATTACCCAGAATTGATATCGGATTTCGTTAACATTTTTTTATATCAGTATTCTATTCGAATATTGCGATAAGAAAATATTCCTTTTCTAAACTCTAGCGATAATGGGGGGAGTTGTAAAAAATTCTAGTGAAGCCATGAGAAATATTTGTGCTATTGCTATAGGAAATATATGTCTCAAAAATATAATGTAGATTTATTATGGATTGTATTATGGCATATTTGGAAGGTCAATATATGTCAGGAAATGCCAATGTTGGTTTATAATAATTAATGTTTCCAGAACCATGGATTTGGAAAATAAACCTGGAAAAGGACGGCATAGTCAAGTGATTGAAGTGGCTTTGTAAACTGAAAACGACGCAAAATCAACATTGACTGTCGGCGAATTGTCGAATAAGGTCGGCGTTTTTTGATCTACTGCTATGTCTTAAAAATATTAGAAATATTCAAAGAATGGTGATTCGGTCCCAAAAAAACTGTTGGATCTCAAAAATACGGGACGACTCAA